>JAJOZX010000360.1:250000-372500 GCA_023014485.1 Bathynomus jamesi | reverse complement strand
ACGGTCTCACCAACCCCGGTTGGAGATAGATATTTATCCTCGGTGATAGGTATCGATTTTGCTCGTAAAAATCAATTTATAAAACTAAATTAAAAGTTATTTCATTAAAATAAACAAGCAATGAAATAGGTATAAATTAAAACTGTTTATAATTATTAAAATCAACATTAACCATGCGGTTTCTGAGCAGATTTCCTATGATGACATCATTGATGAATTTGCATCAAGGAAGACCAGTAGGATCAGGTTTTAATAGGAAAACAACTAAACCTAAAACTTCCAAACCAAATTTAAAATTCAGTTATTTGCTAGCTGGCAATCTTATTCCTTTATTAGCTACATTGTGTGATTTATTAGTGTTTTATATTTATCTATTTTGTGTGCAATATACATTGGAATATTTATTTTGTTTGCATTATATTTGGGAATCTTGTTATTGAGTGTTCAATTATTATTCATACAAGATTTCTTTGTAGTTTTTGTTTCAAGACAACTTGTTCTTACTTGAAGCTAAGAACAATAAATGAAGGAGGTGCTTTGTGTTTTAAAGACAATGTGCTCAGTGTGTTTTATTGCGGCAGAGGTTATGCACAGAAAGGGGGGAGGGAGTGTGCTGTTGACAGAGGAAGAGCATCTTTGCATGATCTCGCCTAGGGCGCCAAAAATGCCAGGACCGCCACTAAAGTGCTGGTATTTATAATAATGCAGGGGAGGGCTCACATTAGTTAGCCTGAGCGCAGTGCCGCTTTCTGACCCTCCTGACTGATTATTATATATTTTTTCCGGATAACTACCAGATGACCACGAGATTATCACTAAAAGACCAAATATTTTGTCCTCGTTTGTACTACAAGAAAGAAAACGCCGCAAAGGTACAACATTTGTTTTAATATGAAACAGACACAATACCGCTCACAAGACACGCAATAAATGCAATTACAAAAATATTTTCTGAAATTGGGAGTGCTGCAGACGTTCCCAGTTCTGACAGAAGATCTGTTCGTACACCTGTAAACGTTGGTGAGATATAGGTCTGGTGAACCGCTCGGACCATGTTTTTCGATAAGAATGTTGGGATTGCAGAATTGGGGATTTATTAATCATATAAATAGAGTAACATTTTCAACATAAATGAAAAACATAAGTTAGTTAGGGTATAAATTCCAAGTAGGGCTCAGGTAAATCCCAGAGAAGGCTATGTGACTGCACGCATGTAAACATCTGAACAGGTTTCAACATGTTCATACTGGAACATGTGACGTTGTTCGTTCAACCAATGAGGTGTGGGAATACCAGTTACCGGTTGCCACACAAAAAATTCGTCCAATCGTGTATTCATAAACAGTTTTAGTTTTTAAATAGTACTTGATATGTATAATTAAATCGTTTAATATTGTTAAATAGGTAATATAAGTTAGTTAAATAATATAAAACAATTAGGAATTTGTAAAACTCATAAGGTATTTTAAAAATGTTTCTAAGTTCCAGGGTCAAAGGGAAAAACAGCATGAAGAATGTCTTCCCAATGAGAGATGAACATTTAATTCTGGATGGGGAAAAACTGTGTGCAGCGCAGATCGACGGCGAGTGAGGCAGTGGAGAACAGTTTGTCACAGAGGATCGTACACAGTCCATCAGAAAATCTGTTCCCCTCCCTTGTCATTTTTATTTTAATATTTCCACTCATGCCTATGGGAAATGGCGCACACTTTTGAGATGAACTTGAGACAGTAAATTCATTAATTTAAGATTAAATATTAAAACGTTGTTGTTTTATAATAACAATGAAATTCATAATTGTTCTTTAAAATTCGTGACAGAGACAGTTCATTAGTATAAAGTAAGTAAGATCATTGTAAAGGTAAAAAACAGTGAAACTCATTTGGCTGCAGGAAGAGAAAGATAGAGCTGAAAAAAAAAATCTTCGCGTCCGCGCTACCAGATGTCTATTAGTAGTATTAATATCGACACACCCACCCACGAACAGGGCAATAATTGATAAATTACATTGGGGGTTCCTCCCGAAAATGGACATCAATCCGGGAGAAACCCCGCACTCAACAAGAATAGGACTAGCAGCAGAA
Organism: Bathynomus jamesi; assembly: GCA_023014485.1. Taxonomy (NCBI): domain Eukaryota; kingdom Metazoa; phylum Arthropoda; class Malacostraca; order Isopoda; family Cirolanidae; genus Bathynomus; species Bathynomus jamesi. The sequence continues at coordinate 370,416 of JAJOZX010000360.1, read as the reverse complement.
TTAACTGCACAGGTTCGCAAGTGTTCGCATTATGCAATTCAGAGATAAAGAAATGTCCTTCAATAATGAATTATATGTACTAGGGGCACTAAATATATTTTGCCCCACCCTTTTTTATTAGCTAAATAATAGGCCATGAGGCTGAAATGTCTTTTGGACCGTAAGTTTGAACTTTCTGCTCTTCACATAATCGGATTTTTCCAGTTTGAACCTCCCCCCATTGTATAAAACCGCTTTTAAACGCCCTTGTATAAAACCGATGGTTAACGCAGTTACGAAAATGGCGTCTGACAATGATGTGCGTCGTAAACAGAGAGCTATTATCGAGTTCTTAACCGTAGAGAAGGAAACAGTTGGAAATATTCACAAACGTCTACAAAACGTTTACGGAGATGCTGTTGTTGATCGAAACACAGTTGGAGGTTGGTCTAAACGTGCGAGATCATCGGAGAGAGGGAGAGCCACGCAGCGGTCGCCCGGCATCGGCTGTGACATCTCACACTGTGCAACGTGCTAACAGCATCATTCGATCAAGTCGGCGCGTCACATACATACAAGGCGCTATCATTGGAGCTAGGAATTAGTGAAGGAAGTGTGAATACGATAGTTCAGCAACTGGGATACTTAAAAGTGTGTTCACGGTTTGTTCCTGCGAACTGACTGAGGATCACAAAGCCCAAAGAAAAGAAATTACCTCTGAGTCGTTGGTTCGATACGAGACAGAAGGGGATTACTTCCTTTCACGAATTGTGACTGGGGATATGATTTGGGTACACCACTTTGAACCTGAAACAAAACGCCAATCCATGGAGTGGCATCACGCAGATTCCTCACACAAGGAAAAGTTCAAAATAGCTCCCTCTGCAGGAAAGGTTATGGCTACTATCTTCTGGGATATGAAAAGGGTGATTCTGGTGGACATTATGAAGAAAGGACAAACAATCAAATCACAGGCATATATTGCTACCCTACAGAGACTCCAGAGACGTATAAAGCGAGTTCGACTGGAGAGAAAACTGGAAGACGTCCTTCTTTTGCACGATAACGCAAGACAACAACAGTTTGCAAACAAGAGAGGCCATCACAAAAATGCGCTTAACTGTGTTACCCCACCCTCCATACAGCCCGGATCTGGCACCTTCAGACTTCCATTTGTTTGGGCCAATGAAAGATGCTATTCATGAAAGTAAGTTTCAGAGTGACGATGAGGTTGTTGAGGAGGTTCAGAGGTGGCTCCAGCGGAACCCAGCGGACTTTTAGCAGCAAGGAATAAAGGCCCGTGTTTCGAGGTGGAGGAAAGTCGGAGAAAAGGATGGAGACTATGCGGAAAAATAAAAACTTGTAAAAAGGTATGAAACTACTTGTGTACAAAATTTTTGGAACTTACAAGGAAATTTGGAAATAAAAAAAAAAGGTGGGGGCAAAATATATTGAGTGGCTCTCGTACTATATCTATACAATACCATCACTGCAAATAAAGTTATGCACCAAACGTGTGCAGTTAATCCTGTTACCAGTCACATCCTTTTATATATATATATATATATATATATATATATATATATATATATATACACATTTTAACTGCAAACAACACAGTATAATTAATGTAAAGAACGACGCTTGTATAGAAGAACGTTTCGCACAAGATGAGGAGGGAGAACGTGTTGTGTTTGCAGTTAAAATGTATATATGTGCGACATGCGGGAGGTTCCCCCTCAGGGCAGTGGTTTCTGCTCGTATGTAGGAGAATTACGACTTCTGATTAATCGAGGCCCATGGTGTAGTGGTTAGCATATCTGACCGGCAATCGGAAGATCCCGAGTGCGATTCCCGGGTGGTTACCTCATTTTTCATTTGTTCGTTCTCCCTCATCTTGTGCGGAACGTTCTTCTATACAAGCGTCGTTCTTTACATTAATTATACTGTGTGTTGTTTGCAGTTAAAATGTATATATGTGCGACATGCGGGAGGTGCACCCTCAGGGCATTGGTTTCTGCTCGTATATAGGAGAATTACGACTTCTGATTAATCGAGCCCATGGTGTAGTGGTTAGCATATCTGACCGGCAATCGGAAGATCCCGAGTTCGATTCCCGGGTGGTTACCTCATTTTTCATTTGTTCGTTCTCCCTCCTCATCTTGTACGGAACGTTCTTCTATACAAGCGTCGTTCTTTACATATATATATATATATACACACACACACTTACTTACTTCAGAGGATTTTGAACGACGGTTCAGGATCGACCTGCGGTCGAAACATTATATATATATATATATATATATATATATAACAAACAGCCACAGGGAAAAGGAAAAAAACACAAAATCCGAGCGCTTTCGTGATATATTCCCATCTTCAGGGACAAGAAAGAAATTGACAGAATTTACCAAATAAATGAATTAAATACACAAGCGAAAAATTCCCAATCGGCAACTCAATTTAAAAACAATAAAACATTCTAAAGATTTTTTCCAATAGGTAACTTAATCTAAAGGCTACTAAATTATTGAATACATAAGAACTATCAGGTCATCCCATAAGTAATGTCGTTTTTACGATAGATTAAGTTTAAACTAGTCCTACTCGGTTTAAGCATAAATTTTCCGAAGGTTATATCTAAGAGGAGATCTATCGTGTTTCGCTACATACTTTACAGACCTTGACCAGTGAAGACGTGTGTTTTGCGTTATGTGAACCCCTCATGAACATGGCGGTATCAGAGGAGCATATCAGGCATATAATGCTTTACGAGTTCAAAAAAGGGAATAGTGCTACTGAAGCAACGCGAAACATTCAGGACGTTTATGGCAACGATATTATGCATGTGAGGAAATGTCAAAGAGGGTTTCAAAAGTTTAGGAATGGTGACTGCTGTTTGACAGATGCAGCACGCTCTGGACGCCCTGCTGAGTTTGATGATGACCTGCTGTTAGCCGCACTTGAAGAAGACTGTTCAACAACTGTCGAAGAATTGGCCCAGAAACTCAATTCATCCCCGTCCACGATCATTTGCAACAACTCGTGAAAGTGCCTAAGTTAGGAAAATGGGTGCCACATGAATTGTCGGTCGACAATCTGAAGGTGCGGGTAAACATTAGCACAGCTCTTCATTCCCGTGAACTCCAAGATCCGTTTTTGTACCGTTTAGTGACTGGTGATGAAAAGTGGATGCTGTACCAGAATGTTAAGCGCCGTCGACAGTGGGTTTGTGCCGGAGAACCAGCGACACCACAGCCAAAACCAAATCTTCACCCTCGGAAGGTGTTGCTTAGTGTTTGGTAGGATAAAGGTGGTGTAATACACTTTGAAACCTTACCACACAACCAAACAATCACCGCTCAAGTCTACTGTCAACAAGTGGATCGATTGAACACTGCACTAAAAGAAAAGAGACCTTCTTTGGTTAATCGGAAAGGAATCGTGTTCCACCACGACAACGCACATCCTCATACCGCTCGGATCACTTCTGCAAAATTTGAGGAGCTTGGGTGGGAAAAACTTTCACATCCTCCATATTCTCCAGACCTTGCGCCTTCATATTATCGTCTCTTCAGGAGTCTGCAAAACTATCTTGACGAGAAACAGTATACTTCTTTAGATGACCTGCACACCAGGCTTTGTACGTTTTTTGCCTCAAAACCGCCTGAATTTTATAAACATGGCATTGAAAAGCTTGTAGGACGTTGGCAGAGTGTGATTGATTCCGATGGAAAATATATACTAGATTAAAAAGTTTCAGTTGAGTTTTTTTTGTCCTTCAAATTCCGATCTAAAAAACGACATTACTTATGGGATGACCTGATATACAAATGAAATTAAACAATTAACATGTACAGAAAACAAAAATTATCATAACAGTTATTACAAATAGTATTTAATTAAAGCAGGCAGTTAAGTGGCAAGAATTTAAGGAAACAAAAGACATGGTGCCATCGTCGTACGGAATGTTCCTAATATCTACAATCTGAAAATTTTTCCCAATAGATAACCTGTTCAAAAGTCTAATAAACTATCAAGTACATAAAGATTATATGAAAGAAAAATACAATTAAAATGTACACATAAGAATGTTAACAATTCTTAAAATATTATTTATTTAATTAAGGCAAACAGTTAAGGGGCAAGAATGCAGTCAAAAATAACACAGGGTAACAAAATTTGAAAAAATTCTGTTTATTGTGATTTTTCTGTCGTTTCTTAATGATTTCGGGGCGCTGATTCAAAAAATTATATTGGTTTTGCTCTATTATCAACCGTTTCAAAAATATAGGTTATCACACTTTTCATATGGCAAAGTATATAAAGAAGGCTAACATAAATATTTTCTGAAAATAAAAACACTATTGGAAATTAATGTTTATTGAGCCAAAATTGTTTGACAAACCCAAAATGGTGCAAAGGAATATATATATCATGAGGAGAACCGATAAGAGAATAACAAGCCTCGTTATGCAGTGTGCGTTCCTTAAAAATGCACTGAAGAACGCGACTTCCGCGTATGAACATTCTTATCCTTTCTGATCAGCGACCATACGTAGTCTCCCATCATGGAAGTATCCCAATGGCCCTGGTACCTTTTCTCCATCGTTTGAATATCTTGATGGAATCTTTCGCCACGTTCTTCACTCACATCGCCCAGGTTATCACGAAAAAAGTCTAGATGTGAATGCAGATAGTGTAATTTTAAAAACATACGGAACCCCATTTTGCCATAGCACTTAATCAAGTTTGACACTAACTCCTTATAATTTGGTGCTTTATGGTTGCCTAAAAACCCAGGAACCACATCCCGGAAAGCACACCAAGCCTCTTTTTCGATCGGAGTCATCTTGGCTTCATAGTTCTTTGAATTCAACAGCGCCTTGACTTGTGGTCCTACAAAGATGCCAGCCTTGACTTTGGCCTCAGAGAGTTTAGGGAACATGACCCGAATCTGTTGGAAAACTTCCCCTCCAAAATCTAACGCATTTACAAACTGCATAATTAGACCCAACTTAATATGGAGAGGTGGTAGCAGAACTATGTCAGGCTTCACAAGAGGTTGCAGTCCTTCACGTGGAGGCCACTGAACTGTTTTATAGTGCTCAGTTGAAGCCCTGCTATCCCACAGGCAAAGAAAACATGAATATTTAGTAAACCCTCCTTGTAAACCTAACAGGAAACCAATCATTTTGAAATCACCACACACGTCCCAGTTATATTGTTCATACCTGATTTGAGTGAGCAATTGATTGACATTTTCATAGTCCTCTTTCATTTGAACAGAATGTGCAACTGGTATAGATGGATATTTGTTCCCATTGTGGAGTAGAACAGCTTTTAAACTCCGAGTTGAACTGTCAATAAACAGGCGCCACTCTGAGGGTATATGTGTTAACCCAATAGCTGTGAATAGACCATTAACCTCGCTGCAATAACAGAGAGAGCCATTGATATCGTAGAACCTTGCAAACTCTTCATGCCGCTTTCGGTATACAGTGCTCTTGCAGTCTTCTCCAAGCAAATTCCACTCTTTGAGTCTGGAGGTCAGAAGCTCAGACCCTGATTTCGTCAGACCCAAATCTCTAATTAAGTCGTCCAATTCCCTCTGATTTGGAAAGAGAGGGTTTGTACTGAAAGTTACTGTATATTCTTCATCATGACTGTCCTCACCAACCGACATCTCAGATGAGCTAGGTGCATCCTCATTTTCAACCTGCAAAGCAAAGAAACAAAATATAGGCATAGCTATATATGTAGAAGAGCATCAGCACTAAGAAAAATCGACACATAATGACCCACAGTCTGTAAATACAGAAGGTAAAGTAATGGATAGATACCTGTTCTGGTGAACGTGGTATTGGAAGACCTTCGCCATGTGGTACAGGAGCTATGGACGACGCTATGCTTGGATACTGAAGAGTCTGCCTTCCTTTAACTTTCCTATACTTAGAAACATCTACCATGCAGTAGTAGCAATCGTCGTGATGGCTCTTTGGTTCTCTCCATATTCTGGGTACCGCAAAGGGCATTGCCTTGCGTACTCCCCGCAGCTACCCTTCAAGCGTGGAGCGGCAGCTTCCACAGATCACATGGGGTGCCCAGGGCTTATCTTAGTCACCCATAGGCATACCAAAATAGAGCCGATACGCGATCCAGAACTTGGTGCCTTTCACAATCTTGTGCGATACTTGCTTGGGGCGTATGTGATACCCACAAACGTAGCAGAATATATCCGGCGAGTGTTTACAAGCTCTAGTTGCCATTCTCTTTACCAAACTGTACTACATTTATCATAATCTGCAGATATAGAGAGAAGAGTTATTAAATCTGCAACAGATTACAGATTCCAGAAAAAAGATGTATTCACAACACTGAAATAATGTTCGCAATAAAAAAGGATCGGTAACACTCAAATCGTCAGCACAGAGAAGCACAGAAACACAGTACCTCAGTGCTGGTAACCATCAGACAAACAACCTGCTTTCTTTGTGTGCTCACACTTACTGACTTCTCAGACTCTGCGCTCTTCTTTATATAGCACAGTTGACGATTCAGGCAATTTCTAAAGCAAGAAACTGTCAACGAACATCCGGATTGTTCTCAACAATTCCTGATTATTCTGATATTGCTGCGCCCATAATAACATTATACTGGTAAAACATGAAAAATGGATTATCTCTGAAACCATTGATGACACACACAAACCAAGGCCAGATTTTGACTCAGCGCCCACAAATGCATATAAAAACATACAAAATTCTATATAAACAGAATCAGTGTTAGACAGTGTAATAGGCTCTACACCAACTTTCTAACAATGTACGAGTCTAATTTATAAAGCCCAGGGCTAATATTAAGAACCAAATCCGCATTATTCTTGATCACACTCGATTCAAGTATATTTCTACTAACAATAGATTTACTAAAACTTAATTTAGAGGCATTTTTCCAGTCAGTGGGATGATTAGTATCTCTTACATGAATGAAAATGGCGTTAGATTCCTGGCTGATTCTTATACTGTATTCATGCTGCTTAATACGTAACTCAAGCGTCTTACCAGTTTGACCAATGTAAAATTTATTATATATTGTGCATGGAATTTTATATACACAACCCTGCTCACTTAAAGGGGAGTTTTTAATCAATGAATTCTTAATTACATCTAAATTTCTGAACGCAATATTTACGTTAAAAATCCTCAGCAGTTTCGGCAGATCAAGGAAATTTTCTCTAAATGGTAAAGCTAAAACATTTCTTGTGTTATAAGGAATCTTGTCCTTTACCTCGTAGAAGGTTTTCTTTGCCATTTTTAAGGCTTTATCTATGCAGTTCTTTGGATATTTTAAATCAAACGCAATTTTATATATTTTTCTAATTTCATCATCAATGAACTCTGGGCTACAAATTCGTAAGCATCTTAGGAACAAAGTAGAAAGAACAGTTCGTTTTACGTTAATGTGGTGAGCCGAATAATAATGTAGGGGAAGGTGGGGTAAGACGGACTACTTAACACAAAAATGAGTCTAGAAACCACATTTATATAATTTTGGGGTTTTTTAGGGGTTGTGGTGGTGCTTTGGGGTGTTATATTTAAAGTCCACACCCTGGTCACGGTTTTTAGAGGAAAAGACTGAAACACGAGATTTTACCAAATCAATATTTTTATTGTACCAAAAACGAATCACGGGGTAAGATGGACCCCAGGGGTCCATCCTTACTGGCACAACTCACACACAAAAACCTCTTCCTCATCATCCTCTACCCCTGCACATTCCTCATGTGCCCATCTCTTGCAAATGGCGCAACAAACCCACCCTTCCCCTCGCACAGAATTACCAAACGTGTCATTGCAATACAAGCACTTGGTTGAATCTCCATCCTCACTGTCACTGTCATGAGCCCAGGATGGCCCAGCTTTCGCTTGCTTTGCTTTTTTCTTTTGTGTCATGCTTTTGTTTGGTGACGTGAAGGACATCTAGCAACCAATATCTAAACCTCGCCCTTTCTGCTTGGGTTTAGAGGGGGGGGTTCCATCTCACCCTATGGGTCCGTCTTACCCCACCGTCCCTATATAGGAACAATTATTAGTGGGTTTTCTGTAAATATTGTACTTAAACTTAAATTTGTAGCCCAGAGTTCGTTGATGATGAAATTAGTAAAATATATAAAATTGCGTTTGATTTAAAATATCCAAAGAACTGCATAGATAAATCCTTAAAAATGGCAAAGAAAACCTTCTACGAGGTAAAGGACAAGATTCCTTATAACACAAGAAATGTTTTAGCTTTACCATTTAGAGAAAATTTCCTTGATCTGCCGAAACTGCTGAGGTTTTTTAACGTAAATATTGCGTTCAGAAATTTAGATGTAATTAAGAATTCAATGATTAAAAACCCCCCTTTAAGTGAACAGGGTTGTGTATATAAAATTCCATGCACAATATATAATAAATTTTACATTGGTCAAACTGGTAAGATGCTTGAGTTACGTATTAAGCAGCATGAATACAGTATAAGAATCGGCCAGGAATCTAACGCCATTTTCATTCATGTAATTGTAAGAGATACTAATCATCCCATTGACTGGAAAAATGCCTCCAAATTAAGTTTTAGTAAATCCATTGTTAGTACAAATATACTTGAATCGAATGTGATCAAGAATAATGCAGATTTGGTTCTTAATATTAGACCTGGGCTTTATAAATTAGACTCGTACATTGTTAGAAAGTTGGTGTAAGGCCTATTATTTTTGACCGCATTCTTGCCCCTTAACTGTTTGCCTTAATTAAATAAATATTTTAAGAATTGTTAACATTCTTATGTGTACATTTTAATTGTATTTTTCTTTCATATAATCTTTATGTACTTGATAGTTTATTAGACATTTGAACAGGTTATCTATTGCGAAAAAATTTTCAGATTGTTTGTAGATATTCGGAATATTCCGTACGACGATAGCACCATGTCTTTTGTTTCCTTAAATTCTTGCCACTTAACTGCCTGCTTTAATTAAATACTATTTCTAATAACTGTTATAATAATTTTTGTTTTCTGTACATGTTAATTGTCTAATTTCATTTATATAGTTCTTATGTATTCAATAATTTAGTAGCCTTTAGATTAAGTTCCTTATTGGAAAAAATATTTAGAATGTTTTACTCTTTTTAAAGTGAGTTGCCGATTGGGAATTTTTCGCTTGTGTATTTCACTCATTTATTTGGTAAATTCTGTCTATTTCTTTCTTGTCCCTGAAGATGTGAATATATCACGAAAGCGCTCGGATTTCGTGTTTCTTTTTCTTTTTCCCTGTGGTTGTTTGCTTATTCATAAGATCATGTGTTATTCTGTGATTTTACTATTGTGTGAACAAATGTACTCAATGCACTTAAACTCAAATTTTACTCCGCACGCAAATTCCTTGCACGCGAAGCTTCATGGAAGCTGAGCTCCAGAAACTACTGACGTATTTATTATTATTATTATTATTATTATATTATTATTATTATTATTATTTGTAGTTATGAATTTCATAGTGTGTGAATATATAACAGAAATGGTTTATAATATTATTCATGTTTTCAATATATAAACTACATAAAAAGTTAAATAGCCTTACATAAGACTATACAGCACTTCAAATTTCAGATTTACCACCGTCAAAAAATGCGATTCTAATGAATCCAAACATGACACAAATCCTTTAAAATTTTAAAATTTTCCAAACCCAAATAAATTGTACGACCTCGGAGTTGGGGTTGGAGTCTTTCACCTAACCCCGGGAGCAGCCAGGAGGGCTATATCTTCCGGAGAAGCTTCCGCCCGAAACTCGTTGTCGGACCTTTGTAGATCATGCTAACATTAGATTTTTAGATTTGTACGTAATACGTGTGAAAATATTGGAACCTTGTTTTAAATTGTACTTTTAAGTTATACGGAATTCAGCGCCATCCAATCCTTAAATTTGCTTTATAGGAAGTAATAATTTTTAATTTAAGTGCAAATTCAAACACAATTAGTAACTTATGATATGCTTGGGTCATACCCCGAGCCATAGCAAGTTGGGTGAGTGACAGAAGCAGCCGCCCTGAGCCAGGGGCGGATTCATTCAGAGTCCAATTTGGGGGGAGGGCGGTCACTTTTCAAAAACTGAGATTATAATACATTGGCAGGCAACTGGTGTGACAGAATTGCCAACGATTATCACATCTTCGTTCTGCCTATAAAGAATGCAGGAAGGTATCTGTTTTGGGTCAAAGAAGTCAATTCATTAAGATGACAGTAAGCTCCAGTGAGGCATAAAATTAGCGCAACAACATTCACATTACTATTTTATTAAGCATCATTATTATCGTTCCTTTATATATATATATATATATATATATTACACTTACTAAAATTGTCGAAGGGAAAGCAAAAGCGATTATTTTTCTAAGATGCTTCACTCTAATTTTATATTGGCTCTTCTTTATGTTTCCGATCTCCTTTCTTTCACTTTCTTTACCTTTAAGGTTTAGAGGCCTCATGGTTTCGGGGGTGATCGCCCTTCTCATCCCCCCCTAAATCCACCCCTGCCCTGGGCCTAATTCTAAGGGGGTGCCAAACTGGGAAAACTTAAAATATCGTAAAATGTAAAATATTATAAAATGTCTCTTGCTCACTATCTTCAGTCCCACTCTCTCTCTTCGCCGCTTCGCCGCAATGTTGCCTCACTCTCTCTCTCTCTCTCTTTACTATCGCTATTATAACGGACACTGCTCTTCTGAACTCTCTAACTGCATGCCTCCTCCTTCAAGGAGAGCAAGCAGTATCAGACTTTTGACACATGCTCATTCCTTTTCTGTCCAACTCTCTAAAGCAAGGTTTAATCAGTATTTTCAATCTTTCATCTACTCCAGTGGCGCTCAAACTTGTGGCAGTCCTGTGCTATTTTATGCCATTTTTCCAAAATGCAAAACGTAATGTGCCACTATGACTATGTCGAATAGGCTTAAATTAATATACTTTTTTATATTGTACAAATAAATTGCATTATTAGTAAAGCAATAAATGGCGTGTGTATTTTATAACTATATTTTACGTTTTCTTTACGGTACCTGCATTACAAAGCCTTGTGTACTTGCTTCCCTCCAGCCAATTTATCAAATATGACGCACTTAACACATGAATGATTATTCAATAACTGAATTTTAAATCTTATTGCGCAAGCGCTCCAGGCAGTCTTAGAAGAGTTGCCAATTACCACTCCGAAAATTCTCAAATTTCTTGCTTACGCGAGGGCATTCTGAATTTAGGCTGGTGCAGCATTATAACCATTGATTTTTTTATTTGCCTTGATGAGTGTCCATGTGCCATCGTCAGAGTCACAATGTGCCAGGTTTGGCACATGTGCCAGGGTTTGAACACCCCAGATCTACTCAACCGGTTAACTCTGGAACAATCTTTCTGAATCCATCTTTTCCCCTGTCTATGACCTTCAATCTTTCAAACGCAGAGTGTCCAGGCATCTCGAAAACCCAGGACCTTGATTTTGGATCTCTTCTTCTTCTATGGGGGGGGGGGTGTTTTGCGGGCATTCGCCATTGGCCCCTCATTCCTGCATAAAAAAAAAAACTACATCTGCCATTACATTTAGATTTTAGTTTTCCTTCTGTGTGAAGTACGTGAAAAACTTCCTGCAGTAACATTATATTAAACATATTTTAATTAGAAGAAAGTCTTAAAAAAAAAAATCAAGATAGTTACATCATCATCGAAATAAACAAAAATATTTTTGCACAATTGTTTGCAAAAAAGCATTGAAATTAAGCCGTTTTCTTTTTGTCCAAAACTTGATTTGAAGTCACATTCTTTCACTGACTTCAAGTTGAATTTATGGGCCATAATAATATGGCAACTTGAGTTTGTAACGTCAGATGTGAACAAAACTCAGTTAGGCACACTGTTGGCTAGGTCTACTACATAATTCAAGGGTTAAAGGTTTAGCCATTCGTCTGGACACTCAACACAGGGCAGCAGGGTCCTAACTTCAGGTTTCTATCACGAATGACTGATTGAGGTGATTGAAGACCAGTTCTTTATGTAAGGGTTATAAGCGTGTAAATTTTATCTAGCATAGCCTTCAAACATCAATAAAATATATTTCCTTTTAGAATTATATGAGCTTAACGAATTCTTGAAATACTTTTGATTCCGCAGAGAAGAAGTTGTTTGTTTACAAAAAGTAACTTTAGTTTTCTCTAGACACCTCCTGAGCTGGCTTTACCATAACTCAAATCTAGTCTAGTTTGTTTTGTCGAAAAGAATGCGGCAACTTAAATTGACTTGACTTGACTTTAAATTAGTTGGATGAAAAGAAAATCGCTTTAGTTAGAAACATAAAAATAGACTAAAATAGCGAGAACGTAACAATTATATCCCATTCCCATCCGTGGTCTGCGAATACAAATGCACAAAAGTGAAAAATCCACATTTGAGAAGTGTTTATTGATTTGAGAAACAATGTCACTACATTTCCATTCACGGTAAAGGCACCAAATGGGGATGGTTAATATTTCCTAACCTAAAATTAGCCTCACCTAACCTAACCCAACCAATCATAAACTAACTTAACTTAAGCTAATCTAACCCGGACCAAAGTGGGAAAGTCGTGGATAAAAATGAGAATGATATAAATTGGGAATAGACCGATATGAAAATGCCTCTCGGCTTTCTCACTCTTGGGCACGAAATGAAATGGGAATGATTACGTCCCATTCAATGTCATTTTCATTCCCATCCGTGGTAAAGGCGCCAAATGGGAATAGCTAATATTTCCTAACCTAGCTTAATTTAACCAAACCTAACATAACATTGGCCTAGCCTAACCTACCAAAAGCTAATCTTACCAACCGTAACCTAACTTAACCTAACCTAAGTTAACCTAACCTGTACCAAAGTGAGAAAATCATGGATGAGGATGGAAATGACGTTGAGTAGAATAATACAGGGCTACTGCTAAGACAATTTTAGTGGGTGTGTTAAAACAAATTTTATTTATTTGTATTTGATCACAAATAATACAAATCAAATCAAATGTATATGTTGATGCGTATATACTCATATGCTCATATATATTCATATATACGAGTATGCTCTTATTTTATTTTAGTAGGTGGGTGAAATCTTAAATCTTTCTCTACGTGGGCAACTGCCCACCCGCCTGTATATATGAGCATATGAGTATATATGCATCAACATATACATTTCATTTGATTTGTTATTTGTGATCACATACAAAAAAAAACTATTTTAACTCACCCACTAAAATTGTTTTAGAAGTAGCCCTGGAATAATACCAACGTAACAACCAGATGCGTAATATTTGCATGGGGTAAAAGGAAGCAATAGAACGTAATGACAACTGAATAGCAAACTTCTTCATGTTGTGCATACGTAAAAGTGTTAAGGGGAGATGAATCTGTTTTCCAACTGATTTTTATGAAATTTTCAGCGTTTCTCCGCCATTTCAAGTCTAGTAATTTATTCTCTATACGTCTAGAAATACTCTAAAAAAAATTATGTTATTAGGAATGCTTTTTCAGAAAATTCTACTCTCCCATGATTTTTTTTTAGATACATATTTGAATGTTGTTGCAACTCTTCCTTAGACTTTTCGCTACAAACTCATCACATTACTTTTTTCTGATTTGTATTTTGGTTGAGCAATATTCGTCTAAACTTGAACATTCGTAAAAATTTTGGTCTGGGTCTGCCTTACACTCTATAACTTATTTTTTTGCGAGATATATTTAGGTACACCAGTTATTTTGTAAATTTGAAGAACATCGTATAATTAGTTATTTTTACAGTGTAATTGCCATCCAAATAATTTGCTATTTCAAAGATTTTGATTTTCAGAAAATTAGACATGAAGGTTCAGTTGTCTGTAAAATTTTTTCACTCATTAGATTTTGCTGAAAATTTGTACGGAATAAGTGGATTATATGTAGTAGTTTTTGAGCAAGTGGGCTACGTCGTAGCCAATGTCGTAACACCGCTTCCAGTTGATCAACGAAGTTAAGCGACATTGGGTCGGATAGTAGTTGGATGGGAGACTATCCGTTGCGTCCAGACTATGTACTATGTAGCGACCCCTGGTTCGGGTCCCACGTAAAGCTGTAGGTCCCCTCCGTCATATGACCTTAGATGTTGCGAAGGAGGTTAAACAAAACCAATAATTATTATTATGATTATTATTTTGAGCAAGTTTCAAAAAAATTGTATGAGCTAAATTTTTTGTATAACTACTTGAATTGGACTGGCCAAAAGAGTTATAACAATAAACTTTTTTAAATGAATTTAAAATTTTCAACGTCCACAGAATTTTTTCTGCCGAACTGATTGCATATAAATTTAAAATAAATAATACAGGTTATAGACAAAAGGGGTGCTGTGAGTTTGAAGAAAATCGTACAAAAGGTTTTTCATCTAAGGTATTTGAACCTTGTGGTTCAGAAATAGGGACCCATACACATATATATATATATATATATATATATATACACACACACACACAATGTTTTTGTTTTTATTATTTATTTATATAAACATCACACACATAAACATCAATTTGGGGTAATCGAACCATGTGGATTTTCAGTTGGATTATTATGAATGCGATAAAAAGAAAACTATAATTATAGCAGGGTATACTTTAATTATTCACTTTTTCACTTAAAATTGTATATTACGTCTAATTTTTATTTAGTTATTTCTTAATATTTCGACCATTGGCTCTGCCTATATTAGTCCGTGCCCCACATTCCCATGAATATAGACAGATACCAATTTTGCAGGATTCCACGGAAGATACCCCACATGGTCGACAAATGGCTTGGACCAATACTCTGTACTATCTTAACCTAACTTAAACTATAACCTAACCTAACATTAGGTTAGCTCGCATCCTAATTCAGTCAGAGTGAATTTGCTTAAACTTATATATTTTCAAGGCCATTATCAAGGATAAAAACCTTTTAAAAGATTTCACAAATGCACTCAATATTTAGGACCCTTCATGAAACAACAACATATTTCTGAAATGAACAAATGTACTTTTTTTATTTGTTTAGAATGAGAGAAAAAGTGCAGTATCATATATATATATATATATATATATATATATATATATATATACACACAGGCCCTCTCAGGTTCAGAGAGGCCCGGGCCACTTCCAGCTTTTGAGGCCCATAGCTAAACCCAATTATTACTTTCACTGCAAAACATTATATTCAAACCTGAAAGTTTCTAAATTTGAGGTCCCCTTTAAGCTTGAGGCCCAGGTCAAATGGTCCTCCTAGCCACCTCCTTCTGGAGGTTCTGTATATATATATATATATATATATGAAAATTATTTCACGAAAGTGACACGTGAAAAATATTTATGAATAAAACTACGAAGGGAAAACCACTTTGTGTTTCTTTTCCCTTCGTGGTTTATTCATCATATATATATATATATATATATATATATATATATATATATATATATATATATATATATATATATATATATATATATACACGGTGTCCCATAAGTCCGGCATCATAGGAAAAATAATTAAAAAATGCAAAACAAAAGTTTTTATTTAGAGAACGTGCTCAATATGTCCACCATTGTTTTCAATACACAAATTCAGACGTGATACCCAGTCAGCAAGCACACGGTGAATGATGTCAGGAGTAATGGTGTTACATGCCCCAATAATGCGCTGCCGCAAATGTTCAACACTCCTAATTTTCTCTGCGTATACCAGCGCTTTCAAGTGGCCCCAGAGATAAAAATCTAGTGGCGTGAGATCCGGACTTCTAGCTGGCCATTCCACAGGCCCTCGACGTCCTATCCACTGACCAGGGAATTGTTGGTACGGGTATTCCCTTACTTGGGTGCTGTAACGTGCGGGAGCGCCGTCTTGCTGGAACCATGTTGGAAAATTTCCTTCTTCGTTCAAGACACTGGGAAATGCTTCTTCCTTGAGCATACGTAGGTAGGTGCCTCCAGTGACATGTTCATCGAAAAAGAGGGGGCCTATGATGCGATCCTTCCAAATGCCACACCATACCATCACCCGAGATGCACCTTGTTCCTTTGAAGAGGTATACCAGTGAGGGTTGTTTTGAGACCAGTAGCGGGTGTTCTGTCGATTTACCTCACCATTTCCATAAAAAACAGCCTCGTCACTGAAGAGAATGGTGGATGGGAAATTAGCATCCCGAGCATAAGAAAAATATGAATTATGGTTTGTAGAAATAGAAAAATATGAATTTCTCTTATGATGCCGGACTTATGGGACACCCTGTATATATATATATATATATATATATATATATATATATGTGTGTGTGTGTGTGTGTGTGTGTGTGTGTGTAAGAAGTTTTTCCACCAAAGGTAAATTCTGAATAGAAATTTAGAATCGTTTGACTAAAATCGTAGAAAACTAAATTGTAATGGAACTCTCTATGCTCTCTCTGTATTTTCAATTTGCCTTCATCTTTTAATCTATGATAGTTCATAAATTGTTTTAATATCTGTAGTAGATATCTAGTATATTTTCTCTTCAGCCTAAAAACTCTCTCCAAGGTTGATATATCTATAATTTTAAAGGGTCACACCTAAAACGCTAAATATTTCTATCAGTGAAGTTCGCTCATATACTGTATAGTGCAGGATTTAAACCCGTGGAGACCCTGAAGCAACTCAGATTCCGGGGTCTCCTATCTCTGTTCAAACCTAGAATATGTTGGGGGTAAAAAAATAGCTTAAATGCATATTTTATTACGCGTGTTTACTTCACAACAGAAAAATAAAATAAACAATTTAATAGTATCAATAAGCATTTTATAATAAAAAATTTATAATTTGTAGGGAGCCCCTAAAGTGTGGAGACCCTGAGGCAGCTGCTTCATTTGCCTCATAGTAAATCTGGCAATGCGCACATAAATGAGTTAATTACAATACTCAATTTTACAATTTATTTGCTAAAACTGTTACTAGATTAAAATTTTGTAACTTTAGGAATCCATCGTAAACGTGACAAGTGTTTGAAAAGTCAGTTTTCCTCTAAATGTAATGATGGGGTTGTTTTTAACCTCCTTCGCAACATCTAAGGTCATATATTGGAGGGGGACTTATAACTTTACGTAAGATCCGAACCACAGGTTGCTACATAATATGGACGCGGAGGACGGTCTCCCACACAATTACTCTCCAGACCCAATGTCCCTTAACTTCGTTGATCGATGGGAAGCGGTGTCACGACACTGGCCACAACGTAGCCCTCAGTTGTCGTCTGAGAATGCTCTGATTGGTCTGCGAAATCCTCTAAAAAAATCAAGTGTATTGTAGAAACTAAGTTTTCAATTGTAAATTCTGCTTTCTCACTCAGTTTTTGTGCGTAATGCTTTCTGTGAATAAGACTAAAAAAAGGGGTACAAGTCGTCGTCATTACCTTTCCTTCAGAGATCAAAGCAAGTATCGAGAAGAGAGAAAGCACCGAGCCTCCCGCCATTTTGATGCATTGAAGAGGTAGGAAAGTCGCTCTGAAACACGTAGTCAGATTTTGTTTTCGAGTCAGAGGAAAGAATCTCAATTTTAACGATATAAACTTCTGTTGTGGAGGAAACGAAGCGACATACTGAGTCACTTTGACCCATATTATCACACTGACTACATTTGCAGTGAAATATTTAAAAAATCCATATAACTGCAAAATGTTCTTATTTTGTTCAAATTTCTTCCACAGGTTTACTTTTCTCCATTTTTGAAGTAGCGATATTAACTTTGTAATATAAACGTATATAATTATGTAAGTTGTTTTTAAACAAAGTTCCCATTTTGTTCATTTAACTGAAAGTACGACACGTGACGAAATATTGCCACTTTAACTTTATTTAATTTTATTCATTATATTGACTTTCAGTTATGTATATTTTTCTTTTATCACGGATATTTTTTACAAATGTACAAATATTAGATTTGATCAGTTCACCTATTTTCACCTACTTTTCAGTTCACCAAAACAAGAAGGGATAAAGTTCGTAATACTTAGATAAGGACGGAATTGGGCGTAAAATGTTTAATTCACCGAACAGAAGAATCTTAACTAAGATGGCTTGACCAGCTGGAGAGAATGGATGACGGTAGGACAACTAAGAGGTATTGGGGGTGGGACCTGGGAGAGGGGAGGCCTGTTTGGAGGCCTCGCAAGCGATGGAGGGATCGGGTGGAGGAGACGCTGAGAGCGTACGCTCTACCGAATTTGGAAGCACTAACGGAGAATAAAATTCTGATGGATAGAGATGCCTGGAGAAGAAGCTATCTCCACTGACAGGCTTTGGCTTAACTGGGAGTGGATTTTTTTTATGCAGGAAGGAGGGGCCAAGGGCAAACGCCCGCAAAAACGCACCTCCCATAGAGGAAGAAGAGAAACAAAATCAAGGTCAAAGGTTTTTGAAACGCCTGCACACTCTGCGTTTGAAAGATTGAAGGTCATATTCAGGATGAAAGATGGATTGAGGAAGATTGTCCAGAGTTGACCGGTTGAGTAGATGAAATATTGAAAATACCGATTAGCCCTCGCATTAGGATTAGAGAGAGTTGGATAGAAAAGGAATGAGAATGTGTCGAAAGTGATACTGCACGCTCTTCTTAAAAGAAGAGGCGTGCAGTTAGAGAGTTCAGAAGAGCAGCGTTCGTTATAATAGCGATGAGGCAACATTGCGGCGAAGAGAGATTGAAGACAGTCAGTAAGAGGGTGGAACTGATAAGACAAAAACTTTGATTCCATCCGGTCAAGTATAGCTCTGTGGTGGGTTGAGCCACCCTACACATAAGAAGTATACTCCATACAGCGGCGAACAAGACCCCCGTACAGAGACAGCAACTGAGATGGGGTGAAGAAACTGCGGAGCCGGTACGGTACACCTAACCTCTTAGAAGATGTTAGATTAAGAGAAGAGGAAGGATTGAGTTGCGTATTGTTGAAGGTAAGGGGATAGTCGGGTGGAAGATTGTGACGAGTAGACGGATGAAGGAACCGAGTTTTTGAGGCATTGAAAGCCACGAGGTTTTCGCTGCCCCAATCAGAGATATTAGAAAGATCAGAGGTCAGGTGTATCATAGCCATCTCACGCGAAGCATTGAGAGAGTCTTTTCTACAGCACATTCAAATAACCAAACGCGAGCTTCCCAATGTTGCTGCTCTGAACAAAGGTCATTAGTGTGGTCAACTTGTAAAATTTAGAGCCACAGTTGTGATATGTACAATATCTATTAAAAGATTATAAGTTCCACTAAGTGATATATACACTATACCGAGGTTGCAGTATACCGCTTGTGAAATTTTTCTGCAAACCCCGTATTCAGCACCTTTACAGTTTTTAGTTATAAAATAATAAAATAAGTAATTATAAAATAATAAGTATTGAACGGTCTTTCATGAAATTTGGCCCACATAGATATAACGTATATTTTATTGACCAGTATAAATTTCCATCCCCTACTCCCTATATTTAGCGTGTTCTCGGTTGTTAAAAACAAAACAGTTTTCAGAAATACATTCTTTCGGATAATGTTAGTGGGGTATTTTAACCCCCGAAATTAAAATGTATGTAATATGATAGAAATTGTCTTGCTCTTTAATATTATATACAAAAAAGGTCGTCTCCGCGATGAAATTTTCTCAAAAATTTCAATTTACGTTCGAAAAAAGTCTAAAACTTCAGGTTCTTACGAACATTGTTCTTCAATTATTAAGAGAACAATTGCTCCCAGTGTCAAGCACGCGAAGAATAAGAAATGCGATGGATGACGCCAAAACAAAACGAATAATCGAGAAAAGTGTTTTAGAGGCCAAAGTTTGGGTTTGATAAAATTAATAAAAATACTTGCATCATATCCATCGTAAAATATAAAATTTACAATTCTAGAGTACTTATATTATAGGAGCTTCGAAGCCCATATGGGGCGGGGAATTCCTATGATAATGTCGCAATTTCTTAATACGTTGGCATGATCAATTTATTATTATTATTATTATTATTATTATTTATGAACGGACCGGATGTTCAGGTGAATTATTTATTAGGTTCCGTGTCGCCGCAAATTTTTCCTAAGTAAAATATATTAAAGATTTAATAAACCATTCCAGTTTTTTAATTTCGCGGAAGATTTTGCAGTGCAAAGCTGTCATACAAATTAAATTGTAAATCGAAGGTGACGTATTTTGACAATTTAAGATTTTCTGTAATGTGTGTGTGTGTGTGTGTGTGTTTCGGGAGTGCTGCCAGGCTGGGGTAAAAAGAAAAAAATATGTCGGCAAAAGTCAAAGCTACTGCCCCCTTCTTATTCATAGTTTACCTAAGTGGAAATCTCGCCTGTTTGTGGATATTTACTGAATGGAAATTCAAAATTCAAAATTATTAAAAAAAAAAATGTTGTTTTTCTTTGATATCCTCTAACACACCCTTCTATGTTATATGCCGCGCTATTCTAAATAAAATTAAAAGGTCGTAAAAAACTTAAAGAAAGCATTTTTATTTCGATAAATTTGCGCTTCTCAGTTTTTCGTTTTATTTTATTTCAGTTTCACTTTCAATTCCATTTTATTCTATTTCATATTTTTTGATTTCGTTTTTTTTTTTTTTCACTTTCACTTCTTCAAATAATTTAAGTTTTATCGGTTTAGTGATTCCAACTTATCGCCTCCGCATCCCTCATATATATATATATATATATATACAGACCCTCTCAGAGGTCTAGAGAGGCCCGGGACACTTCCAGCTTTTGAGGACCATAGCTAAACTCAATTATTACTTTCACTGCAAAACATTATATTCAAACCTGAAAGTTTCTAAATTTGAGGTTCCCCCTTAAGCTTGAGGCCCAGGCCAAATCGCTCTCCTAGCTCCCCCCTTCTGATAGGCCCTATATATATATATATATATATATATATATATATGCATTTTTTTTTTTACTCAATAAAATAATGATTAGAAGACCATTACCATTTACATATTATTTCTGATATGATACGTTAAAATGAAGGCTAGGGCTCAGTGAAAAAAAAAATCATATGGCTTTAAATCTCCCACCAATCATAATCCAAAACTTCACCAATGAGTTTTCGACATATACATACATATCATACATAGCCATATTAAGACGGTGACGAACTTTTCTCCCCAACTGCGCACTATGTATGTATTAGTATAATACATAAATGTTATTGATTGCTACGAGTTAGAAGGCCAGCGTAGCCTCTTACAATAAAAGTAATTTGTTCTTCTGGAAATGATGTACTTTATTCTACGCGAATTAATTTTTGTTATTGTTTAGTAACAGTAAGCTGTTTAATTCAACCTATAAATGTAATTTTCATTATAGGATTAAGTAGACCCGTCACTAATCTCGATGTGTGCAGGGTCACACTGCCCTTCTTGGGTTAAAATTTGCCGCCCTACTCTTCATCCTCCCCCTCCGCCACACATACTGTAGATACATTGTAATAAATTATCTCAGTGTTTTACGTAAAAAATATTTATGTATTGTAAAAAAAACCAGTTTCCTGTCAGGCATTTTGCCACCCCTGGGCAGGGAAATTGTCACCACAGTGGTTTATAGTTGTGCCATTTCATATCGCTAGTTTGCTATTAAAGGTTGCTGTTCTTTTTTTATTTTAAAACTTATTTGTGAATCCATTTAATTTGTTAGTACTTTTAAGTTATTGATTTTCTAGTTTTTGTTTTCTTTGCCCTAATTATGTTGAAATATGACAAAAGTTGTCGCCCTACGCAGGTGCCTACTCTTCTTATACGTAAATCCACCTATATACACACACACACACACACACACACACATGGTGTTATCGAATTATATTTCATAAATTAGTATACATATACAGGACGTCAAAGTGAACAAAAAAGTTCCTATGATCATAAATCCGCAATCGCTTCGTTTCCGAGATACATTGCTTTTTTGCCGAGGACGACCAATTAAAATGAAAGTCATTAAAGTTTATCATATCTGTCAAATCGCCACCAATACATCAAATTAAAAGATAATTTATCCGACAAGGCGATGCTAACTAGCGGAGTCCCACAAGGATCTATTCTTGAACTATTACTATTTCTAATTCACGTCAACGATTTTCATCTCTGACCCACATTAAATTGCGTACAATACGCGGATGATACCACAATTACTTCTTCCCATTACAACACAGACTTTCTGATTAATGACACGAACAGGCAATTGGAACACGCGTGTAGATGGCTATGTGCTAATAAACTTTTATCGAACCTGACAAAATCATCTTATATGATCATTCCACAAAACATATTAATACAAACTGTCAAATAAAAAATTGGAATACTACCCTTGGAAGGGGGAATGAGGTTAAAGTACTCGTCATTAATTTAGCCGAAAAACTAAATTTTAAAAGTCATTTACAACATATCAAATCCAAAATATCAAGATTTCTCTTCGCATTATTTAAACTAAAAAAGGACCCTATATTATTCCTTCATCCATCCACCTTTATTATATCGCATTACAGCATGGGGTAGCTCCAAGAAATATATAAAGCATCATTTAGAAGTAATTCATAAAAAATACCCGCAAACTTACTCGAATAATGACAACAGACAAAGTCACACTTCCCCAATGTTTAAATATCTAAATATTTTAAAACTAAATCACTTATACAAATTCAATGTTGCTCTCAATACGTTCAAAGCTATCTACAAAAATCGACATACATCACCCATTCAAAGAGCAATCCCCCCCCCCCCCATCAAATACGCCATCGTTATAACGCCAGACTGCCCAGTGATTTTATACACAAACCTAAATATACAATAGAAACTGCGAGAATTGCACTCTCTTTCAAAGGAGCGGATGTATGGAATGCAATTCCACGCATATCAGGCAGGCTTCATCACTAAACATTTAAAAAATCACTCCATTAAAAATCATTAACGAAGCACTTCATTAACTCCTACTGATGTATAAATTCACTACTGCCATTTTTATCATAGTAATAAATTTTGTATTGAGCTATTTAAAATATGCTAATTTCATTAAGCACCTTTAATTTCGTAATCTATTCTTTTTATAGTTTTTATTAAGCATCATTTACGTTCTCCTATATATATATATATATATATATATATATATATATATATATATTATATATATATATATATATATATATATATATTATATATATATATATTATAGATATATATATACAGGGCGTCCAAAAAAATGTATACCACTTTAACAGCTGATAGCTCAATTGATGTTTCTTTCTTTCCAAGTTAAACCCATTAGAATTAATAATGGCAGTCAGACTAAGCTTTGAACAGAGGAAATTCATCTAAAATGCTACTGGAAGTTGAACGCAGTTGAAGTGCAAAGACAGTTTAGGAGGAGTTTCAAACAGATCCACCAACGCGACTTACCATCACTCGAATTAGAGATAAGTTTGAAGCCGATGGAACTGTTCAGAATGTCCACAAGAAGCGTTCCGGAAGACCACGGACATCGACAAGCCCCACAAAAAAGAGTACTGGAACGTATCACCAAAGTCCAAGAAAATCTGTGCGGCAAGCGAGTCGTGAGGTGGAATTTCAGAATCGTCTGTCCAACGCATTTTGAAGCGCTGTCAATGGAAAAGTTACATTCCAAGATAGTCCATGCTATTAATGAATAAGATCCGGACCGAAGAGTGGAGTATTGCGAGTGTACTTGGCACGATGTGGATGTGGATTGGACGAAGGGGTTTTAGTAGAATACCTCCGCGTTCACCAGACCTCACACCACTAGACTTTTTTTTATGGGATACTTAAAAGACAAAGTCTACGCTATAAACCTGCAACAGTCGCTGAATTGAGAGCAGCCATTGAACGAGAATGCACACAAATACCAAACGAAATGTTTCGTGATGTTTGCGATTCCATTGCTTCGCGTTGTCAGCAGTCTGGACAGAACGGACGTCAGTTTGAAAACAGGCGTTGACAAAACAATTAATAAGTCTGTAGATTCTATTACATTTTGAAAATGAAATGTATTTTAATAAACACTGCCTTTATAAGTATTTAAAGTGTGTATACATTTTTTTGGGACGCCCTGTATATATAGGCTTACAATAAATCATTTAACTTAAAATTATGTAACATTTTGTAAACTTTATATTATATTATTATTATTGTTGTTATTATTATTATTATTATTGCTATTATTATTATTATTATTATTATTATTATTATTGTTGTTATTATAGGTAAATGTCATTAATTTTGTGTGAAAAGCCTTCATGCTTCCAAAGGCATATTGAGATGAGAGTACTGTCAACATATTAATGTCATATGAAATATCTAAAAATTGTAAAATTCTCTCACTTTTATTCTTTTTTGAATAAAGTTTTTTTTTAATTTTGATTTTAAGATTTTGTGATTACTTAATTTAAGTTTGGCAGTTTTGCATTTTTTTCAAGATGTTTGATATGGAACGGTCGTATTAGTCACTCTTCCTTGAATAACTTTGGAAATAATGTTTACGATGCTTTTAACAAATCTAATGCGTAAATACATTTTAAATACAATAACCGCGATTTAATGAAGTAGAAAGGAAGAAGGCCGTAGAGTCATCACTGACGTGATTAGTATAGGAATGCGCCAACTCTGAAAGCACGCGAAGTCCTACTAGCTCCTAATTTCCAACTTTTATATCTTTTCACTTTCCGAAATCTAATACATTCATGCTTCACTTCCATAAAACAACTGACTTTGGTACATATTCACAGTTATTCCTCTTAAATAAAAGTATTTAAAAGGGTGGTTTGTTTTATGTCGATTTCATAGTATGTTTCATCTTGATGGTCGGTTTAGTCTGTTTTATATAAAAGAACTTTGGCAATTTTGAAAACTGTATACATTGTTTGATGGTTCAGAAATTTTGAGATGCATATCATTGAGCTTTCTGAATAATTTAAAAATCAAATGCGGGTCTGGCCTTTGAGGATTTTTCCAGGTGGAAAATGTTACTTGGCAGTTGGGAATTAGTTGTTTTCTAAAATACCATTTTGAAATACAGTACAGGGTGTAGTAGTAGTATGATGGCAAAAAGGTAGAGGAAGTTGGGGTGCTCTGAAATCCTGCCCCTGGAGGGGCACCCTGAAGGCCTTCGCCTTCTGTATGAGGGGGGCCCCCTTACTTAAGTTCTTAACCCATTTATGGGGTCTCACCGTCCTTAATGAAGGGCAGTTGCCCCTTGAGGGCCCCTTGCGGGGCCCCATCCTCCTTAAAAAAACATACAAAAAATCCTCGCCTTCCTCCTTGGGAAAAAAGAAAAAAAGGAAAAAGGGTTCGTCTTCACCTTTCTTTAAAAAAAAAAAAAAAATAGCCTCGCCTTCATCTTTGGGGAGAAAAAAAATTCGTTTTCACCTTCATTCAAAAAAGAGATTCGTCTTCACCTTCCTTCAAAAAAAAAAAAATTTAAGAAAGGATTCATCCTCGCCTTCCTCCTTGAAAAAAGTTCTTTCATGAGACAAACAAGAACAAACATGCAAAAACATGCAAAAACGTACATACATTCGAGTACTTTCTGTTCAGGCAAGTTCCGCCAGACAGTAGAAATGAAAACTTAAAATGAATATCTGAAAGGTTTTAATAGGCCTAACGAAAGTATGCATCGACATCAACACATCCAACTTTCGTCTGTTAACAAATTGCGAACAATACATAAATCAAAATCAGACTGAACACATTTTAAATCGAAAATAAGTTCTTTGTTTAATATCTGTATTATGAAAAATAAAATGAATATTTATTATTTTAACTTAAATAAATTAATTTCGCTCTTTTTTAAGGGAAACTGGCTTATTTTCAAACGAGATGACCTTCAAATACAATATATACTTATAGCACACGCATATTTGTTTATTTACTTTTAAATATGTAGTTTTCTGTTATTTACATCGATATATACCATCACATTCACTTTCACATGCCATCTTCTGGTATGTGAATTAATAATTTTACTGTACAGCAAATTTCGTTATAAAATTGCATGTGTTAAAAGAACATCAAGTTGTGTAAAACATCAAAGTTGTTTTCCTCCTTTAAACATCCACTTAAATATTATTACTAATATTGATTTATTGTTATTATTACATATAGGTATATGTACACGTGTTAAGAGTATTTAAATTAAATATATTGATTTCAATTCCCTTCGTAATAAAAGCATCTGGCAACTCTACCCCAATCTTGCTATATTTCTCTCACAGTAACTGTCTTCAGAGTAGTAGTTAAGTTTAACTTTCTTCTAACGACTATTAGTTGATATTAATCTTGTTATTATTATTATTATTATCATATATATATATATATATATATATATATATATATATATATATATATATCCAAAGAAGTAGGTTCGGGTAAAAAACTTTCTTAATCGATGCAATTAAAGAAAACAGGATGTCAAGTTTGTCGAAGTTGGCATTTTTAAATAGATTCAAGGGGAAATAGGTACTGAAACTTGAGAGATTTTTCATTAAGAACATTTCTAGTTGTAGTTATAGTTAGGCCTATTCACATTACTTTAATTATCATTTCTCTAATTTAACGACTGTTCACAATTCCTCATAATTCTCATAATAAACGTATTTGTTTTCACTTTTCTTTCACACCAGTCAGTCCAGTATTTACATCAATCACACAGAATGTTCATGCTTATTGTTTTGTCATTAGCTGTACCAAACATGTCTTTACAGATTGAAGCGTACCGTTATACAACGTTTAAAATGTTATAATTTAATACTTTATGATATCAGATCTCGTCTAAAAAACATCATTTTCTGTACAAATGGCCACAAAAATACTTTCAATCATAATAATGTACTTATAGAACGCACCATACGCTTTTTCACTTGTATTAAAAACGTAACACTGAAAGTTGTATCATCACGCGATCTTCGATTCTGCAATGACGTAAGTGAGCCCTAACATTTAACTTAAAATTATTTAACAGATCATTCGAGGGAACTGTACATCGATCTCATTATAACTTCTGGCTCAAAATAACCCGCCATGCATATTTACACGAGTTCAATTTAAATAAATAAATAAATATATATATATATATATATATACACAGTGGTGTAGTCCTGTGGGAACGCGTGGGAACGGCGTTCCCTTACTTTTTTTGGTAGACGGCGTTCCCTCACTATTTCAAATAAATCCGAACTTACAAATCTCTAACGTCATGAAATTTTAATTCCTACCCCTAGAAGAAATATGAGAAAGAATCATTAACTGTTTCATTTCTTTTAGCTTCGACCGAGGCAATGCTAGCCTATAAAGATCTGGTGAAACAGTCACCACGGCGTACCAGGTGTTAACTTTTTTTTAGTTAATCATTCCAGTTGTTAGCTATTTTTATTGATCGTACTGGATGTCATATATCTAATGACACTGGAAATACTGCATCTTCAACCTTGGAATATATCCTAATATCCAGTGCATATGACCTCAAAATATCCCTGAAATTGGTCAGATTTCAAAAGATTTCCCGGGGGGCTTACAGTGCCCCCGGACCCCCAGCTGTATGGGCTCGCCGCGCTCGCCATTGTCCCCCCCCCGCATCTGAGTAACACTTTCAAAATGCGTTCCCTCACTTCTTTATTTAGCACTGCACCACTGTATATATATATATATATATATATATATATACCGTATATATATATATATATATATATATATATATATATATATATATATAGGAGTTTGTATGTGGCATTCCAACAGAAGGCAGGAAGTGTCTGAACCCTGTTTCTCCCATCACTGCCCTCTTCATCTGGCCTTTTTACATGTCACGTCTACCCTGTGATCAGTCCAGCATACTCTCAAACAAGCGCTTCTCACTATATTCCTTACTACACACGCATGCATCTCACACACTACACAGTCTTTTCAAAAAAGGTGTAATTTCAGTAGTCTCGGAGATTCGCGATTGTTCCCTCCTTCCTGCCTGCATCGTATATATTACCAAGCAAGTCTCTCTACAGTTTACAGGTTTCCTCATTGTCTAAAACTTATAAAGTTCTCTCTTATTGCTTTCCTTATTGTAACGGACATCACAAACGAATTTAAATAGTATTTAAGTATTATGTTGAGTAACATAGCTAGATAACCCCGCCACAGCCTAGTTTCTTAGCATAATCATGAAACATGAAACAAGATTATATTAATATATATATATATATATATATATATATATATATATAATATACACGGCAAAAGTAGTTTGAAGATTTTTCCATCTCACGACTGACTATAATTATACACTTTATAGGAGTTTGCAAATTGCATATATTTAGACAAAAAGTATTAGGTCTTACGCTGATTTCATGTCAATATCAGCATGCTTCACTGCCCTTTCAGTCATTGTGACCATAGATCGTACCAGAACTATGGTCTTGACAAAGCACAATGTGTTAAATTTACCAAACAAGGATAACCTATGTTCAGGACTCTGGACATTTCCATAGTCAACATCAACTAAACCTATTTGATCGTGCCTTTCTTTATGTACATGCAATAGCATCAATTGGTTAAGCTTTCTCTGAGTCGTGTTTGAACTCAGATAAGATTTAATACGCACGATATTACTAAACGAGCGTTCACTACACGTAATGGAGGCAGGCATCATTATACTTAACTTTGTTTACGTAATCACAGAGGAGATAAGAAATTACTGGTCAGGTGTCAGTGATTGCACTTGTGTAACTACATTACGTAGGATTAACTGCTCAAGGGAATCGTGAACACAAAGTTCATACTGAAGGTTGTTAGATGTGTATGTAGTCTTGCAGGAAGGAAGTCTGATCCCAAGAATGAAGTTACACTCTCTAATTATGCTGTGGACATCTATCCTTTGCATCCTCGAGAAGCAAATATTTACACTGGACATACATTTTGTACTCTACTTCGCCAAAACTCTCAGTTATGGGTATTATAATGAGGTCCAGAGCTTCATAATGTGTCTTTCTGTAAAGATCTTCAGATGCGTAGCTACCTTCCGGTGGAACACAAACCTCTTCTAGCCTACCTGGAACTCTTCTAAATCGAGGCTGTGAGGGTACATCTACCTGACAGGAACCTAGTGGCTGTACTTTCTTTCAGAAAAGACTAGCCCCTTCATCATTGCGCATATTTCAGAGAGTTTTATCAGTCATACCAACAGTAGCTTATATATAATGTTAACCCCTCCGTCTATGGCCCTGGGGTGGTTCGGATCGACGGGGGGTTCTGGTTAGGAGGCAAGCAACGGATATTTCTTCTATAACATTCTAATTCTTTTCGTCCGCCTCTTGTTAAACTCTTGGCTACAGACTCGCCAGACTGTTATGCCGATATCTTCTATGGTGCTTGGGTTGTCTCTTAATTTGGGCAAAGGGTCGCCAATTTTTAATTCTTCTCTCTCTATAATACTCTGATACTTTCTCTGATACTTTCTCTGATACTAAAATTATCGACTTTACTGACTAAGTTCTTCTGAAGAGAGCACGGCTCGAAGGGGAAAATAAAAAGTTTCTCTTACATTTAGTTTACTTCTCAAAATGTACAGGTAGTGCTCTGAATTTACAGGGGTAGAGGTTTGACCTCTTTCGACCATGGCTCAGGCCGGAATCTAAAAATATTAAGAAGGCAAGGGGCCTCTGCCCCCTCCCCGCAGCGAGGCTGCTAACAAAGGAGTCCTAATGAAGTGCTATAATGAAGTGCTAATATGAAGAAGTGACTTAATGAAGTGCTCTAATTTTACAAATACATGTATAATATAAACCTAAATGTTGGGGGACGGAAGTTGAAAGTTAAGTTCCCCCCTTTTAAACACATGATCAGATGTTTGAAAGATTCCAAATAAAAAAAAAAATAATAAAAATAAAAACTAATCGTATATTTTTGCCGAATCTTCATTTCTGAAGGCGATATCATTTCGTAATAGTACATAGGTACAATTTAAGTACACCACTGAGCACATTTTCGTTTTGGTCTATTACAATTATGATTACAATTACCAATTAATTCATATTCACTTATTGTTTAATTACAGTTCTATTAAAGTACATTCTTACATTATAAATTAAATCATTACATTTAATTACAGTTTCATTGAAGTACATTACGTCGTTTACCATTCTTACAGTGTTTTTATATATTTATATATGGTTATAATATATGGTTATTATATATGGTTATTAGTACAACAAGTACATGAGCACATACGAGATAATTTATTTACGAAATAATATGTTATAATATGTTATAAATTTGAAATCAGAGCGAACGGAGGTATTTATCTTAGAAGCGTTCGATTCTGTCGTAGTGAGCGGAATTTGATAATAACTTACTAAGCATTTATGAATATCTTGAGGGGTGAACGCACTTGAAAAAAACAATAAAAAAAACAATACGAGAACGTATTTGAGCGTTTTCGAACGAATGCAAAAGTTTTGCATTTCACAGATTGACACGAGTAAAAATGAATATTTAATAAAATTTATATACGATAATGGTCAAGATAAGATATGGACGTATGGGCGCGGGAGATATGGTCGAATAATAGTTATATTTATACTACATAACATATAAATAATGACTTCTATAGAGTGTTTAGTCCTTAGTATGATGTTAAAGAATTTTCATACATTGAATACTAGATATATGATGAAGGGAAATAAATGACGGGAAAATGTGACGTCATAGTTATTGAATTTTTACGTATAGTACAAATCATTATTAGGAAGATTTACAAGAACGAATTAGAGACAAAGAGTGGGTAGTAATGACTAAGAAGTACAACTACGGGTTCCAATCCTGTTATATGCAATGTGTATGCATAATCTAGGGTCGAGGGTGAGATGCAAGACAATTCATAATTAATTATAATAACTTCTATAACAGATGGAAAATGGATACGACTAAACCATAGAAAGGGCAGATCGTAGGGTTGTGACACGAACAAAAATAGGAAGCTACAAGTAAAATTATTATCCAAACTCGCGTTAAGCGATTTTGGTTCTTATGTAAAAATGAATATGGATTATTCATTGTTCATTTTTTACATATATATATATATATATATATATTATATATATATTATATATATATATATATAGAGAGAGAGAGAGAGAGAGAGAGAGAGAGAGAGAGAGAGAGAGAGAGAGAGAGATATTTAGGGGTTGCAAGGACTGATGATGCAAAATTTGAATCACAAAATAAGATAGCAGTAAACAGAGTAAAGAGAATAACGGGGCGGATATTGATAGCCTTTAAACGAAGGGACACGAATATAATGATTCCTATACTGAAAACCCTGATCATACCCAAATTGGAATACTGCTCGATTCTAACATCCCCATATAAAAAAGAGGGCATTAGACAGCTGTCAGGGATTCAGAGAAGCTTCACAGACAAGATCGAGGGGTGCAAAGAACTAAATTACTGGGAAAGATTATGAAATCTAATCCTATTTTCACTGGAAAGGAGAAGAGAGAGATGCACCATCATTTACACTTGGAAAATAATGAAGAAACTTGTCCCTAATCTTACTCTGAACCCTGTAACTTCCCAAACAACGGTGGAAAGTAGAAAAGGAAGACTGTGTCGTGTTACCAAATTAAAGGTGAGACAGGGAACATCCTTAACCCTGAAAAAAATTACTTTTGTGGTGAGAGGGCCAAAACTGTTTAATCAAATGCCCAAAGACCTAAGGAACACGAAGGGAGTTGCTGTGGACATCTTCAAAAGATGATTAGACGCCTGGCTCAGAACAATCCCCGATGAACCGGTCGTACATGGCTATGTGAGGTGGAGAGTACAAGAAAGCACTCGCCCCTCCACCAAGACAGACCTAGAGGGGGGCACCAGCCTGACCTTCGTGTGAAGAGAACGACGCACGGAACCACAACGTTGTTTATACACACATTTTATTCATGCAGTTATCCGTGATTCACTGTCGTCAATTGAATTAACATGACCTACTAATTGTTACCATTGTACACTTAACCGAGATCGTGACATGGTGCTAACCGTGATTTGATGGTGTTTACATTTGCGGGTCCCCTCCCGCCATCCCACCACAATGCGCCTCAGTCAATGTCTCTCAGCGCAGCCAAAGACAATATTACGGACGATACAAAGGTCAGCAGAAAAATCAACGAGTGGTACAAAACCTCAAACTAAATCCAATTACCTTCCAAACAACACAGGACAATAAGAAAGTCAGAATGTGTAGTGTCCCCAAACTAAAGGCCTGACAAGAGACCTCCTCAACACTGAAGGAAAATAGCTTGGCTGTCAGGGGGCCAAGACATTTTAACCAGCTTGACCTTCATGTGAAGAGAGACCGACGCAGGTAGGGGGGGGGGCACTAACATCAAGTATAGCAATTTAACTTAAAGTAGTTGCATTATTAAATATTTAAATTAAATAGCTGATTCTTTCGCAGTAAAAATTAGTATGCAACCTACATTTTAACACATAACTATCATATCTACAGCTAATTACGTAAAAGTACATTTGGGAAGTTACAGGGTTCAGAGTAAGATTAGGGACAAGTTTCTTCATTATTTTCCAAGTGTAAATAATGGTGCATCTCTCTCTTCTCCTTTCCAGTGAAAATAGGATTAGATTTCATAATCTTTCCCAGTAATTTAGTTCTTTGCACCCCTCGATCTTGGCTGTGAAGCTCCTCTGAATCCCTGACAGCTGTCTAATGCCCTCTTTTTTATATGGGGATGTTAGAATCGAGCAGTATTCCAATTTGGGTATGATCAGGGTTTTCAGTATAGGAATCATTATATTCGTATCCCTTCGTTTAAAGGCTATCAATATCCGCCCCGTTATTCTCTTTACTCTGTTTACTGCTATCTTATTTTGTGATTCAAATTTCGCATCATCAGTCCTTGCAACCCCTAAATATCTCTCTCTCTCTCTCTCTCTTCTCTCTCTCTCTCTCTCTCTCTCTCTCTATATATATATATATATATATATATATATATATATATATATATATACAGGGTGGGCCGAAAGTCTGGATCCATAGGACAATATTTATTTTAATACATAAATTACAACAAATGGTAAATACTTAAAATGAATATCAACTTTAACTCGTAAATGCGTATCCGTGATACTGTACAGTAGTTCGTACTCCAGTATAAATACTCAAATACTTTTTTATTTCAGCCCAGAAATGGCTTCGAATCTAACACAGAAGACCGGGTAGAACTTGTGCTCATGTACGCAAGACAGGGCGCTACACACAGAGAAGTTGCTACCGAATTCAATAAAAATCATCCTGATAAGCATCCAGTAACACATGCGACTGTTGACAAATTGTTTAAAAGTTTCAAAGAAACAGGAAGTGTACATGATCGACGGCGTTCTGGTCGTCCAAAAACTGCAACTGATGAAAATACATCTGCAACGGTATGTGAAACTTTAACGAATAGTCCAGTAAAGTCAACAAGAAGATTATCAAATGAAACACGCATCTCGAGAACGTCAATTCGAAGAATTATTAAAAATCATAAATTCCATCCCTAAGTGTCTCGATGTCAGAGGCCGCCAATTTGAGCATTTGTTATAATTTGTTGTTTATACTGGAGTACGAACCACTGTACAGTATCACGGATACGCATTTACGAGTTAAAGTTGATATTCATTTTAAGTATTTACCATTTGTTGTAATTTATGTATTAAAATAAATATTGTCCTATGGATCCAGACTTTCGGCCCACCCTGTATATATATATATATATATATATATATATATATATATATATATATATATAGCTATTGTTGGTATGACTGATAAAACTCTCTGAAATATGCGCAATGATGAAGGGGCTAGTCTTTTCTGGAAGAAAGTACAGCCACTAGGTTCCTGTCAGGTAGATGTACCCTCACAGCCTCGATTTAGAAGAGTTCCAGGTAGGCTAGAAGAGGTTTGTGTTCCACCGGAAGGTAGCTACGCATCTGAAGAGCTTTAAAGAAAGAAACATTATGAAGCTCTGGACCTCATTATAATACCCATAACTGAGAGTTTTGGCGAAGTAGAGTACAAAATGTATGTCCAGTGTAAAGATTTGCTTCTCGAGGATGCAAAGGATAGATGTCCACAGCATAATTAGAGAGTGTAACTTCATTCTTGGGCTCAGACTTCCTTCCTGCAAGACTACATACACATCTAACAACCTTCAGTATGAACTTTGTGTTCACAATTCCCTTGAGCAGTTAATCCTATGTAATGTAGTTACACACGTGCAATCACTGACACCTGACCAGTAATTTCTTATCTCCTCTATGATTACGTAAACAAAGTTAATTATAGTGATGCCTGCCTCCATTACGTGTAGTGAACGCTCGTTTAGTAATATCGTGCGTATTAAATCTTATCTGAGTTCAAACACGACTCAGAGAAAGCTTAACCAATTGATGCTATTGCATGTACATAAAGAAAGGCACGATCAAATAGGTTTAGTTGATGTTGACTATGGAAATGTCCAGAGTCCTGAACATAGGTTATCCTTGTTTAGTAAATTTAACACATTGTGCTTTGTCAAGACCATAGTTCTAGTAAGATCTAAGGTCACAATGATTGAAAGGGCAGTGAAGCATGCTGATATTGACATGAAATCAGCGTAAGACCTAATACTTTTTGTCTAAATATATGCAATTTGCAAACTCCTATAAAGTGTATAATTATAGTCACTCGTGAGATGGAAAAAATCTTCAAACTACTTTTGCCGTGTGTATATATATATATTAATATAATCTTGTTTCATGTTTCATGATTATGCTAAGAAACTAGGCTGTGGCGGGGTTATCTAGCTATGTTACTCAACATAATACTTAAATACTATTTAAATTCGTTTGTGATGTCCGTTACAATAAGGAAAGCAATAAGAGAGAACTTTATAAGTTTTAGACAATGAGGAAACCTGTAAACTGTAGAGAGACTTGCTTGGTAATATATACGATGCAGGCAGGAAGGAGGGGACAATCGCGAATCTCCGAGACTACTGAAATTACACCTTTTTTGAAAAGACTGTGTAGTGTGTAAGATGCATGCGTGTGTAGTAAGGAATATAGTGAGAAGCGCGTGTTTGAGAGTATGCTGGACTGCTCACAGGGTAGACTTGACATGTAAAAAGGCCAGATGAAGAGGACAGTGATGGGAGAAACAGGGTTCAGACACTTCCTGCCTTCTGTTGGAATGCCACATACAAACTCCTTATATATATATATATGGTTATTTATTTATTTAAACTGAACTCGTGTAAATATGCATGGCGGGTTATTTTGAGCCAGAAGTTATAATGAGATCGATGTACAGTTCCCTCGACTGATCTGTTAAATAATTTTAAATTAAATGTTAGGGCTCACTTACGTCATTGCAGAATCGAAGATCGCCTGATGATACAACTTTCAGTTTTACGTTTTTAATACAAGTGAAAAAGCGTATGGTGCGTTCTATAAGTACATTATTAGGATTGAAAGTATTTTTGTGGCCATTTGTACAGAAAATGATGTTTTTATACGATATCTGATATCATAAAGTATTAAATTATAACATTTTAAACGTTGTATAACGGTACGCTTCAATCTGTAAAGACATGTTTGGTACAGCTAATGACAAAACAATAAGCATGAACATTCTGTGTGATTGATGTAAATACTGGACTGACTGGTGTGAAAGAAAAGTGAAAACAAATACGTTTATTATGAGCATTATGAGGAATTGTGAACAGTCGTTAAGTTAGAGAAATGATAATTAAAGTAATGTGAATAGGCCGAACTATAACTACAACTAAAAAGGTTCTTAATGAAAAATCTCTCAAGTTTCAGTACCTATTTCCCCTTGAATCTATTTAAAAATGCCAACTTCGACAAACTTGACATCCTGTTTTCTTTAATTGCATCGATTAAGAAAGTTTTTTTACCCGAACCTACTTCTTTGGATGTATATATATTATATATATATATATATATATTATATATATATATATGATAATAATAATAATAATAACAAGATTAGTATCGACTAATAGTCGTTAGAAAAAAGTTAAACTTAACTACTACTCTGAAGACAGTTACTGTGAGAGAAATATAGCAAGATTGGGGTAGAGTTGCCAGATGCTTTTATTACGAAGGGAATTGAAATCAATATATTTAATTTAAATACTCTTAACACGTGTACATAAAGCTTATATATGTAATAATAACAATAAATCAATATTAGTAATAATATTTAAGTGGATGTTTAAAGGAGGAAAACAACTTTGATGTTTTACGCAACTTGATGTTCTTTTAACACATGCAATTTTATAACGAAATTTGTTGTACAGTAAAATTATTAATTCACATACCAGAAGATGGCATGTGAAAGTGAATGTGATGGTATATATCGATGTAAATAACAGAAAACTACATATTTAAAAGTAAATAAATAAATATGCGTGTGCTATAAGTATATATTGTATTTGAAGGTCATCTCGTTTGAAAATAAGCCAGTTTCCCTTAAAAAAGAGCGAAATTAATTTATTTAAGTTAAAATAATAAATATTCATTTTATTTTTCATAATACAGATATTAAACAAAGAACTTGTTTTCGATTTAAAATATGTTCAGTCTGATTTTGATTTATGTATTGTTCGCAATTTGTTAACAGACGAAAGTTGGATGTGTTGATGTCGATGCATACTTTCGTTAGGCCTATTAAAACCTTTCAGATATTCATTTTAAGTTTTCATTTCTACTGTCTGGCGGAACTTGCCTGAACAGAAAGTACTCGAATGTATGTACGTTTTTGCATGTTTTTGCATGTTTGTTCTTGTTTGTCTCATGAAAGAACTTTTTTCAAGGAGGAAGGCGAGGATGAATCCTTTCTTAAATTTTTTTTTTTTTTAAAGAAAGGTGAAGACGAATCCTTTTTCCTTTTTTTCTTTTTTCCCAAGGAGGAAGGCGAGGATTTTTTTTTTTTTTTAAAGAAAGGTGAAGACGAATCCTTTTTCCTTTTTTTCTTTTTCTAAGGAGGAAGGCGAGGATTTTTTTTTTTTTAAGGAGGATGGGGTCCCGCAAGGGGCCCTCAAGGGGCAACTGCCCTTCATTAAGGACGGTGAGACCCCATAAATGGTTAGGAACTTAAGTAAGGGGGCCCCCCTCATACAGAAGGCGAAGGCCTTCAGGGTGCCCCTCCAGGGGCAGGATTTCAGAGCACCCCAACTTCCTCTACCTTTTTGCCATCATGCTACTGGTGTTTATAAAGTCCCTATCTATTTCAGTGAAAATGTAGCAAAAAGGGTAAAATTCAATAACAATATAATAGAAGGCATACATTTAATGAATACTTAAGATATGATTCTACATAAGCACCATCAGTATCTCTACAGAGTTCGAATCTGTCAACAGCATTGCGGAACACATTTTGGGGAATGACAGGGGTTATTTTTGTAACTGCTGTTACGATACGAGCATGTAACTGTCCCAGCTTCATTCAAATGGCATTTTAAACACCGTCATCTTTCAACAAGATGGGGCACCTTGTCATTATGCAAACATTGTTCGGGAGTACCTAAATGAACGATTTCCAAATCGGTGGAGCAGACATGGAGGCAACAGGTCCTGGGCGGCTTGATCTCCTGACCTAACGCCCTTGGATTTCTTTGCATGGGGCTTTATCAAATCAAACGTCTATCAAACGAGGGTTACAGATGTGCAAGATTTACGTGCTCGTATCGTAACAGCAGTTACAAAAATAACCCCTTTCATGCTCCAAAATGTGTTCCGTAATGCTGCTGACAGATTCGAACTCTGTAAAGATACTGATGGTGCTCATGTAGAATCATATGCTTAAGTATTCATTAAATGTATGCCTTCTATTATATTGTTATTGAATTTTACCCTTTTTGCTACGTTTTCACTGAAATAGATAGGAACTTTCTAAACACCCTGTATATGTATGTTTTCTCTCTCTCTCTCTCTCTCTCTCTCTCTCTCTCTCTCTCTCTCTCCACCTATTCTTCCTTGTGATCACACAAGGCATTTAATTAGGTATCAGGTATTTTTATTTACAGCTGAACTCACTTTATTAAACGAAGTTACAGTTAGGGAACCAGTGTGGTGCCATAAAGCTTTTTTTGGTGTCTTGAGAAATATTTTGCAGGTGTTAATCCCTTCGAGGCAGGTTCCAGACAGCGTTAAAGTGTGATAGTTAAAGTAAAACGTGGTTCCATAAGGCTGTTTTTGCTTTGCCTTGAAGATTGTATTCGAGGTGTTAATCCTTTCCGAGGCACGTAGGGCAAACAGTGTGGGAAGAAGGTCACCCTATCAAAAATAGATAAGTTCTTTACTTTTGCATTTCTCTTTACTTAAATATTGTAAACTGCAATAAAACTAGACAAAATATGACAGGGCCAGGTAAACTGAATGACGAGTGCTTTAAATATAAAGTTCAACATTGGTATGTTGAATTTCTTGAAGGTAATTTCAGCGACATTGCAACTTTAAATGTTTGTTTGTTTTGTAGACTTAGAGAAAACCATGGAAAAAAAGTTAGAACTAAAGTAAATTCTAAAAATCATGAAGCTCAGATTGTGGCAATGGAAATCCAAACCATTGACAAGGCCAGAGTGAAACCTCAACATCGGATATAAACTCTAAGGTTGAACGTTTAGAGCAGAACATGACCTGTTTGGAAACCAGTGAATATTTCGAAAAGTAGGACAAATGAACAAGAATGCAAGGTGGTAAAAAATGAAAGACCCTCGAAACCAAAATACAAGGATTCAGAACCCATTACTTGACTTGATGACGAAGAGGAGGAGTCCTTTTTAATTGAAGATTCTCTAGTCAGAAATCAAGTGGCCTTTTTTTGGAGCAAAACACGAGATCAAGAGAAAACTTAGATGTTTTCCAAGTGCAACAGATCAGAGAATAAATAGGGAATTAGACAACGTTAACGTCAAGAATAAAAGTTGCCCCATCATTGTACAGTTGCGCTTATTATTCTTAGGACACTCTTGAGAACAGATAGTGACATCTGGCATATATTTGTTGTATGTACTACAAACGGTTGTAACATTTTATGAATGAATCCGTGGTTTAACGCTGATTAGTTCACTTATTGCCAAATGTCTTTAGAACATAATTATTCCCATTCATCACTCTGGTTTACATATCCCTAAGGAAACATAAATGAACAATTAAATATAAACTCAAGAAGGGGATATATATTAACAATAAAGTGAATAAAAAATGGTCTTGTAAAAACTTAAAAAATAACCTTCGGACGTGGTGACACTGGTCATGGTATGGGCAAGCCTGTCATCCTGAACTGAAGTTTCAATGTATAAAAACAGAGCCGTTGGTAGCCATTGTTGCTCCCAGAGCAAATTCCAAATTGATTCATTTATTTATTTATTTATTTACATTTAATATTGAACAAATATTTAAATATTATTTTGTTATAACAAAGACAGCAAAACCCTGATATATATAAATATGTATATAGGCGGTTTATGAATGAAAAAACAATGTTTTGATGCATATTAAAATTTAATAACATTATGACCACCAGATTGATGGGTATCTGTACGTTTTATACGTCACTGCTTAGAATATCTTCCAATTAGCAAATGGACGACAGCTGAATGGATACTACTGGTATGGCATTGTTATATCCGGAGCAAATGCTATTTCTAGATCAGCAACACTGATATAGTAATAAACGGTCACTGAGAAAAACATTATTTAGAAACGAAGAATGTTTTGTACTGAGGCAGCATCATAAATACATATAATTGTTTTGTATTAAGTTTTGTTCAACTTAAATGTTGAACTACTGCATCTGTGACTCTTGGCGGTTTCTCACCTCAAAGGAGAGAATTACAGAAAATAAAACTATTACAGTGATTCATATCAATAAACATAGAGCTATTTAAACAATGATATATGACAATTTTGCAAAGGTGTTACACATTCATAATTACCACTATATTTGAGAAATATTTTATACATGAACACAACAAATTTAATATCTTGTCCAGCCACCATTGTTGTCTATGACTTCCTGCAGTCGATGTGGTACAGAAGTATATTTAATACGCAGCCATGCTATCTAAAAAAGAGGTCATTCACTTATTATGCTCTGAAAAGCAGTGACTCACCTGAACTGAAAGCAGAATTCCTGAAAATGCGGCAAGATCTTATTCTGAAGTTTGAGTTTGTAGAGAAAAAAATCGAGACATTTTGGGCAAAAGAGGAAGGAGAGTATCCTTTGTTTGCTGAAGAAGCAAATAAAGTACTGGTGCCTTTTGCGACAAGTTATCGTTGTGAGGCAGGCTTTTCAGCAATGATGGTCATAAAGAACAAACTGCGAAATTGGCTGCACATTGAAGGCGATTTCCGCTGCTCCTTGAGCGAAACTGAACCCAGAATTCAGGCGTTAGTTCAGCAGAAACATTTACATCCCTCGCACTAGACCAGTAGTTGGTGGTAACGCGTTTTGCTTGCTTCCTATGTAATGTTGTTGTAGCCATTCTTTGACCAATATCATATGTGTTTAATATATGAGTATTATGTTTATAAAATTTGAAAAATTATTCTCATGCTCAGTAAACTGAAGTTTCTTGTGCTTTTTGCAGGGGGATAATTTCCATTTGGCGATTAACCAAAAGGAGTAATCACAAAAAAAAGCTTGGGAACCGCTAGTGTAGCAGCTTAATGACTATTTTCCGGACTGTTTTCGCATTCCAACAATTCCACCTGATTTTTAACATATCACGTGACACCACATGGCGTCATGACAGAAGCGTTAACAGGTATGTTGACTGAAAATAAGCTTACACTATTCCTGAATCTCATCGAAGCAACTACTCTGCAGAATGGATTATCATCACCAGAAAATTGCTGAAAAGGGAAGAATCATCGGCATGAAGGAGAGCGGGCTGTCTCCAACTCAAATTGCAAGAGAACTTGGAATTTCTAGGAACACTGTTTATATATGGTCGTAAAGGTGGCAAGAAGAAGGGAATCTACGAGATCACCGCAGAACGGGGAAACCTCGAATGACAACTGTTGCGGATGATCGGAGGATTTGCGATGTTGCCGAAGCCCATCCCTTTACCAATGCTGTTGCCATAAGGGAACAATTGCAGCTTGATGTTTCAGCAATGACAGTAAGGCGGCGGCTACATGAGCTGGGTTACACCATCCGATCCCGGCTATCAAGGAGACGTTAAATCAGCAACATCGAGAAAGTAGACTTCGATTTGCTCAGCAATATGTTGACAAAGAACTTGACTTTTGGAGCCGAGTAATATTTACCGACGAAATTACCTTTTTCTCCACATCCCATGGCCGTCTTCATTATTGGAGGAAGAATAATACTCGATATACTCAAGAGCACATCTATGAGGAAGCACGTAGCGGTCATTTCACCTGTAATATGTGGGGATGGATTCTTCTGTATGGTGTAGGAGAGCTCACCGAAATAGAAAGAAAGTTTACTGCAGACCAGTATACAGAAATTTTCGAAGAGGTTATTTTTCTTTCTGTCCGTGCATTTCTCTGCCATTTCCTGAGCGAATCATTTTTATGCGAGACAGGTCCCCAACCCACACAGTACGGATCGTCACACGCTGGTTCTCTGAGCAAAGAAATATCGATCTTCTGGAGAGAGTATATGGTGGGATTGGTCGATTGGTCGATTGTCGTGTGGCCTCGCTGGAGGTAGAGATCTTTCCTCTTCCATCCTCCGAGAAGGTGTCGGTGGTTCTACTATCGGCATCTGTTGTCACTTTTTTAGGGGGCCTGCTTCCTCCTTGTGAGGTTAGTAGGCCTCGGGGTTCGGATCCCCAAATCTACAAAAGAGCCTGCTCTTAACGCCTGCGCGTGCCTGGTTGAGCCCGGGCGCCTGTCTTCTTCTACTCACGCTCTCGTTTCTGTTCCACTCTTTCTCTATTTCTTTCCCATTTCTTCGTCTGTTCCAGTTTCTCTTCTTCACTATCTTCTTTCTTGGTCACATCGACCATCGATCTTCTGGATCGGCGGATCACCTGAAGATCCGTCACCCCAGTCTTTTTTAGTTAGCTTTATAATGCTGACTAATGAAACCATTGGAAACCATTATTGCAGAACATATCGTGTATCACCCTGAATCAAACAATTTATTTTTTTATTCTCAGAATGGAGTCAGGCGGCATAGATCTTGTCTAATAAACCTATTAGAATTTTCCCATGATACATATACTTTATACGACTCAACTAGAGCAATAGATATAGTGACAGTGTTAAGAGACAAAAAGCAGAGAGTGGTAATAAATGGAATGGCTTCGGAGTGGGCCCCGGAGTGACCAGTGTGGTTTTACAGGGTTCCGTTCTGTGTCCTTTACTTTTTATCATCTATATTAACAATATAGATGTTGGACTCGTCAGTAAAATTTCAAAATTTGCAGACGATACCAAATTAGGAAATAATGTAAGTAATGAGGAGGGCGTAAAACCGCTTCAAAATAATCTCGATAAGTTGGGCGAGTGGTCTGCTACTTGGCAGATGCCATTCAACTTGCACAAATGTAAGGTAATGCACAAAGGTTAGAAGAACCCGAAGACCGATTACTCTCTGTTAGAGAAGAACTTGACTGAGACTGACCGAGAGAAAGACTTAGGAGTTTATATTAGTAATGATCTCAAACCGACAAAGCATTGTACAGAAGTCGAAAAAAGGCCTTAAAAATACTATGTTATATTAAAAGACAGTTCCAATTTAGAAACAAGGAGATTGTAATGTCTCTTTACAATTCACTAGTTAGATCTCAACTAGAGTATTGTGTGCAGCTTCGGTCTCAGTCCCTTAAGAAGGATATACTATAGAAAGGTTGGAAAGCGTATAAGCAAGGGCCACAAAACTAATCCCTTCAATTAGACTGCAAAACTACCAACGAAGATTAGAACGCTTAAATCTGTTTACCTTGGAGACCAGGAAGGGGCGCGGTCAGCTTATTCAAGTTTTCAAGATGACTCAATGGAATAGACAGGGTAGACAACAGGAAGTTATCCTTATTTAATACCAATCCGACAAGAAATAATGGTTTTAAATTGGAACTTAAAATATTTAGTACCTCCATCAGTGGTAATTTCTTCTCCAGTAAAATAGTTAATATCTGGAACCAACTTCTCTCAGATGTTGTTTCACGCCAAAGCATAAACATGTTTAAAAATAGGCTGGACAAAGTTTTGAATACACTCAGGGTTTAAGACTGTCCTCACGTATAATATAATTCAAGAAAATAATATAATACCGTAACCCTGCGGAGTTTGTTTAAACATTTCCCCCTATACTCAATCCCCCCCCCCCGAGCACACACTTTAGAGAGACGTCTCTAGTTGATTGTGCCCCAAATAGCATGATGAACCATCGAGCAACTAATTTTTTTTATCACTGGCCTATCACCCACGAAACACTTTCATTCTCCATAAGGGACAAGTACACGGGGATAGATACAGGGATCTCCCACTTTGCCTGCCTCGTTAATATGTCTAAGAATACTGTAGAGTAGAAAAATATTTTGTAGAAACATAGTTTCATAACAAACAAAAAATAAAAACTTTAAAAAAATGAATGACTCTGAGGACATGTTGAAGGCCTACGTGAAGGAGGATGTGCTGAGGGCCTGTTGAGATACTTGTAGAACGGGCGCCGATCGAATTGTGGTGAAGGATGAGTGAAAGCCAGGGCCAACGGAAACGCATGCAGCAGTGATGTTGCTTCTTGCAGGATGAAATTGTATTACTTGATGATAGACTTCGTGTATGCTCGACCGGAACCTTGAAAGAACAGCGGGCCGCTCTCCGGCGAAGACCGGAGAGTGGGTGGCGTGACGAGTGGTGCTACTGACGAAGGTG
Source organism: Bathynomus jamesi (assembly GCA_023014485.1). Lineage (NCBI taxonomy): Eukaryota > Metazoa > Arthropoda > Malacostraca > Isopoda > Cirolanidae > Bathynomus > Bathynomus jamesi. The sequence continues at coordinate 326,409 of JAJOZX010000360.1, read as the reverse complement.
CTGAGAGTGAGACGTAACGACCAAAACGAGAAAATGACAAGTGAGAGTGATTTGAGAAAGAAACTGCATTTTGTAGGCCTTGGTGACGTCCTCTGGTGGTCGTTTCGGGAAATACCACAAAATCTGTGTTTTCTGCGGGCCTTTTTCATGCCCACGTGTATAGCCTTTGTTTTGATTCCAGGCTTGATTGAGAACGGCGAGGAACGGATTTCCGGTCGGCCTATATATATATATATATATATATATATATATATATATATATATATATATATATATATATATATATATATATATATATATATATATATATACACATATATATATATATATATATTTTGTGTGTGTGTGTGTATTATAGATAGGTAAATAGCTAAAATATTTTGCTCGTAAAAGCGCACACCCAGGAGGACCAAAATGAAAAGACAATCGCCGGTTAAAAATTTTGTATTTGTGGCTTTACGAAGAGAAATTAAATGCAAATTGTTCCCTTCATGGAAGGCGTCATTATTCCTCGGAGAGTGAGCAGTTTTTCCCAATTACGAGCAAAGAGGAAATAATGGTGGAGCTTTTGAAATGCATAAAAGGATTCCACCTTTAATTTACCTGAACCCAAAACCCTTTTCGAAACCGATTGAAATTAAGGCCTCTTCGTTACAACGACGGAAAAATTAAAATTATTGCATTTCACACACGCACGGAGACTTTCTTGTATTTTCTAACGCGTATAACCTTTCTAATGCACTCTTTCGTGAAATGGATTCGGGTGAATCGTCGCAATGTATCTTCACATATTTTGAATTCCTGGCGAGTCTTATATTCTTCCGTTTTGGTTTCAACTTTTGTGGGCAACATCTCCTCTCCTTTGACCTTTCTTGGTGGGTTTCGTTACACCCATAACCCGACCCGCATCATTTTGTTTCTTTGTACAGTAACTACTGGAATTTCCTCTCTCTGCAGTAACTCGCTCATAGCTAATATTTTTTATTGTAAGACGGTCCTTGTAGCTGTGACTTTTTTCCTTGATGCATAAACGGGTATCCTTTCGTTTGTTATCATACATATTTTTGTAATTTTTCCTTTTAGTTTTACTTTTTCCTACGCGCTATCAGTGACTTTTTCCCATTGTGACTTCTGCTCTCTTAAATGAAATTTTATTTATAAATTACTTTTCTGGTCACTTTAAATTCCTAAGTCGTGTCTATATCGATTCGTCAAGGGACTGCTTCAAGGGACTGCTTCAAGGGACTGCTTCAAGGGACTGCTTCAAGACTTCAATTACGACATCGATACAGTTTCGGGAAAAAAAAGCTCGCCTAGAAACATAAAATTTTTAGAAAGCATAAAAAAATTACTACTTGGTAATATCATGTTTTCCTTCATATTTTTTGGTGAAAGTAATCAAATTCAAAGACAAATCCCAAACTTCAAACTTCAAAAACAATTTTTTTATGCTTTTAAGAAATTTTACATTTCTAGGCGAATTTTGTTCCGGAACTGTACCATTTAAATAAACACCGTCATTATATTGCTATGATACATTCACTTTGGGAAATAACGGTTTCAAATGTTTTCGCAAATACAATAATTGTAGAATTACATACTAGAGAGAAAAACAAAAGCACGAATAACACTGGTATGCATCAATTTTGCTGTCAAGGGTTTTGTAAGTAATTCTTATAGAGTTTTTCCTGCCGATTTCGAATCTGCAATCCTTTTTTCTCAATCAGCTCAGGTTATCCGGCTATGGCCTCATAAGTAAAATATAATTTTTCGTGATTTTGTCAAAGCGGAATTGGAACAGTAACATCTATCATCACTTGTTTCACTTGTATAATATCTTTTTTTTACTTTTCAGGCATATAGATAAAATATTTCATAATGAATAGAGCGTGTAAAAATGATCCCAATAGATTCTGCTACATATGTGGGACAGTTACCATGCCAAATAACCAGTCCCAAATCACTAAATTTGTGAAGACAATGTATAGAGCATACTTTGGAATTAAGCTAGGGGACCAGGACAAAAATTTCGCCCCTCATATGTGCTGCAAGACGTGCATTGAAAATTTGAGAAGATGGAGCAAAGGCAGAGCGAAATCTTTGCCTTTTGAAATTCCCATGATTTGGAGAGAAGGAAAGGATCACGTGACAGATTGCTATTTCTGCATGACAAACCTCCAAGGTGGGCTTATAAATTTATTTTTCTTAAATATTTTGAAATCCTCGTATGAAACTTGACATAATATTCACCATAATGTAATATTCACCATATATAGCATAATATTCACCATAATGGTAATCATACATTTACATATACATATTGTTATAGAAAATACATTTACACATACATATTGTTATACAAGTTACATTTACATATACAATGATTGTATATTTCTTTCTTTTTCATTCATATTGTCCCCGAAGGGACAATATGAATGAAAAAGAAAGAAAATATACAGACTCCATCGACCTATTTCATACCTTACAGACCGCAGCCTTCCCTCACGATCCGCCACTGTCTGAATGCTTCTTCTATTTCATATGCAAGTTTTATATCCATGTTTCTGTGTTTCTATTTTCAGGAGTTAACAAGAAGAATAAACACATTGTTGTATACCCTGACATTCCTTCTGCTATGAGACCTGTACCCCATGGTCCTGGAATTCCAATACCCGACCCACCTCAAACCCTGGACTTCGATGATTCTGATGATGAATCAATGACCAATGCCAATGACCAGTCCCAGTCGTATATACCTCAAAATACCGCTTCAAATGAGCCGAGGCCTCTCAACCAGGCCAAACTTAATGATCTTACCAGGGATTTAGGACTTTCCAAATTAGCTGCCGAGATCTTGGGCTCACGACTTCGAGAGGACAACTTGCTGGCTCCGGGAACAACATTCTCCTGGTATAGGAAACGAGAGGAAGAATTCCGCAAGTTTTTTGCAGTGCACGAAAATACCTCTTCCTTAGTGTACTGCTGCAATGTTGAGGGGCTAATCGAATCCTTGGGCCTGCCATATAACGCATCAGAATGGAGGCTATTTATAGACTCGTCTAAACGAAGTTTGAAAGCAGTACTTCTCAACATTGGGAATAGGGTTGCATCAGTCCCTGTAGCACATTCCGTACAACTTACTGAGAGCTACGATAACATGAAAATTTTACTGGATGCTCTCGTATACGACCAACATAACTGGAGGATCTGTGGAGATTTGAAGGTAATACTAATATCATAAGTAAACTATTGCTATTGACTATGTTGTTTTTCCAAAGGTTATTTGAGAGCGTATAAGAACACTTAACTTCCCCACAGAAGTGATACAGTCCAATGCATAGATTTTTTTTATCTGATAGAACAAATTCTCTAAATTCTTTAAATATTTTCATTTTTTTTCAGATTGTGGCATTTGTATTGGGAATGCAAGGGGGATACACGAAATACCCATGTTTCCTCTGCAAATGGGATAGCCGAGCGGATGAGAAGCACTATGCACAGCGTGAATGGGCATCCAGAGATAATTTTGAACCTGGGTCGCATAATGTCGTTTCAGTGCCCCTTGTACCACCAACAAAAATTTTGCTCCCACCACTTCATATTAAGCTGGGCTTGATGAAAAATTTCATCAAATCAATGAATAAGGAGGGTTCAGCATTCCGATATCTCGAGAGTAAATTTCCTCATATATCTGATGCTAAACTAAATGCTGGGGTTTTTGATGGTCCTCAAATTCGAACTTTGATCAAGGATACTCAGTTCGAAAACGCAATGACTCCAACTGAGAAGAATGCCTGGCAGGCATTCAAATCAGTTGTCACTGATTTTCTTGGCAAGCGTAGAAGTCCAGAATACGAGTCCGTTGTCGAAAACTTGATGGAAGCTTTCAAAGCTCATGGGTCGCGCATGTCCATAAAAATGCACTTTTTGTGGTCCCACTTGGACTATTTTCCTGAAAATTGCGGGGATTATAGTGAGGAACAGGGTGAACGATTTCACCAAGATATCAAAATAATGGAAGAGAGGTACCAGGGAAACTGGGATATCAATATGCTGGCGGACTATTGCTGGTGTTTGAAGCGAGACGTGCCCGAAGAAAAACACAGACGGAAAGCCAAAAAAAATTCCTTCCTTCCTCAATAAACTTTTTTCCATATTCATTGTATGAATAAAAGTATTTATTCACACAATGTTTTCATTTTTCACGAGTGTTCTTATAATATTACTCGTATCTACAGTGTTTAAGATAAAAAAATCAATAAATTTGGGGATAAAATTGGACTTATAATAAATGGCCAATTGAGAAAAAACCTGACCTGATTGAGGAAAACCAATGTCATTTTCGAATTCAGCATGGTCGAATTATATAATATGTGTTGAAAAAACCCTCACAGCAGACAAAAAAATTTCATATGCATACCAGTGTAATGAATATGTTTTCCTCGAACCTTCCCCTCTCATCGGTTAACAACCGAGTTCGGAGCTTTATCCTTGAACATTTTGCATCTGCATACAATTACCTGTGCAATTTAAGCTAAAATTTTCGTTTATTGCATCTGATGGATGGTCGATCAAGGTTATTGCAAGCCTTTCGCAGAGGTAAAAAAACACACACACACACACACATATATATATATATCTATATATATATATATATATATATATATATATATACATACATATACTGTGTGTGTGTATATATATATATATATGTGTGTGTGTGTGTGTGTGTGTGTGTGTGTGTGTGTGTGTAGATATTTTGGGTTCGAACCCTGGTGTGAGCAAATTTTTGCATATATATCGGGTCGGCCAAAAAAAAGGGAGACCTTTTAAATCCTTCATATCTCGGCAAATACGGTACATAGAACCATGAAATTTTAGTTTGTTAGTACTAGGTAATTTTATGGTTTGTATGCCATCTTTTAGCATTTTAGCTGAGAAATTGGATTTATGGCGAATATTCCAGAAACATTTTGCTGATCATAGGTTCAAGTTGATAATTAAAGCGATTTTAATTAAGGTAAGCCAACTGCAGGAGGTTTGGACAAGCTTCTCAAGAAAATCGATAAAACAGGAGATATCAAAAAAATACCAGGTAGCGGTATTAAATTTGGCCATCAAACATTCCTGATTTAAATCCTGTCGATTATGGCCTTTGGGAAAATTTGTCACAGAGAATTTATCGGGTCAAAGTAAGAAATGTCGCTCATTTACGACAGCTTCTTCTGTAAAAATGGGATGAGCTACCACAAGAACAAATGAATAAAGCCATAGATGAGTTCCGTCCAGACTGAAAAAGGTAGTAGAAGTTCGTGGTAAACATATCGAGCAGTTTTTTTTAACAATCAAGGTAGCACCATTCGTGAGTACTTTGTAACTTTTTATCTGCACATACAATGCAGTAGTAGTGTAAATGGAGAATTTCCAGTGGCATAAAATTTTTTTCAATAAATCCGTAACTATCATTAGTTTTCTTTGAAATCCGCTCACCGTATAGGAAATTTACTTAGTTGTGGGGTGTGAAGAAAATATTGAAAAATTACCATAACTGGATTTTACAGCCAAAGTTCGAGGTCTCCCTTTTTTTTGCCGACTCGATATATATATATATATATACATTTAACTGCAATGACCGCGCAGTATATTAACGTATAGAAACGACGTAAGTATAGAGGAGTGTTCTGCACCCGGGCGGGTGCCTTATTTTTCATTTGTTTGTTATTTCTCTTCCTCGTGTGCAGAACACTCCTCTATACTTACGTCGTTTCTATAAATATATATATATATATATATATGGAGACTGGGATCACCTGAAGATCCGTCACCTCAGCTAATTAACGAAAATATCACGACCTAACCTAACCAATCGTTAGGTCAACTGTACGCCCTTGACGATTGGTTAGGTTAGGTCGTGATATTTTCGTTAGCCTTATAAAGCTAATTAAGAGAGGCTGGGGTGACGGATCTTCAGGTGATCCGGAACTTGTCATTTTCTTATGTAAATAAATTTAAAACAGATTTATAGGAAATACCAATGTAATTTAACAATAAGACAAAGAATTCAATTGTTCGTTTAATTCTGGATAACTTCCAATAACAAATACAATACGAGTTACCGCAAAAACTAGGGGAAGAAAATAAATTAAAAAATTTTAATTAAAGTCTCAAAATATAGCCATTCGATTTGACTCGTAATTCCTTTTGTGCCCGAACAAAGACGGAGGATGGGACGAATTACAAATAATGTGTAACGTTTATAAGAGGAAAATTTCATTAAGTTTAAATCGTTAAACTATTAAATTACTTCTTTCTAATATGCTGGTAAATTCTAAAACTATGAGAAAGACCATAGGATGAAGATAATTAGGAATTTCAAATAGGGAAATTAAATCTCGCGCTTGGCAACCAATAAATACCACATACCCACCAAAAGATGGAAATATTGTATAGAAAACAAATTAGACCTAACAGCGGTTAAGCAAAATAAATCTTAAATCGAAATGTTTTTTACATACTGCAGAAAAGCTTGACGCAAAATTCATGTTAGTTAGGTATGGGCTTAATACATTTATTAAAATTTAAAGTTCCCTTCATAAAAACAAAGAAGCAGCATCGGTCGAGTGAAGAGAAGCGAGGCAAGGCTGCCGTTTTGAGGAATTTCGTCTGCTAGTGCGGAAAACAATTGCGTATCATCGACGGACATGGAACTGGCGGACCTCATTACACGTCAATGCGGAATAATTCCTCACTTTTTAAACATGACAATTTTAGTATGAAAAACGTAATAAATGTTAACAGAAATCCTATATAAGGTGTTTTTATTCAATTCCTTTTTTTAGTTAACGTATATTTTATAATGGATTATAGAAAGGAGCCATATATGTGACTATGGGCAAGCAATGATAAGCAGAAAGTGCATCGACGAACATCATTCTGTTCTGTTCCATGATTAAGTGTTTAAAATTGGTAATATGGGGAAGTATTTTGTGCAAATATGGTAAGGGATGATATGATATTTTTATCTATTTTGTAAATATGAAATCTGTAATAAAACATGAAAATGAACAAATTTGGTATTCCCCCCCCCCAAAATGTAAATGATATATATATATATATATATATATGAAAATTATTTCACGAAAGTAACACGTGAAAAATATTTATGATGAATAAAACCACGAAGGAAAGGAAACACAAAATGGTGCTCAAGCGCTTTCGTCTAATGACATCCTCAGGAACACTGAAGTACATAAAAAGGTTAAGCCTATATATAGGTTACAGAAAGAAAAAAAGAAAAAATAAATAACATACATACACACACACATATATATATATATATATTATATACATATCTATATATACAAATACATACATACATACATATATATACAATAAACAGAGAAGTAAAAATAAAAAATTAAAAATTAAAACCTTAAAGGATTACCAGTGAGGCGTAAAGATTTGTAAGGAAAAATATCGATTTTTAGCACAAGATCAAATGGATTATAAAAATACAAATTTATACTGGAACTCTGCCCGGGTTTTAACACACTGCTGCCTATGGTCAGGTTTCGATATATATAAAAAAAATAAAATGCAAATTAAAAGTTAATCGATTTTTAGCACAAGATCAAATGGATTATAAAAATACAAATTTATACTGGAACTCTGCCCGGGTTTTAACACACTGCTGCCTATGGTCAGGTTTCGATATATATAAAAAAATAAAATGCAAATTAAAAGTTAATAAAGTAGAAGACAAGTTTACCAAAGATTTAATGTTTTACCCTTCTTATCTAAATCTGTTTTAAAGGAATTCAAAATAACAGGATCGAGTTGAAAAAGACCTTTGCTTATGTTGAAGTTATTTGAAAGTTGGAAAATGGCAGACTCAAGAATATTTCTATTAACAATGTTGCTTGAATGGAATAAAACTGAAGCATTATTCCAATCAATAAAGTGGGCTAACTCTGACAAATGGACAAAAAGGGCACTGGACAACTGTCCTGTTCTAACGGAATATTGATGCTGTTTTATACGTGTGTGCAAATCCTTTCCCGTCTGACCTATGTAAAAGGAATCACATTGTTTACAACCAATTTTATAGATAATGCCTATCATAGATAATGATAGGGCTATTTTTTACTATGATATTTTTCACAATATTGTTATATGAAAATACTACATTAATATCCAAAAGTTTAAGTACATTAGCAATGCCTAAAAAGCCCGGGAAAAATGGAAGTACTAAAATATTTTTTGACAAAGTACGAGTGTTAATATTGACACGATAGAAAGTTCGTTTTGCCTTGTTGAGACAAGATTCCATAAACGCAGATGGTAACACAAATCACTTCCAATACCGTTGATTTTTTCCAATTCGGCATCGATGTATTCCGGACTGGCGATCCTAAGGGCGCGGAGAAACATTGATGAAAATATGGCCTTCTTAGTGGGGGTATCATGTCCCGAGTAAAAGTGTACGTAGGACAAATTGTTTGTCGTTTTCCGATAGATACTAAACTTAAAACCTGGGCTTTCCCTATGTACACGCACATCCAAAAATGGGATTGAATTGTCTTGCTCAACTTCTAAAGTAAACTTAATGGAGGGGACTTGATCATTTAACTGAAGGAGGAAGCTATCCAGGTCACGATTCATGGGCCAGATACACAAAATATCGTCGACGTACCGCAACCAAGGGATGCCAACCCCCAGGATTCTCGGAATATAGGTAATTTCGAAAAACTCCATATAAATATTGGAGAGGAGGGGCGATAAGGGGTTGCCCATAGCCATCCCAAAAACTTGTTGATAATACTCGTTATTGAAAGTGAATTTACAGTCTTTGATGCAAAGCTTAATGAGTTCCAAAACAATGTGTGAAGGTAGTGGCAGGTCATACTTACGTAATTCTTGGGAGAGAAAGTCAAGCATATCGTCAATCGGCACTTTTGTAAACAATGAACAAACATCAAAACTGATCAATTTATCGTTAGTTTCAGTACGTGCATTATTCAATTTTTCCGTAAGATTCATGGAATTTTTTACATGTGAATCAGAGATAGTTCCGAGAATGGGGGACAAGACTTTGACAAGCCATTTGGAGAGTTTATAAGTAATAGAGCCCACCGAGCTAATAATAGGGCGCATAGGGTTACCAGGTTTGTGGGTTTTAATAAGACCGTAAAGGTAGGGCAGAGCAGGTGAAGTGGACATGAAAAGCGGAATTAAGTCCTTATGATCTTTGAGAAGGCGTTTCAAGCCACTATTAAATGATTTGATGACGTCATCCTGCGGGTTCTTCCTAAGTTTGGTTATGTGGCGGGGTCCTGGAGAAGCTCGTTCATCTTTCCGATGTAGTCCACTTTGTCCATAATAACTATGGTGTTAGCCTTGTCTGCTTTAGTAATATGGAGCTCCCCATCTTTTTTTAATTGTGAGAGGCTATTGCGAAAACGTTTAGGAAAGTTATCTTCGTAATTACCATTCGCCGCACTATAAACGAGGCCTTTAACTATGTTAAACAAATACTGAGGGAGATTACACTGTTTTTCAAAACACGCGAGACTGTAACAAATTTGTAAAGCCGAAGGTTTTTTAACAATAAAAAAGGACATACCATATCCAAGGGCACTTTTTGCATCGTCACTAATGTTTTTCGAAGAAAGGTTCAAAACACACTTTGAGCTTGCTTTTTTACTCCACTGACTATCTCGAATGAGACTTTTAATTTTTCGATCCAAAATGTTACGAAGTGAAGTAGTTCTCCGACGCAACTCGTTGTAAATTTCATCAAACAAAGGTTGGATCCACGGTTGGGGAATAACGGTTACAAAATTATGTTTGGCGATGTTTAAATTTTTGAAGGCGGACCACTCATTTTGTCTGGTGACTTCAATATGTTTCTTTAAAATTAATCTGCTGAAGTTGTTGAACGGAGGGTCGTCAATTTGTCTGAGGCGAATCGGAAGCAGGGATTTGGGAAGAACTTGCTCCTCCAGACACTTAGTAAGAAACTTCCGTCGGATACGAATTGCATGCCCCTTCATTAATGTAGAAGAAAACACGGACACAAACGGAGACAAGAGAGGGAACAGCAAGCCGAAGGAACGCGTGGTGTTCATTATATGAAAATTATTTCACGAAAGTAACACGTGAAAATATTTATGATGAATAAAACCACGAAGGAAAGGAAACACAAAATGGTGCTCAAGCGCTTTCGTCTAATGACATCCTCAGGAACACTGAAGTACATAAAAAGGTTAAGCCTATATATAGGTTACAGAAAGAAAAAAAGAAAAAATAAATAACATACACACACACACACATATATATTATATATATATAATATATATATATATATATATACATATACATATCTATATATACAAATACATACATACATACATATATATACAATAAACAGAGAAGTAAAAATAAAAAATTAAAAATTAAAACCTTAAAGGATTACCAGTATTTGTTTAACATAGTTAAAGGCCTCGTTTATAGTGCGGCGAATGGTAATTACGAAGATAACTTTCCTAAACGTTTTCGCAATAGCCTCTCACAATTAAAAAAAGATGGGGAGCTCCATATTACTAAAGCAGACAAGGCTAACACCATAGTTATTATGGACAAAGTGGACTACATCGGAAAGATGAACGAGCTTCTCCAGGACCCCGCCACATAACCAAACTTAGGAAGAACCCGCAGGATGACGTCATCAAATCATTTAATAGTGGCTTGAAACGCCTTCTCAAAGATCATAAGGACTTAATTCCGCTTTTCATGTCCACTTCACCTGCTCTGCCCTACCTTTACGGTCTTATTAAAACCCACAAACCTGGTAACCCTATGCGCCCTATTATTAGCTCGGTGGGCTCTATTACTTATAAACTCTCCAAATGGCTTGTCAAAGTCTTGTCCCCCATTCTCGGAACTATCTCTGATTCACATGTAAAAAATTCCATGGATCTTACGGAAAAATTGAATAATGCACGTACTGAAACTAACGATAAATTGATCAGTTTTGATGTTTGTTCATTGTTTACAAAAGTGCCGATTGACGATATGCTTGACTTTCTCTCCCAAGAATTACGTAAGTATGACCTGCCACTACCTTCACACATTGTTTTGGAACTCATTAAGCTTTGCATCAAAGACTGTAAATTCACTTTCAATAACGAGTATTATCAACAAGTTTTTGGGATGGCTATGGGCAACCCCTTATCGCCCCTCCTCTCCAATATTTATATGGAGTTTTTCGAAATTACCTATATTCCGAGAATCCTGGGGGTTGGCATCCCTTGGTTGCGGTACGTCGACGATATTTTGTGTATCTGGCCCATGAATCGTGACCTGGATAGCTTCCTCCTTCAGTTAAATGATCAAGTCCCCTCCATTAAGTTTACTTTAGAAGTTGAGCAAGACAATTCAATCCCATTTTTGGATGTGCGTGTACATAGGGAAAGCCCAGGTTTTAAGTTTAGTATCTATCGGAAAACGACAAACAATTTGTCCTACGTACACTTTTACTCGGGACATGATACCCCCACTAAGAAGGCCATATTTTCATCAATGTTTCTCCGCGCCCTTAGGATCGCCAGTCCGGAATACATCGATGCCGAATTGGAAAAAATCAACGGTATTGGAAGTGATTTGTGTTACCCATCTGCGTTTATGGAATCTTGTCTCAACAAGGCAAAACGAACTTTCTATCGTGTCAATATTAACACTCGTACTTTGTCAAAAAATATTTTAGTACTTCCATTTTTCCCGGGCTTTTTAGGCATTGCTAATGTACTTAAACTTTTGGATATTAATGTAGTATTTTCATATAACAATATTGTGAAAATATCATAGTAAAAAAGCCCTACCAATAATTCAGGCATTATCTATAAAATTGGTTGTAACAATGTGATTCCTTTTACATAGGTCAGACGGGAAAGGATTTGCACACACGTATAAAACAGCATCAATATTCCGTTAGAACAGGACAGTTTCCAGTGCCCTTTTTGTCCATTTGTCAGAGTTAGCCCACTGTATTGATTGGAATAATGCTTCAGTTTTATTCCATTCAAGCAACATTGTTAATAGAAATATTCTTGAGTCTGCCATTATCCAACTTTCAAATAACTTCAACATAAGCAAAGGTCTTTTTCAACTCGATCCTGTTATTTTGAATTCCTTTAAAACAGATTTAGATAAGAAGGGTAAAAATTAAATCTTTGGTAAACTTGTCTTCTACTTTTTAACTTTTAATTTGCATTTTATTTTTTTATATATATCGAAACCTGACCATAGGCAGCAGTGTTAAAACCCGGGTAGAGTTCCAGTATAAATTTGTATTTTTATAATCCATTTGATCTTGTGCTAAAAATCGATTAACTTTTAATTTGCATTTATTTTTTTTATATATATCGAAACCTGACCATAGGCAGCAGTGTGTTAAAACCCGGGCAGAGTTCCAGTATAAATTTATATTTTTATAATCCATTTGATCTTGTGCTAAAAATCGATATTTTTCCTTACAAATCTTTACGCCTCACTGGTAATCCTTTAAGGTTTTAATTTTTAATTTTTATTTTTACTCCTCTGTTTATTGTATATATATGTATGTATGTATGTATTTGTATATATAGATATGTATGTATATATATAATATATATTATATATGTGTGTGTGTATGTATGTTATTTATTTTTTCTTTTTTTCTTTCTGTAACCTATATATAGGCTTAACCTTTTTATGTATTTCAGTGTTCCTGAGGATGTCATTAGACGAAAGCGCTTGAGCACCATTTTGTGTTTCCTTTCCTTCGTGGTTTTATTCATCATATATATATATACCATACAACAAGGCATCTGATGAATGTTCAAATATTCAAACTAATTAAAAATCTGATTGCTGAGAGAGACATTAATATTCTCCCTGAAATACAGAGTGATATAGATTTCAATTTGTAGAACCTGCATGAATAACAGAATAACTTCAATCACATTAATTATAACTATACCAAAGTTTTTAAAAACTATAAAATAACAAGAGAAAACGTGCCGAATTGTGACGTCATATACTATGCGCAATAGCAGCAGCCTTCGCGAGTGACTTCTCCAATGCATTTCGAAGCGTTTTCAAGTGAAGTTTTTCAAGGGATCCGTGTTAAAATTCTTGAGGCTAAATAAAAGAATTCGTTCGCCCTAAAATTAAACATAGAGAAAATGTGTGGCTCGAAACTCGATTAGACTTAAAAATAGTTTCCTCTAACGTCAAGTAAAATATTCATAAATAAAACGATATTCAATGCCCCAAAAATTCAATAGAAAACAAGTAGAATTGTTTACCCTTAAAAATACGTAGAAAACGGAATTTGGGTACATATTTAATTGAGCGCTGAAGTACATCAAGGTGGGTGTACACGGCGCTATTTCTCGTTCGAGATGTGATTATGACGAGATCTCGTACAAAAATAAGCACCGTGTGCTTATATAAGAGTACGAGTACTCAGTAAGAAAGTGTTATTCAAAATTGTAATTAACTACGAAGGTTAATCTTGTCCAAAAAAGAAGGTTGTCACTGCCAGTCAGATATGAGTAAATGACAAACACTATAGTCTTTTCTTTTTCATGATGTTAGTCTGACGTGGGCAACGGGTCACTCGCGAAGAGGCCCCAAAATATAACTTCCCTCACAACGCTATCCTTCTAGGGATGGAAAATAACCGAAAAGTGTAAAACCGGTTTTCACCGTCGCTATATTCTTAAAGCGGTTTTCACCGATGGGATTCTGTATGCTTTTTAGGGAGGTAAATAATCAAAATATTAAACAGAAATAAGGTTTTAATTGATTCAATCAGGTACAGTATGTGTAACATTTCAATTAAAAAGTTTATTATCGAACTTGATTTTTGAAATAACACTTGAAAAACAAAGAGCATTAAGTGTCTGATTTGACATTCTTGATCGAATGTTTGTGACGAATAAACCAGCAGCTGAAAACACTCTCTCGGACTCTACGCTGGTGGCTTTTATTGTAAGCAACGCCTCGTACATTCGATCCAAATTTTCGCTTCTATTCAAAGTAGCTTCAAAATATTTGAATTCATTGTTTACGTCAAAAGTCTCAGAAGAATCTTTCTTGGGTTTCATTTACAGTTTGTTCATCTCACACATGTACTCGTTCATAAGTTGATCGTCATCATTTACTTCACGATCTGAGCTGCATCGTGAATCTTCGAGTTTCGAAGCAATTGATTGGACTTGGTTGTCTGTTTCTGAAATCTGGCAAGCTTCTGGAAAAAGCCTCTTAAATGTATGATCCGCATACTTCTTAAGTGCTTGTCTTGAAGGAAAGAGGAACGGTGCTGATGATTCATTTTCAAGACCTCGGGATTGTGGAGAAAACTCAACAAGGCGACAGTCTCTTTTTGTCTTCTCGATGAGTAGCGATCAATGAGACACTGACGTAGCTCAAAAGCTAAAGGATTGTTTTTGCTTTCAAATTTATCCAAAATGAACTTCATGGAAGATTCAGCTTTGAGCAAATTTGCATCTTCGGAACAGAGTCCCTTCAAAACAATTTCCAGTGGACGAAGCTTGTCAAAGAGGCTCTTTAGAGCATTCCATTCTTCATCTGAAATCGTCTCTGTTGAGCGTGTCACTCTGAGGGCCTTTGGAATGTAATTTTTGAGTTTCAAAAATCTTTCTATCATGGCTAAAAGACTGTTCCACCTCGTTCTACAGTCAAGGATAAGCTTCATTTCCTTTCCATTAAATTCATCTTTGACAAAATCCTGCAATCTCTCATTTTTCAGAGGAGACTTTCGAAATATGCGACAGATTTTTCTCACCTTATTTATTACTTTTTAGTAATCTTCTCGAAGTTTTGGAAGAACAATTACGTCATCTATGTCGGACTCAAAAATTGTATCAGTGCATAAAATTTCACACTCATCTTCGCTTAACTCATGTGCAGAGTGTTCATCTTCTTCGATGGCTTCATCTTCAGGGGTAGGGTCACTTTCCCCTTCAACTGAATTTCAGCAGTTTTTGAATAAAAGATATCCGAAACCGCGAGATGTATAGCATGTGCAATGCATTGCTGGTGATCAGGTACTATTTCTCTTCCAAATTTGACCATTACTGAGGCACCATCGGTGTTGCAACTCACGATATGCTTATCTAGGTCCAAGCCAAAGTCTTCCAATCTTTTCCTAACGATTGCAATAGTTTTGGTGCTATCGAGAGAACCATTTATTTTCATGAGACCAAGAGACCAATGTTGATTTTCATCATGAACATTAATATTAATATATCTTTAGTTTTGCAAAGATGTATACTCATCCATAGTTAATGAATAGCGGATTCCTTGTCTCACCTGATTCTTGAAGTATCATAGTTGACCAATTCATGTTTTTTTTTCTCATAAAACTAAGCACCATTTTTCTGACACCATTATGGGAAGTTGGATGAGGCTTGTCGTATTTTATCTTTCTTAGGCTTTCTTGAATGAATTCACTTTTAGCAATTGATTGGAAACTCAGTCCATTTACACACGCAAGTATCGAAATTTCCTCTTCTATGGACTTTTTTGCACAAACTCTTCCACTGTTCTTTGTTTCTTCAATAGCTGATTAATCTGGTCGATGTTTATGCCATGAATATTTTTCATGTGGGATGATAAACTTGAAGTAGAACCTCCACAACACTTAAAACTTTGTGACATGTCATACACTCTGCTTCTTCTTTATTCTTACGAGTGAAATGATACCAAGCATTTGATTTCTTTGACATGATGGAGTATTAAATCTTAGAATCTTAACTGATCAATGTGCAATCATCCACATAACATTCAAGACTGAAGCATCAATTATTTACACTTATAAACAAACAAAAAAATTATACGAAACGATGCAAAACGTAATTACTATGTTTTTAAACGTTTGGAAACGTTTGTTTCATAGAAAATGGAGCAAAGTGATCGGAGACTTGCGCAAAAATGTGAAAACCGGTCCTTATCGTCGGTTTCGGTGATGATTAAAAATTGTCATCACCGGTTAAAAACCGGGTTCCATCTCTATATCCTTCCTCTTTTCTTAACATTCTTGTTGTTTCCTTTTCTCGTGATCTTTCCTGGGAAGTTCGCATATATGCTCTTTCTAAAACATCTTCTAAGTGGTAAGGTGTGCTGTACCGGCTTCGTAGTTTCTTCACCCCCCACTCAGTTGCTGTCTCTGTAAAGGGGTCTTGTCCGCCCCTGTATGGAGTACGCTTCTCTTGTGTTGGGTGGCTCAACCGACACAGCTATACTTGACCAGATGGAATCAGGGGTGGATTTAGGGGGAGGGCGAGGTGGCGATGGCCCCCAAACCATGAGGCCTCTAAAGCTTAAAGGTAAAGAAAGTGAAAGAAAGAAGGAGATCGGAAGCATAAAGAAGAGACAATACAAAATTAGAGTGAAGCATCCTATAAATATAATCGCTGTTGCAAAAGAGTGCATATAGAGGCACACTGATGTTCAAAAGTGAGCCATTTAATTTGCTATATATTTATTTTTAATTGCCCCTGATGATGATGCTTAATAAAATAGTAATGTACATGTTGTTGCGTTAATTTTAGGTCTCACTGGAGCTTACTGAAATCTTAAGGAATTAACTTCTTTGACCAAAAACAGATACCTTCCTGCATTCTTTATAGGCAGAACGAATATGTGATAATCATTGGCAATTCTGTTAAACAAGTTGCCTGCCAATGTATTATAATTTCAGGTTCTGGAAAATGACCGCCTCCCCCAAAATTGTGCTCTGAATCCGCCCCTGAATGGAATCAAAGGTTTTTCGTCTTATCAATTGCCAGACTCTTACTGACTAACTTCAATCTTTCTCTTCGCTGCATACTTTTGACACATTCTCATTCCTTTTCTGTCTAACTCGCTAATGGAATGGTTAATCGGTATTCTCAATCTTTCATCTACTCAACCGGTCAACTTTGGAACAATCTTCCTCAGTCCATCTTTCTCCCTGTCTATGACCTCCAATTTTTCAAACGCAAAGTGTGAAGGCATAGCGAAAAACTTGGACCTTGAATTTGGTTCTCTTCTTCCTCTATAGAGGAGAAGGGGCGTTTTTGCGGGAGTTCGCCCTTGGCCCCTCCTTCCTGCGAAAAAAACTTGGGATATTAAAGGTCACACAAAGCCCATTTAGTTACTTCGACTTGAATGCTTTATAAAATTTCCTATTTGTAGTGTATGTATGTACATCTTCATGTGACGGTCATACTCAGCACTCATAGATGACCTATGCATGTTCCCGACCTTCTACACTACCTCCGTCCGAAGCCCTTTAGAAGGAGCGTGAACCGGTAGATTAACGTACAGGAAGAAAATAAAATCTCAAACAAATCACTTGTCTGGGAATCCGCAATCAGACTGCAGTGACGAAAAGGATTTCACAGTATGTTCAGTGCTGCACACATTTCCAATTCAGTGGTTCACTGACGGCATCCTCATATGTATTCTAACTCTACGCCAGCCCTGCAGCGATCTTGCAACACAACTGAATTTATCCAATGCAGAAGAAATTCTGTACGAAAGACAAGGTGCCATGGTATCCCGAAGACCGTGTACTCCCAGCTGCGTCAAGGATGGCGATCAAAGCTTTTTACATCCGTCGTGGGAGAGTGTGTTTTATACAGCGACGGAACCTCATCCCAACGCTCAACCTTTCATCAACCAAAGGACGTTATATTATATTTTCCTAAAATGGCCACTCAACCTAGCGTAATTTGGTTTCCGCGAAACTTAGTATAAGCCATGGTTCACAGGCTATTTACTCCTTTGTATAACCTATCATTAATATCTTCGAATTCTATAGTGTAAGGGAATCCCGCATTAAACTTCACGAGCAGGGTCTTTATTGATGCTTATTTGTTTACTGTATTTTATTATCCGAAAAATCTGACTTAAAATACTCTAACCATGTCCTCGAGCAAGACTAAAAAGAACTAAGAAGTCCAGTTGCGTTAGATTTTGAAGAACCGAAAACGTTGGCATAAGTTTTGATTTAAATTTTAATGACTCTATAACGAATCGAAAACGGCCACATGAAGTGTGTAACCACGAAAGCAAGTCTATTTGCACGTGAGCGTAGTCTATGTAGCATACGTAGGCCTACTTGACAAGAGCCAAACAGCAAACGACATTTAAATAGCATTTCCATCATCGGCATTTTATTGTAATGCAGCGGCGTCAGACTTTCAAGTTCAGAAACACATGTCAAACTAAAGGTTTATCGTAAATGTGAAACCAGAGTAACTGTAACTTACGGAACATAGCTACAGGTTATCCTTGGAAAATAACTGAGTTAAGTTATTAGTTACTCTCGAGAGTAACTCAGTTCCCCGTTAAATTATTGAAAAAGTAACCTTCACAGTAACTGAGTTACTTTCCAGCTCGGGAAAAATATTGTCATCTCAAAGGTCGAGGAATTATACATTAACATTACTATATACGAGGGTGGGCTGAAAAGTAATGCCTCCACTCAAATAAATTTTAAACGGGTTGAAGGATTTTCGAAACAAAAGCAGATATGTACCTTAGAGTTTACTCTTCAAAACGATACATTTACTTTCCTATAAAATCACCCTCTACCTCGATACATTTACGCCAACGATAAATGAGTTTTTGAAATTCATCCCAGTAAAACTCGGAGCTTTGACTACGAAACCAAAATTTCACAGCGGCCTTAACTTCTTCGTCTGACTCGTAGCGATTTCCACGGAAATGTTCTTTAAGTTTAGGAAAAAGGTGAAAATCGCATGGTGCTAAATCGAGGCTATATGTTGGATGCGCAAGACGGTGAATTGCAGATCCTCAATTGCTTCTCGCGTTTGAACACTGGTGTGAGGCCGTGCTTTGTCATTGTGAATAATGACTGCGTTTTTGTGGGTGCGAACCCTCCTGATCCGTTTTTTCAACTTCTTCAGAGTTTCAATATAACGAACGGAGTTGATTGCTGTCCCTCTTTCCCTAAAGTCTTCAAGAACAACACCACTGATATTCCAAAAAACAGTCATCACTTTTCCAGCCGATTTTTGAACTTTGAATTTTTTTGGTTGCGGTGAATTTTTGTGCCGATATTCCATGAATTGCCGTTTATTTTCAGGGTCATAATGGTGGGCCCACGTCTCGTCTCCTGTCACAATGCTGTGCAGAAATTCATCTACTTTATTTTCGAAGCGCTGCACATTTTCTTGGCAAATGCGTACTCTCTCAGTTTTCATTTCGGCAGTGAACATGCGAAACACCCATCTGGCGCAGACCTTTCAGGTAACCGAGAATACTAATAATGTGTCCCACTCGCTCTTTGGAGATATCGAGCATTGCAGCAATTCCATTTTGTTTAATGCGACGATTTCCACGAATCAATTCGTCAACGTACTGTAGTTCCGATGAGACTCGTCGGCTCGCAAATCTTCTTGCCCTGCTTCTCCTTCTTTACACTGCCTCGCCCAACGTCGAACGGTACTCACATCAACACACTGTTTGCCGTACAGAGCCAGCATTCGCCGATGAATGTCTACGGGAGCAACACTTTCCGCGGTCAAAAATTAAATTACGGCACGTTGCTTGAAGCGAACGTCTTTACTCCTTCCCATTGTAATCAATACTGAACCAACGTGCGAAATGAGTGTAGGCTATATTAGGCTATAACACAAAACCAGTTTTATCTGGTTACCTCTACACAATCTGGAATGGGGTGAGGATGTCAAGTTACAACACAAAACCGGTTTGGTGCTACTATAGCGTGATTCCTACCTCGATTCGGCGGTCTACCTTTTAATTATAGCTTCTTACCTTGTTTACTAATTGCTTGATTACATTCCAATGTCCATCGCCCTTGACGATTGGTTAGGTTTAGTCATGATATTTTCGTTAGTTTTAACGAAAATATCGTGACTAAACCTAACCAATCGTAGGTAGACCACAAACTATAGTAGCACCGAAACTATTTTTTAAATAAATAAAATTGAATAATAAATAGCATTTTATATTTATTATATTTTCATTTATACCTTGGATAGGAATCACACTCTACAGTACTGTAGTTTCGAACCAAAACGGGTAGGAATCACCCTATAGTATCGAAGTCACCGGTAGGAATCACGCTATAGTAGCACCACCGGTTTTATCTGGCTACCTCTACACAATCATGAATTATTCAAGTGGAGGCATTACTTTTTAGCCCACCCTCGTATAAACACTCGTATATATACTCCGCTCATAAGTATTCGTACAGAGAAATATTTCAGTTATATTCGTCCTTCTCTTTTGTACTATACATAGGATAATTATGAAAAGTTTACCGTTCGTTTGGAAAAATTTAACAAATAAAAAATTAGTTCAACTCCAATATATAATGTAAAACATCAGAGAATTTGAGGAAAATAAAAAAAGAAGCTAAAATGCAAAAGTTTTCTTACATTTACTTACAAAATTATTTAATACTTTGTGTCCACCATTTGTTTGAATGATTTCAGTGATTCGTTTAGGCATTTTGTACAAGATTTGGACATCTTGCAGTAGAAATTTTAGCTCGTTCTTCTGAAGAATATGGTTGTAATTCATTCAAATTCAAAGTGTTTCTGTCGCGAACATCTTTTTTCAAATCATACCATAAATTCTCGGTTAAATTGAGATCTGGGCTTTGACTGTGCCACTCAAGAAGCTTGAAATTCTTTAATTGAAGCCATTTTATGGTGCTCTTGCTTTTGTTTTGAATCATTATCTTGTTGCAGTACCCAAATGCGAACCATTCTCAACTCCCGAACTAAAGGCAATACATTTTCTTCTGAACTTTCCTGATAGTGCTTTGAATTCAAAATTCCATCAGTGACAACAAGCTTTCGTGGACCAGAAGCACTAAAGCATCCCCAAAGAAGCAAAGTACCACCACCATGTTTAACCGGAGGAAGGATGTTTTTTTCCTCGAATGCAGTATTGGAGTTTCGCCAAACATAGGCTACTGTTGCTCGTTGTTCCCAACTAATACAGTTTTGGTTTCGTCTGTCCAGAGAACTTTTTTTCAGAATGCAAATCCATCATTTTGATGATCTTTGGCGTACTTTAAACAAGCTTCTTTGTGCGCTTTTTGTAGCAGAAGTTTTCTTCGTGCAAATCTTCTTCTATGCAGATTATTCTTTCTCAATGTACGACGTACAGTAGAGGGATGGACATCAATCTTAGTTTTAATGTTTGGCAAATATTACCTGCAGTCACTCTTAGATTCACAGCAGCCATTCTTTCAATCCGTTTAGCTGTACGTTCTGAAATTTTGCAAGGTCGTCGACACCATGGTAGAGTTTTGATTGTTTCAAAGTCTTCCCATTTCTTTATAACACCAGCAACAGCCGGAAATTAAATTCAAAGTTCTTCTCCTATCTTCCTACAACTCTTTCCAGACTTGTTGTGCACTAATAAAACGTCTAAGATCTGATGACAGCTCTTTACCACGACGACTTATTGCTTACTAATGGCTTGCAGAGTCATCCGTCTTCCATGAAGATTCCCAGAGAAAATTCTAGAATTCAGAATTACCAAAAGTCTCAAATCACTAAACAGCCAACTACCAATCAAAATTTTAAATTCTTCAAGCTTAAGTTGGACACACGAAATATTAAATAATTTTGTAAATAAACGTACCAAAACATTTGCATTTTAACTTTTTTATTTTCCTGAAATTCTTTGATATTTTGCATTAAATGCTGAAATTAAAGTAATTTTTTTTATTTGTTAAAATTTTCAAAACGAACGGTAAAGTTTTCATAACTATCCCATACATGGTACAAAAGATAAGGACTAGGGCATGGTTATAATTAATCAGTTAGTCACTGTTTCGAATTTATTTATTAATTATCAAAAAGTATTTTAGAAAATGATGAAAAATAATTAATTTTCCCCATAATTTCAACATCATTTTACCGTAAATTTTGTAATGTGGCATTTGAATTTGGTACCTTTTCGCAGGCATAAACTGGCTAATCTGCTCATGCTTGGTTTCTTGAACTGAAGCAAGCTAAATAGATGAGCAAATATGTTTTTCTTCGGTCTTATCTCATGCAACAGAAACAATAAAGCTCTTTCTTACCCCTTTAGAAGTATTTAATTTTTGAATAATTTTTAATCAGCTAATCACTGATTATTTAGAAAATTTCATCTATCACACTTTTTCTCCCAAAATGATTAATTAACCATGTTCTTAAACGAATGGAACTGAAATATTTCTCTTGTACGAATGCTTATGAGCGCCACTGTACCTGGCAAATCTGGTAAAAATTCCGTGCGTCGGTCCTCTCTCCACACGTTGCTTTCTTGCGATTTCCATCGCACATAGCCAGGCAACCCCTTATTTGGTACCGTACTGGGCTAGGAGCATCTAGTCTTCTTTTGAAGATTTCAACTTGATCCCTGTGAGGTCCTTTGGAAGGTGGTTAAAAAGTCTTGGCCCCCGGACACCGAAGCTATTTTCCTTCAATGTTGATGGTGTCCCTTTGTCGGGCCTTTAGTTTGAAAACACTACATATTCTACCTTTCTATTTTCCACTGTTGTTTGGATGTTAATTGGGTTTTAGTTTGAGGTTTGGTAGCAGTGTTTCGATAATTTTTCGCATGTAATTTTGGTGTATCTCTCTCTTCGTCTTTCCAACAAATACAGCTTTTTTACTTAGTCTTTCCAATAGTTAAGTTCTTTGCAGCCATCAATCTTGCTGTGAAATTCCTCTGGACTTCTTCTAGTTCATTAATTTCTTTTTTGTATGGGGATGTCAAGACTGAGCAGAATTCAAATTTTGGTTTGATCAGTGTCTTCAGCAGGGGAATCATTACTTTCTCGTCCCTTCTTTTGAAGGTCTCATAGCCGTCCCGTAACTCTTTTTGCTTTGCTTATCGCTATCCGATTCTGTGTTTCAAATTTTCCATCATCGGTTGTTATTACCCCTAAATCTTTGCTTTCGTGCTTCTCTGAATTTCTGTCTATCTGGGGCAAATATGTTCTCTAAATTCTTCATTTCTTCCATATCTCAAAAACTGAAATTTTTCGATGTAAATTCATGTATTGTCTTCTGACCATTTGTTCGTGTCTCTTTGTAGGGTTTTCACCTCTTCTGCATTGCTGATTTTTCTTTTGATCTTTGTATCGTCAGCGAAGGATGTTACTGTATTATTGTCGTCTACTTCATTCTCTATGTCTGTCAACATGATGATGAATAGGAGGGGCTAATACTGTTCCTTGTGGAACTGAGCTACGCACATACGATTCTGATGATAATATACCTTGGAATTTTACAGCTTGCTGCCGTTCTCTGAGGAAGTTGTAGACGTATTTTTCCACTTTGCTGTTATTCTTATATGCTTCATTTTATGTGCTATTACTGTATGCCATGATCACACTTATCGACTGCTTTAGCAAAATCCGTATGTATTACATCGTAGTTATCATTGCTCTCAAATGCGTCTATGACATTGCTATAGTGCTTTATTAGTTGTGATAGGGCATGATCTTCTGATCGGAATCCGTGCTGGTTTTCATTGAATCTTTCCTGTGTCTCCAAAAAGTAAAATATTTTCTCTCTGACTATTCTTTAAATATTTTGGTGGGATGTGATGTCAATGACATCGGTCTATAGTTCTTTGCTTGAGACCTATCTCCTACCCGCTCACCTTTATTATACTGTATAGGAACAATGTTCGCTCGTTTTAGTATGCTCGATATTTCCCCCGTGTCTCGTGATTTTCTCCATATCCAATAAAGGGGATATTCCATTTGTCCGCGCTTGCAGTTAAATGTGAATTCCTTTGTCCTATAGATTTTGCTATATCTTCTGCGGTAAATTCAAAATCATTTATACATTTTCCATTTAATTCATCTTCAAAAAAGATATTTTTATCAGGTACTGCTTTGTTTCTGTTTGGAGTACTGAAAGCTGATTCATATTGATCTTTTAATATTTTAGATATTTCTTTTAGATCATCTGTTAGCTCATTATTTTTTCTTCTTAAGGTTGTAATAGTGATCCGCGATTTTTTGTTTCTTTTCGCGAAACTATAGAAGTATTTTGGGTTATCTTTTATGGTTTCATCGTATCTTTCTCTTCTTTCTCTGAATGGCCCTGAAATAGGGCTTGTCTTTCCCTGTCTATACTTTCCAATTTTACTTGTATCACGTTTTGGTGCTGTTGTCTGTGCAATTAATTAACTTCGTGGCTACTATCCTTCGCTTGCGGAATAGTGTTCGCTTTTTGCTTCTCGAAATAGTTAATTTTTTCCCTGTGGCTGTACTTTCGGAACATATTTTTCTAAAATTTCCAGCGTCTTTTGTTTTTAAGTTATTAGCATTTCTTCGTTTGTTTTATCCTTTAAGACAATTTTCCACTATATCTGTGTCATATGGGATCTGATTTCTTCCCAACCTTTAGTCTTAGTGTTTCGGTTAAAAATCTCAAATTTGCTTCTTCTTCGTACGAGTATTTTCTTTTAGTGCTCTCACCATATTAGTGATACCTCGATAATGTCGTGGCTGTGATATTTGTTGGTATTATTTTTATATCATTGATTAAGGTGGTGTTATTTATGAATGCCAGATCCAAGCAGTTATTTTTCTGGTGTTATTGTTATCTCTTGTGTTAACATAAAGTTATTTGTTAGAGCTATCAACATTTTTACTTTCTCTGGTTTCTCTTGTGCCCCCCTTGTCCTGGTTATATACATGTCCTCCCATTCTTTTGTATTTTACAAATGGGAATTTAAAATCACCGCAGAGTATTACAGTCAGGGAAGGGATGTTTAAGGACTTTATTAGGTTTCTGATGTTAGCAATGGCTTCAGAGAATTTTGCAGTTGGAGTGTTCGGAGGTCTTCAGATGGCTACTAGTATCACGTTAAGTTTTTCAGTTTTTACGGCTAAGAGCTCCACGTAACTGTATGATTTACTTATTATTCTCTGCCATATGGCTCTCACGTATGTATATAGTGCAGCCACCTTTTCGTCTTTCTGTTCTGTCAGCTCGTAGTATGTTGTAACCATCAATTTTTTTCTGTTTTATCTATGCAGTATTCGCAGTTTTCACAATTTCCATGGCGGTCTTTAAGATGTGTTTCTGTGAGGCATGCGATGTCAGTCCTTGTTTCTTCCATAAATCCTTGCAAGTATGAAACATTGTTTGTCGTGTGATTCAGTCTTAGCCCTTGAATATTTGCCAACACTATATTTGTTTTCTGTTTCGAGTTTACCAAATCAATTTCCTTCAGTGTCGCGTGTTTTGTATTCCTATGGTCTTCCGAGAAAATTCCGTTTCCAGTTACCTGTTCTTGTAGTTCATTGCTTGATAACGGATTGGCTGGGAGGTTCTCAGCTGCGTCAATTGTATCTGCTGAATGAGGCTTAGCAGCCGTATTGTGTCTGCGATATCGAGAAAATTTGCTCCTTGATTTGTATTCATAGATTTCTTGCCGTTTTTTCTATTATCTCTTGAGTTTGTTGGGACGTAATGATAGTAGCACTTTTACCTCCTGCTTGCATGGTACTTGCAAATGGTGAGATGATAAACTTTGTAGCTGTCGCTAAATTTACAATGACCGTTTATTATAATAGGAATTGCACATGGTGGGGTGCTCTATATATACGGTGTCAGGAAATGATTGCCCCCCCCTGTAGAGCAAAAACTAGAAGAGATAGATAAAAACCGGCGAGACCACTTGAAAGAGCGTTAAAATCTGAATAAAAACCATTATATTCTATTCCTGTGATTTTAATTCTTACCATTTTTTTCCCCACAGAAACCATGGCATCATCTATTTTGAATGATTCAGAGAAAAAGCGAGTTCTTGACCGCATTCCAGCTGTCACATTTCGTGAAGCAAAGGAAGCTGGTGCAACTTTCATAACTCGACACTGGGTGGCTGAGATTAAAAAGATCAGAAGACTTTGTCAAAAGGAATTGGAATAAGAATCCTGAAGATTGTGAAACAGAATTTCGAGGAGGAAGACCGGAGAAATTATCTCAAGAATCGAAAGACATTGTGCTTGCTGCATCACGGCGCCGAAAGAAGAGCTGCTCTGAGGTAGCGAAAGAGATACTTATCCGTCGTGGTAAGATAGTCAATCGGCAACTTGTGCATCAATTTCGAGTTCGCCAAGGCTTGAGTGCTTGGCATGAAATAGCTAAGCCACGGAAGAGTGATCTTAATATTGAAGATTGGCTATGGTTTTGTGATTATCTTGAGGAATGGACGGAAGACGATTTCCTTCACTTGGTTGTCAGCGATGAATTCTTCGTTTATGTCTCCAGAAAACCAAATTTTCAGAATGATCGGGTTTGGGCAACAACTCCTGATGAAGTCCCAGACGACCGGAAGTATCGAGAAATAGTAAAAAATCCAGCATGTGTGGGTGTTTTCATTATGTTCTCTATTCGGAAGCTCATCTGGGTTATCAAACCAAGAGGAACCAGTTGGGATGGGCCTTATTTTCAAAATGTAATTTTAGCCCAACATGTAATTCCGTTTTTGAAAGACCCCGAGTGTGTTTTGGATGTTGAACAGGCAACCTTTCTTCACGACAAAGCCCCCTGTATGAAAGCATTTGCGACTCAACACTGCTTAAGGACAATAACATTGATTTTTTCGGAAATAATGAATGGCCTGGCAATTCTCCCGATCTTAATGTCTGTGAACATGTCGGATCCATCATGAAGGATCGGGTGGAGTCCTTAATGCTGGAACAACCCATTCAGAATCGGTATTCAACAGAAATTATGACTGCAAAGATCAACGAAGTCCTTGAAGAAATGAGTCATGATACCGATCTCTTTGAGACACTTCTGGGATCATACCCCCGTCGATTAATGGCCGTCAGAGCTGCAAATGGGGGCAACACCCGATATTGAAACAAGTGTTTTTTATTCAAAATTAAACGCTCTTTCGCGTGGTTTTGTCTGTTTTTTTTCTATTCCTTTCAGTTTCTTCTGTACAGGGGGGGGGCAATCATTTCCTGACACCCGTTCTTTCCACATCATAACTCGAGGCCTTTGTTTTCGTTGTTCGTTTCATTTCCTTTCATTTCATTTCCTTTTCGCGACTTCTTCTATTCACTCTGGTGTTCTCCAACTGATCTACGTATATTTCTTTAGCTTTTGTTACAATAATATTTTTCGTCCTCTTTGTGTGTCGGTATTTCAACATGTAATATGTTTGCATCCGCCTCACTTTTCTTCGTCTCCTTTCCTGTTTGTTCAGCTCTCTTTCGCTGCTTCCTCAGTATCTCTTTCTGTTTCATAAACCGTAAACGAATTTATTTCCGTTATACATAGTTCATAGAAATATTTTACTCCATTTAGTTGTTTGATACTTGCTATAAGAGTGATGTCTTCATCTTTTCAATTCAGGCAGTTAAAATCAAAGAAAAAATCTCACATCTAATTACCCTCGATTCATCGGTTGCATGTTGCAAACCTTGCAAAACTGGAGAAATCAGTTACCCATTTCCGTACTATTTAAACAATATTATATAAAGACTGGTGAGCGAAATATTTGCTCCTTGAGAAAATTTTTCGCTCACCAATCTTTATATAATATTGTTTATGAGGTGAGGTGCGAGGGTTTTGACCAAAGGGGTGAAGGTAAGGGAGAGTGGTCTCCGTTACTCCGGGTGATGGGGGATGTCACACGCTGTGTATGTCCACTGATTGATGCTTGTGAGAGTGGCCGCAGGGGATATCGGGGATGGCTATAGGAATTTGGGGAAAAAACAAAATGCCTTGTTTCACTCGTATGGGCAAAGAGGCCCCCAAAATATAGCTTCTCTCGCCAGGATCCAGCTTTGGGACAGGATCTAGGGGTTATAGCTACATCTAGCCTACTATATTCAGAACCTCAATATAAGTTTTGGTTGTTGGCTAAAAATACAATAGTTACCCCTTATTCTTTGATGTATTCAATCTGACGTGAATGCAACAAGTCTTTTGCTTATATTGAGGTTCTGAATATAGTAGGTTAGGTGTAGCTGTAACCCCTAGATCCCGTCCCAAAGCTGGATCCTATCTGCTTTGCAGATAGCTGGTGAGGGAAGCTATATTTTTTGGGCCTCTTTGCGAGTGACCCGTTGCCCACGTCAGGCTAACATCATAAAAAAGAAAAACTATAGTGTTTGTCATTTACCATTACTTATTCGGACTATAATGGATTTAATTTTCCCAGAAGAGTTCATTGTTCCATGCACGGTCTGTGTGTATCTATATATATTATATATATATATATATTATATATATATACTAGGGGCAATCAATATATTTTGCCCCACCCTTTTTTATTAGCTAAATAATTAATAGGCCATGGGGCTGAAATGTCTTTTGGGCCGTAAGTTTGAACTTTCTGCTCTTCACATAACCAGATTTTTCCAGTTTGAACCTCCCCTCCTTGTTTCAAACCGCTTTTAAACGCCCTTGGATAAAACCGATGGTTAACGCAGTTTCGAAAATGGCGTCTGACAGTTATCGAGTTCTTAACCGCAGAGAAGGAAACAGTTGGAAATATTCACAAACGTCTACAAAACGTTTACGGAGCTGCTGTTGTTGATCGAAGCACAGTTGGAAGTTGGTCTAAACGTGTGAGATCATCGGAGAGAGGGAGAGCAGCCTCGATGATGAGCCACGCAGCGGTCGCCCGGCATCGGCTGTGACATCTCACACTGTGCAACGTACTAACAGCCCATTCGATCAAATCGGCGCGTCACATACAAGAGCTATCACTGGAGCTAGGAATTAGTGAAGGAAGTGTGAATACGATAATTCAGCAACTGGGATACTCAAAAGTGTGTTCAAGGTTTATTCCTCGCGAACTGACTGAAGATCACAAAGCCCAAAGAAAAGAAATTGCTTCTGAGTCGTTGGTTCGATACGAGACAGAAGGGGATGACTTCCTTTCAGAATTGTGACTGGGGATATGATTTGGGTACACCACTTTGAACCTGAAACAAAATGCCAATCCATGGAGTGGCATCTCGCAGACTCCCCATGCAAGAAAAAAGTTCAAAATGGCTCCCTCTGCAGGAAAGGTTATGGCCACCATCTTCTGGGACATGAAAGGGGTGATTCTGGTGGACATTATGAAGAAAGGACAAACAATCAACTCAGAGGCATATATTGCTACCCTACAGAGACTCCAGAGACGTATAAAGCGAGTTTGACCGGAGAGAAAACTGGAAGACGTCCTTCTTTTGCACGATAACGCAAGACCACACAACAGTTTGCAAACTAGAGAGGCCATCACAAAAATGCGCTTGGGTGTGTTACCCCACCCTCCATACAGCCTGGATCTGGCACTTTTAGACTTCCATTTGTTTGGGCCAATGAAGGATGCTTTTCATGGAAGAAAGTTTCAGAGTGACGATGAGGTTGTTGAGGTTAAGAGGTGGCTCCAGCGGAACCCAACAAACTTTTACCAGCAAGGAATAAAGGCCCTTGATTCGAGGTGGAGGAAAGCCGTAGAAAAGGATGGAGACTATGTGGAAAAATAAAAACTTGTAAAAAAGGTATGTAAGTACTTATGTACAAAATTTCTGGAACTTTCAAGGAAACTTGGAAAGAAAAAAAAAGGTGGGGCAAAATATATTGAATGGCCCTTGAGTATATATATATATATATATATATATATATATATATGAAAATTATTTCACGAAAGTAACACGTGAAAAATATTTATGATGAATAAAACCACGAAGGAAAGGAAACACAAAACGGTGCTCAAGCGCTTTCGTCTAATGACATCCTCAGGAACACTGAAATACATAAAAGGTTACGGCCTATATATAGGTTAAAGAAAGAGAAAAAAATAAATAAATAACATACATACACACAAACATATATACATATATATATATACATACATATCTACACACACATACACAACACATATATATATATATATATTATATATATATATATATATATATATATATATATATATATGCAATAAACGGAGAAGTAAAAATAAAAAATTAAAAATTAAAACCTTAAAGGATTACCAGTATTTGTTTAACATAGTTAAAGGCCTCGTTTATAGTGCGGCGAATGGTAATTACGAAGATAACTTTCCTAAACGTTTTCGCAATAGCCTCTCACAATTAAAAAAAGATGGGGAGCTCCATATTACTAAAGCAGACAAGGCTAACACCATAGTTATTATGGACAAAGTGGACTACATCGGAAAGATGAACGAGCTTCTCCAGGACCCCGCCACATAACCAAACTTAGGAAGAACCCGCAGGATGACGTCATCAAATCATTTAATAGTGGCTTGAAACGCCTTCTCAAAGATCATAAGGACTTAATTCCGCTTTTCATGTCCACTTCACCTGCTCTGCCCTACCTTTACGGTCTTATTAAAACCCACAAACCTGGTAACCCTATGCGCCCTATTATTAGCTCGGTGGGCTCTATTACTTATAAACTCTCCAAATGGCTTGTCAAAGTCTTGTCCCCCATTCTCGGAACTATCTCTGATTCACATGTAAAAAATTCCATGGATCTTACGGAAAAATTGAATAATGCACGTACTGAAACTAACGATAAATTGATCAGTTTTGATGTTTGTTCATTGTTTACAAAAGTGCCGATTGACGATATGCTTGACTTTCTCTCCCAAGAATTACGTAAGTATGACCTGCCACTACCTTCACACATTGTTTTGGAACTCATTAAGCTTTGCATCAAAGACTGTAAATTCACTTTCAATAACGAGTATTATCAACAAGTTTTTGGGATGGCTATGGGCAACCCCTTATCGCCCCTCCTCTCCAATATTTATATGGAGTTTTTCGAAATTACCTATATTCCGAGAATCCTGGGGGTTGGCATCCCTTGGTTGCGGTACGTCGACGATATTTTGTGTATCTGGCCCATGAATCGTGACCTGGATAGCTTCCTCCTTCAGTTAAATGATCAAGTCCCCTCCATTAAGTTTACTTTAGAAGTTGAGCAAGACAATTCAATCCCATTTTTGGATGTGCGTGTACATAGGGAAAGCCCAGGTTTTAAGTTTAGTATCTATCGGAAAACGACAAACAATTTGTCCTACGTACACTTTTACTCGGGACATGATACCCCCACTAAGAAGGCCATATTTTCATCAATGTTTCTCCGCGCCCTTAGGATCGCCAGTCCGGAATACATCGATGCCGAATTGGAAAAAATCAACGGTATTGGAAGTGATTTGTGTTACCCATCTGCGTTTATGGAATCTTGTCTCAACAAGGCAAAACGAACTTTCTATCGTGTCAATATTAACACTCGTACTTTGTCAAAAAATATTTTAGTACTTCCATTTTTCCCGGGCTTTTTAGGCATTGCTAATGTACTTAAACTTTTGGATATTAATGTAGTATTTTCATATAACAATATTGTGAAAAATATCATAGTAAAAAATAGCCCTACCAATAATTCAGGCATTATCTATAAAATTGGTTGTAACAATGTGATTCCTTTTACATAGGTCAGACGGGAAAGGATTTGCACACACGTATAAAACAGCATCAATATTCCGTTAGAACAGGACAGTTGTCCAGTGCCCTTTTTGTCCATTTGTCAGAGTTAGCCCACTGTATTGATTGGAATAATGCTTCAGTTTTATTCCATTCAAGCAACATTGTTAATAGAAATATTCTTGAGTCTGCCATTATCCAACTTTCAAATAACTTCAACATAAGCAAAGGTCTTTTTCAACTCGATCCTGTTATTTTGAATTCCTTTAAAACAGATTTAGATAAGAAGGGTAAAACATTAAATCTTTGGTAAACTTGTCTTCTACTTTATTAACTTTTAATTTGCATTTTATTTTTTTATATATATCGAAACCTGACCATAGGCAGCAGTGTTAAAACCCGGGTAGAGTTCCAGTATAAATTTGTATTTTTATAATCCATTTGATCTTGTGCTAAAAATCGATTAACTTTTAATTTGCATTTTATTTTTTTTATATATATCGAAACCTGACCATAGGCAGCAGTGTGTTAAAACCCGGGCAGAGTTCCAGTATAAATTTATATTTTTATAATCCATTTGATCTTGTGCTAAAAATCGATATTTTTCCTTACAAATCTTTACGCCTCACTGGTAATCCTTTAAGGTTTTAATTTTTAATTTTTTATTTTTACTCCTCTGTTTATTGTATATATATGTATGTATGTATGTATTTGTATATATAGATATGTATGTATATATATATATATATATATATATATGTGTGTGTGTGTATGTATGTTATTTATTTTTTCTTTTTTTCTTTCTGTAACCTATATATAGGCTTAACCTTTTTATGTATTCAGTGTTCCTGAGGATGTCATTAGACGAAAGCGCTTGAGCACCATTTTGTGTTTCCTTTCCTTCGTGGTTTTATTCATCATATATATATATACCATACAACAAGGCATCTGATGAATGTTCAAATATTCAAACTAATTATAAATCTGATTGCTGAGAGAGACATTAATATTCTCCCTGAAATACAGAGTGATATAGATTTCAATTTGTAGAACCTGCATGAATAACAGAATAACTTCAATCACATTAATTATAACTATACCAAAGTTTTTAAAAACTATAAAATAACAAGAGAAAACGTGCCGAATTGTGACGTCATATACTATGCGCAATAGCAGCAGCCTTCGCGAGTGACTTCTCCAATGCATTTCGAAGCGTTTTCAAGTGAAGTTTTTCAAGGGATCCGTGTTAAAATTCTTGAGGCTAAATAAAAGAATTCGTTCGCCCTAAAATTAAACATAGAGAAAATGTGTGGCTCGAAACTCGATTAGACTTAAAAATAGTTTCCTCTAACGTCAAGTAAAATATTCATAAATAAAACGATATTCAATGCCCCAAAAATTCAATAGAAAACAAGTAGAATTGTTTACCCTTAAAAATACGTAGAAAACGGAATTTGGGTACATATTTAATTGAGCGCTGAAGTACATCAAGGTGGGTGTACACGGCGCTATTTCTCGTTCGAGATGTGATTATGACGAGATCTCGTACAAAAATAAGCACCGTGTGCTTATATAAGAGTACGAGTACTCAGTAAGAAAGTGTTATTCAAAATTGTAATTAACTACGAAGGTTAATCTTGTCCAAAAAAGAAGGTTGTCACTGCCAGTCAGATATGAGTAAATGACAAACACTATAGTCTTTTCTTTTTCATGATGTTAGTCTGACGTGGGCAACGGGTCACTCGCGAAGAGGCCCCAAAATATAACTTCCCTCACAACGCTATCCTTCTAGGGATGGAAAATAACCGAAAAGTGTAAAACCGGTTTTCACCGTCGCTATATTCTTAAAGCCGGTTTTCACCGATGGGATTCTGTATGCTTTTTAGGGAGGTAAATAATCAAAATATTAAACAGAAATAAGGTTTTAATTGATTCAATCAGGTACAGTATGTGTAACATTTCAATTAAAAAGTTTATTATCGAACTTGATTTTTGAAATAACACTTGAGAAAACAAAGAGCATTAAGTGTCTGATTTGACATTCTTGATCGAATGTTTGTGACGAATAAACCAGCAGCTGAAAACACTCTCTCGGACTCTACGCTGGTGGCTTTTATTGTAAGCAACGCCTCGTACATTCGATCCAAATTTTCGCTTCTATTCAAAGTAGCTTCAAAATATTTGAATTCATTGTTTACGTCAAAAGTCTCAGAAGAATCTTTCTTGGGTTTCATTTACAGTTTGTTCATCTCACACATGTACTCGTTCATAAGTTGATCGTCATCATTTACTTCACGATCTGAGCTGCATCGTGAATCTTCGAGTTTCGAAGCAATTGATTGGACTTGGTTGTCTGTTTCTGAAATCTGGCAAGCTTCTGGAAAAAGCCTCTTAAATGTATGATCCGCATACTTCTTAAGTGCTTGTCTTGAAGGAAAGAGGAACGGTGCTGATGATTCATTTTTCAAGACCTCGGGATTGTGGAGAAAACTCAACAAGGCGACAGTCTCTTTTTGTCTTCTCGATGAGTAGCGATCAATGAGACACTGACGTAGCTCAAAAGCTAAAGGATTGTTTTTGCTTTCAAATTTATCCAAAATGAACTTCATGGAAGATTCAGCTTTGAGCAAATTTGCATCTTCGGAACAGAGTCCCTTCAAAACAATTTCCAGTGGACGAAGCTTGTCAAAGAGGCTCTTTAGAGCATTCCATTCTTCATCTGAAATCGTCTCTGTTGAGCGTGTCACTCTGAGGGCCTTTGGAATGTAATTTTTGAGTTTCAAAAATCTTTCTATCATGGCTAAAAGACTGTTCCACCTCGTTCTACAGTCAAGGATAAGCTTCATTTCCTTTCCATTAAATTCATCTTTGACAAAATCCTGCAATCTCTCATTTTTCAGAGGAGACTTTCGAAATATGCGACAGATTTTTCTCACCTTATTTATTACTTTTTAGTAATCTTCTCGAAGTTTTGGAAGAACAATTACGTCATCTATGTCGGACTCAAAAATTGTATCAGTGCATAAAATTTCACACTCATCTTCGCTTAACTCATGTGCAGAGTGTTCATCTTCTTCGATGGCTTCATCTTCAGGGGTAGGGTCACTTTCCCCTTCAACTGAATTTTCAGCAGTTTTTGAATAAAAGATATCCGAAACCGCGAGATGTATAGCATGTGCAATGCATTGCTGGTGATCAGGTACTATTTCTCTTCCAAATTTGACCATTACTGAGGCACCATCGGTGTTGCAACTCACGATATGCTTATCTAGGTCCAAGCCAAAGTCTTCCAATCTTTTCCTAACGATTGCAATAGTTTTGGTGCTATCGAGAGAACCATTTATTTTCATGAGACCAAGAGACCAATGTTGATTTTCATCATGAACATTAATATTAATATATCTTTAGTTTTGCAAAGATGTATACTCATCCATAGTTAATGAATAGCGGATTCCTTGTCTCACCTGATTCTTGAAGTATCATAGTTGACCAATTCATGTTTTTTTTTCTCATAAAAACTAAGCACCATTTTTCTGACACCATTATGGGAAGTTGGATGAGGCTTGTCGTATTTTATCTTTCTTAGGCTTTCTTGAATGAATTCACTTTTAGCAATTGATTGGAAACTCAGTCCATTTACACACGCAAGTATCGAAATTTCCTCTTCTATGGACTTTTTTGCACAAACTCTTCCACTGTTCTTTGTTTCTTCAATAGCTGATTAATCTGGTCGATGTTTATGCCATGAATATTTTTCATGTGGGATGATAAACTTGAAGTAGAACCTCCACAACACTTTAAAACTTTGTGACATGTCATACACTCTGCTTCTTCTTTATTCTTACGAGTGAAATGATACCAAGCATTTGATTTCTTTGACATGATGGAGTATTAAATCTTAGAATCTTAACTGATCAATGTGCAATCATCCACATAACATTCAAGACTGAAGCATCAATTATTTACACTTATAAACAAACAAAAAATTATACGAAACGATGCAAAACGTAATTACTATGTTTTTAAACGTTTGGAAACGTTTGTTTCATAGAAAATGGAGCAAAGTGATCGGAGACTTGCGCAAAAATGTGAAAACCGGTCCTTATCGTCGGTTTCGGTGATGATTAAAAATTGTCATCACCGGTTAAAAACCGGGTTCCATCTCTATATCCTTCCTCTTTTCTTAACATTCTTGTTGTTTCCTTTTCTCGTGATCTTTCCTGGGAAGTTCGCATATATGCTCTTTCTAAAACATCTTCTAAGTGGTAAGGTGTGCTGTACCGGCTTCGTAGTTTCTTCACCCCCCACTCAGTTGCTGTCTCTGTAAAGGGGTCTTGTCCGCCCCTGTATGGAGTACGCTTCTCTTGTGTTGGGTGGCTCAACCGACACAGCTATACTTGACCAGATGGAATCAGGGGTGGATTTAGGGGGAGGGCGAGGTGGCGATGGCCCCCAAACCATGAGGCCTCTAAAGCTTAAAGGTAAAGAAAGTGAAAGAAAGAAGGAGATCGGAAGCATAAAGAAGAGACAATACAAAATTAGAGTGAAGCATCCTATAAATATAATCGCTGTTGCAAAAGAGTGCATATAGAGGCACACTGATGTTCAAAAGTGAGCCATTTAATTTGCTATATATTTATTTTTAATTGCCCCTGATGATGATGCTTAATAAAATAGTAATGTACATGTTGTTGCGTTAATTTTAGGTCTCACTGGAGCTTACTGAAATCTTAAGGAATTAACTTCTTTGACCAAAAACAGATACCTTCCTGCATTCTTTATAGGCAGAACGAATATGTGATAATCATTGGCAATTCTGTTAAACAAGTTGCCTGCCAATGTATTATAATTTCAGGTTCTGGAAGGTGACCGCCTCCCCCAAAATTGTGCTCTGAATCCGCCCCTGAATGGAATCAAAGGTTTTTCGTCTTATCAATTGCCAGACTCTTACTGACTAACTTCAATCTTTCTCTTCGCTGCATACTTTTGACACATTCTCATTCCTTTTCTGTCTAACTCGCTAATGGAATGGTTAATCGGTATTCTCAATCTTTCATCTACTCAACCGGTCAACTTTGGAACAATCTTCCTCAGTCCATCTTTCTCCCTGTCTATGACCTCCAATTTTTCAAACGCAAAGTGTGAAGGCATAGCGAAAAACTTGGACCTTGAATTTGGTTCTCTTCTTCCTCTATAGAGGAGAAGGGGCGTTTTTGCGGGAGTTCGCCCTTGGCCCCTCCTTCCTGCGAAAAAAACTTGGGATATTAAAGGTCACACAAAGCCCATTTAGTTACTTCGACTTGAATGCTTTATAAAATTTCCTATTTGTAGTGTATGTATGTACATCTTCATGTGACGGTCATACTCAGCACTCATAGATGACCTATGCATGTTCCCGACCTTCTACACTACCTCCGTCCGAAGCCCATTAGAAGGAGCGTGAACCGGTAGATTAACGTACAGGAAGAAAATAAAATCTCAAACAAATCACTTGTCTGGGAATCCGCAATCAGACTGCAGTGACGAAAAGGATTTCACAGTATGTTCAGTGCTGCACACATTTCCAATTCAGTGGTTCACTGACGGCATCCTCATATGTATTCTAACTCTACGCCAGCCCTGCAGCGATCTTGCAACACAACTGAATTTATCCAATGCAGAAGAAATTCTGTACGAAAGACAAGGTGCCATGGTATCCCGAAGACCGTGTACTCCCAGCTGCGTCAAGGATGGCGATCAAAGCTTTTTACATCCGTCGTGGGAGAGTGTGTTTTATACAGCGACGGAACCTCATCCCAACGCTCAACCTTTCATCAACCAAAGGACGTTATATTATATTTTCCTAAAATGGCCACTCAACCTAGCGTAATTTGGTTTCCGCGAAACTTAGTATAAGCCATGGTTCACAGGCTATTTACTCCTTTGTATAACCTATCATTAATATCTTCGAATTCTATAGTGTAAGGGAATCCCGCATTAAACTTCACGAGCAGGGTCTTTATTGATGCTTATTTGTTTACTGTATTTTATTATATCCGAAAAATCTGACTTAAAATACTCTAACCATGTCCTCGAGCAAGACTAAAAAGAACTAAGAAGTCCAGTTGCGTTAGATTTTGAAGAACCGAAAACGTTGGCATAAGTTTTGATTTAAATTTTAATGACTCTATAACGAATCGAAAACGGCCACATGAAGTGTGTAACCACGAAAGCAAGTCTATTTGCACGTGAGCGTAGTCTATGTAGCATACGTAGGCCTACTTGACAAGAGCCAAACAGCAAACGACATTTAAATAGCATTTCCATCATCGGCATTTTATTGTAATGCAGCGGCGTCAGACTTTCAAGTTCAGAAACACATGTCAAACTAAAGGTTTATCGTAAATGTGAAACCAGAGTAACTGTAACTTACGGAACATAGCTACAGGTTATCCTTGGAAAATAACTGAGTTAAGTTATTAGTTACTCTCGAGAGTAACTCAGTTCCCCGTTAAATTATTGAAAAAGTAACCTTCACAGTAACTGAGTTACTTTCCAGCTCGGGAAAAATATTGTCATCTCAAAGGTCGAGGAATTATACATTAACATTACTATATACGAGGGTGGGCTGAAAAGTAATGCCTCCACTCAAATAAATTTTAAACGGGTTGAAGGATTTTATCGAAACAAAAGCAGATATGTACCTTAGAGTTTACTCTTCAAAACGATACATTTACTTTCCTATAAAATCACCCTCTACCTCGATACATTTACGCCAACGATAAATGAGTTTTTGAAATTCATCCCAGTAAAACTCGGAGCTTTGACTACGAAACCAAAATTTCACAGCGGCCTTAACTTCTTCGTCTGACTCGTAGCGATTTCCACGGAAATGTTCTTTAAGTTTAGGAAAAAGGTGAAAATCGCATGGTGCTAAATCGAGGCTATATGTTGGATGCGCAAGACGGTGAATTGCAGATCCTCAATTGCTTCTCGCGTTTGAACACTGGTGTGAGGCCGTGCTTTGTCATTGTGAATAATGACTGCGTTTTTGTGGGTGCGAACCCTCCTGATCCGTTTTTTCAACTTCTTCAGAGTTTCAATATAACGAACGGAGTTGATTGCTGTCCCTCTTTCCCTAAAGTCTTCAAGAACAACACCACTGATATTCCAAAAAACAGTCATCACTTTTCCAGCCGATTTTTGAACTTTGAATTTTTTTGGTTGCGGTGAATTTTTGTGCCGATATTCCATGAATTGCCGTTTATTTTCAGGGTCATAATGGTGGGCCCACGTCTCGTCTCCTGTCACAATGCTGTGCAGAAATTCATCTACTTTATTTTCGAAGCGCTGCACATTTTCTTGGCAAATGCGTACTCTCTCAGTTTTCATTTCGGCAGTGAACATGCGAAACACCCATCTGGCGCAGACCTTTCAGGTAACCGAGAATACTAATAATGTGTCCCACTCGCTCTTTGGAGATATCGAGCATTGCAGCAATTCCATTTTGTTTAATGCGACGATTTCCACGAATCAATTCGTCAACGTACTGTAGTTCCGATGAGACTCGTCGGCTCGCAAATCTTCTTGCCCTGCTTCTCCTTCTTTACACTGCCTCGCCCAACGTCGAACGGTACTCACATCAACACACTGTTTGCCGTACAGAGCCAGCATTCGCCGATGAATGTCTACGGGAGCAACACTTTCCGCGGTCAAAAATTAAATTACGGCACGTTGCTTGAAGCGAACGTCTTTACTCCTTCCCATTGTAATCAATACTGAACCAACGTGCGAAATGAGTGTAGGCTATATTAGGCTAAACACAAAACCAGTTTTATCTGGTTACCTCTACACAATCTGGAATGGGGTGAGGATGTCAAGTTACAACACAAAACCGGTTTGGTGCTACTATAGCGTGATTCCTACCTCGATTCGGCGGTCTACCTTTTAATTATAGCTTCTTACCTTGTTTACTAATTGCTTGATTACATTCCAATGTCCATCGCCCTTGACGATTGGTTAGGTTTAGTCATGATATTTTCGTTAGTTTTAACGAAAATATCGTGACTAAACCTAACCAATCGTAGGTAGACCACAAACTATAGTAGCACCGAAACTATTTTTTAAATAAATAAAATTGAATAATAAATAGCATTTTATATTTATTATATTTTCATTTATACCTTGGATAGGAATCACACTCTACAGTACTGTAGTTTCGAACCAAAACGGGTAGGAATCACCCTATAGTATCGAAGTCACCGGTAGGAATCACGCTATAGTAGCACCACCGGTTTTATCTGGCTACCTCTACACAATCATGAATTATTCAAGTGGAGGCATTACTTTTTAGCCCACCCTCGTATAAACACTCGTATATATACTCCGCTCATAAGTATTCGTACAGAGAAATATTTCAGTTATATTCGTCCTTCTCTTTTGTACTATACATAGGATAATTATGAAAAGTTTACCGTTCGTTTGGAAAAATTTAACAAATAAAAAATTAGTTCAACTCCAATATATAATGTAAAACATCAGAGAATTTGAGGAAAATAAAAAAAGAAGCTAAAATGCAAAAGTTTTCTTACATTTACTTACAAAATTATTTAATACTTTGTGTCCACCATTTGTTTGAATGATTTCAGTGATTCGTTTAGGCATTTTGTACAAGATTTGGACATCTTGCAGTAGAAATTTTAGCTCGTTCTTCTGAAGAATATGGTTGTAATTCATTCAAATTCAAAGTGTTTCTGTCG
This sequence comes from Bathynomus jamesi, assembly GCA_023014485.1. Taxonomy (NCBI): domain Eukaryota; kingdom Metazoa; phylum Arthropoda; class Malacostraca; order Isopoda; family Cirolanidae; genus Bathynomus; species Bathynomus jamesi. The sequence continues at coordinate 286,143 of JAJOZX010000360.1, read as the reverse complement.
CGAACATCTTTTTTCAAATCATACCATAAATTCTCGGTTAAATTGAGATCTGGGCTTTGACTGTGCCACTCAAGAAGCTTGAAATTCTTTAATTGAAGCCATTTTATGGTGCTCTTGCTTTTGTTTTGAATCATTATCTTGTTGCAGTACCCAAATGCGAACCATTCTCAACTCCCGAACTAAAGGCAATACATTTTCTTCTGAACTTTCCTGATAGTGCTTTGAATTCAAAATTCCATCAGTGACAACAAGCTTTCGTGGACCAGAAGCACTAAAGCATCCCCAAAGAAGCAAAGTACCACCACCATGTTTAACCGGAGGAAGGATGTTTTTTTCCTCGAATGCAGTATTGGAGTTTCGCCAAACATAGGCTACTGTTGCTCGTTGTTCCCAACTAATACAGTTTTGGTTTCGTCTGTCCAGAGAACTTTTTTTCAGAATGCAAATCCATCATTTTGATGATCTTTGGCGTACTTTAAACAAGCTTCTTTGTGCGCTTTTTGTAGCAGAAGTTTTCTTCGTGCAAATCTTCTTCTATGCAGATTATTCTTTCTCAATGTACGACGTACAGTAGAGGGATGGACATCAATCTTAGTTTTAATGTTTGGCAAATATTACCTGCAGTCACTCTTAGATTCACAGCAGCCATTCTTTCAATCCGTTTAGCTGTACGTTCTGAAATTTTGCAAGGTCGTCGACACCATGGTAGAGTTTTGATTGTTTCAAAGTCTTCCCATTTCTTTATAACACCAGCAACAGCCGGAAATTAAATTCAAAGTTCTTCTCCTATCTTCCTACAACTCTTTCCAGACTTGTTGTGCACTAATAAAACGTCTAAGATCTGATGACAGCTCTTTACCACGACGACTTATTGCTTACTAATGGCTTGCAGAGTCATCCGTCTTCCATGAAGATTCCCAGAGAAAATTCTAGAATTCAGAATTACCAAAAGTCTCAAATCACTAAACAGCCAACTACCAATCAAAATTTTAAATTCTTCAAGCTTAAGTTGGACACACGAAATATTAAATAATTTTGTAAATAAACGTACCAAAACATTTGCATTTTAATTTTTATTTTCCTGAAATTCTTTGATATTTTGCATTAAATGCTGAAATTAAAGTAATTTTTTTTATTTGTTAAAATTTTCAAAACGAACGGTAAAGTTTTCATAACTATCCCATACATGGTACAAAAGATAAGGACTAGGGCATGGTTATAATTAATCAGTTAGTCACTGTTTCGAATTTATTTATTAATTATCAAAAAGTATTTTAGAAAATGATGAAAAATAATTAATTTTCCCCATAATTTCAACATCATTTTACCGTAAATTTTGTAATGTGGCATTTGAATTTGGTACCTTTTCGCAGGCATAAACTGGCTAATCTGCTCATGCTTGGTTTCTTGAACTGAAGCAAGCTAAATAGATGAGCAAAATATGTTTTCTTCGGTCTTATCTCATGCAACAGAAACAATAAAGCTCTTTCTTACCCCTTTCAGAAGTATTTAATTTTGAATAATTTTTAATCAGCTAATCACTGATTATTTAGAAAATTTCATCATTCATCACTTTTTCTCCCAAAATGATTAATTAACCATGTTCTAATAAGAACGAATGGAACTGAAATATTTCTCTGTACGAATGCTTATGAGCGCCACTGTACCTGGCAAATCTGGTAAAAATTCCGTGCGTCGGTCTCTCTCCACACGTTGCTTTCTTGCGATTTCCATCGCACATAGCCAGGCACACCCAGCTTATTTGGTACCGTACTGGGCTAGGCATCTAGTCTTCTTTTGAAGATTTCAACTTTGATCCCTGTGAGGTCCTTTGGAAGGTGGTTAAAAAGTCTTGGCCCCCGGACACCGAAGCTATTTTCCTTCAATGTTGATGGTGTCCCTTGTCGGGCCTTTAGTTTGAAAACACTACATATTCTACCTTTCCTATTTTCCACTGTTGTTTGGATGTTAATTGGGTTTAGTTTGAGGTTTGGTAGCAGTGTTTCGATAATTTTTCGCATGTAAATTTTGGTGTATCTCTCTCTTCGTCTTTCCAACAAATACAGCTTTATTTACTTAGTCTTTCCCAATAGTTAAGTTCTTTGCAGCCATCAATCTTGGCTGTGAAATTCCTCTGGACTTCTTCTAGTTCATTAATTTCTTTTTTGTATGGGGATGTCAAGACTGAGCAGAATTCAAATTTTGGTTTGATCAGTGTCTTCAGCAGGGGAATCATTACTTTCTCGTCCCTTCTTTTGAAGGTACTCAGTAGCCGTCCCGTAACTCTTTTTGCTTTGCTTATCGCTATCCGATTCTGTGTTTCAAATTTTCCATCATCGGTTGTTATTACCCCTAAATCTTTTGCTTTCGTGCTTCTCTGAATTTCCTGTCTATCTGGGGCAAATATGTTCTCTAAATTCTTCATTTCTTCCATATCTCAAAAACTGAAATTTTTCGATGTTAAAATTCATGTTATTGTCTTCTGACCATTTGTTCGTGTCTCTTTGTAGGGTTTTCACCTCTTCTGCATTGCTGATTTTTCTTTTGATCTTTGTATCGTCAGCGAAGGATGTTACTGTATTATTGTCGTCTACTTCATTCTCTATGTCTGTCAACATGATGATGAATAGGAGTGGGGCTAATACTGTTCCTTGTGGAACTGAGCTACGCACATACGATTCTGATGATAATATACCTTGGAATTTTACAGCTTGCTGCCGTTCTCTGAGGAAGTTGTAGACGTATTTTTCCACTTTGCCTGTTATTCTTATATGCTTCATTTTATGTGCTATTACTGTATGCCATGATCACACTTATCGACTGCTTTAGCAAAATCCGTATGTATTACATCGTAGTTATCATTGCTCTCAAATGCGTCTATGACATTGCTATAGTGCTTTATTAGTTGTGATAGGCATGATCCTTCTGATCGGAATCCGTGCTGGTTTTCATTGAATCTTTCCTGTGTCTCCAAAAAGTAAAATATTTTCTCTCTGACTATTCTTTTAAATATTTTGGTGGGATGTGATGTCAATGACATCGGTCTATAGTTCTTTGCTTGAGACCTATCTCCTACCCGCTCACCTTTATATACTGTATAGGAACAATGTTCGCTCGTTTTAGTATGCTCGATATTTCCCCCGTGTCTCGTGATTTTCTCCATATCCAATAAAGGGGATATTCCATTTGTCCGCGCTTGCAGTTAAATGTGAATTCCTTTGTCCTATAGATTTTGCTATATCTTCTGCGGTAAATTCAAAATCATTTATACATTTTCCATTTAATTCATCTTCAAAAAAGATATTTTTATCAGGTACTGCTTTGTTTCTGTTTGGAGTACTGAAAGCTGATTCATATTGATCTTTTAATATTTTAGATATTTCTTTTAGATCATCTGTTAGCTCATTATTTTTTTCTTCTTAAGGTTGTAATAGTGATCCGCGATTTTGTTTTTCTTTTCGCGAAACTATAGAAGTATTTTGGGTTATCTTTTATGGTTTCATCGTATCTTTCTCTTCTTTCTCTGAATGGCCCTGAAATAGGGCTTGTCTTTCCCTGTCTATACTTTCCAATTTTACTTGTATCACGTTTCTGGTGCTGTTGTCTGTGCAATTAATTAACTTCGTGGCTACTATCCTTCGCTTGCGGAATAGTGTTCGCTTTTGCTTCTCGAAATAGTTAATTTTTCCCTGTGGCTGTACTTTCGGAACATATTTTTCTAAAATTTCCAGCGTCTTTTGTTTTTAAGTTATTAGCATTTCTTCGTTTGTTTTATCCTTTAAGACAATTTTCCACTATATCTGTGTCATATGGGATCTGATTTCTTCCCAACCTTTAGTCTTAGTGTTTCGGTTAAAAATCTCAAATTTGCTTCTTTCTTCTGTACGAGTATTTTCTTTTAGTGCTCTCACCATATTAGTGATACCTCGATAATGTCGTGGACTGTGATATTTGTTGGTATTATTTTTATATCATTGATTAAGGTGGTGTTATTTATGAATGCCAGATCCAAGCAGTTATTTTTCTGGTGTTATTTGTTATCTCTTGTGTTAACATAAAGTTATTTGTTAGAGCTATCAACATTTTTACTTTCTCCTGGTTTTCTCTTGTGCCCCCCTTGTCCTGGTGTATATATACATGTCCTCCCATTCTTTTGTATTTTACAAATGGGAATTTAAAATCACCGCAGAGTATTACAGTCAGGGAAGGGATGTTTAAGGACTTTATTAGGTTTCTGATGTTAGCAATGGCTTCAGAGAATTTTGCAGTTGGAGTGTTCGGAGGTCTTCAGATGGCTACTAGTATCACGTTAAGTTTTTCAGTTTTTACGGCTAAGAGCTCCACGTAACTGTATGATTTACTTATTATTCTCTGCCATATGGCTCTCACGTATGTATATAGTGCAGCCACCTTTTCGTCTTTCTGTTCTGTCAGCTCGTAGTATGTTGTAACCATCAATTTTTATTTCTGTTTTATCTATGCAGTATTCGCAGTTTTCACAATTTCCATGGCGGTCTTTAAGATGTGTTTCTGTGAGGCATGCGATGTCAGTCCTTGTTTCTTCCATAAATCCTTGCAAGTATGAAACATTGTTTGTCGTGTGATTCAGTCTTAGCCCTTGAATATTTGCCAACACTATATTTGTTTTCTGTTTCGAGTTTACCAAATCAATTTCCTTCAGTGTCGCGTGTTTTGTATTCCTATGGTCTTCCGAGAAAATTCCGTTTCCAGTTACCTGTTCTTGTAGTTCATTGCTTGATAACGGATTGGCTGGGAGGTTCTCAGCTGCGTCAATTGTATCTGCTGAATGAGGCTTAGCAGCCGTATTGTGTCTGCGATATCGAGAAAATTTGCTCCTTGATTTGTATTCATAGATTTCTTGCCGTTTTTTCTATTATCTCTTGAGTTTGTTGGGACGTAATGATAGTAGCACTTTTACCTCCTGTCTTGCATGGTACTTGCAAATGGTGAGATGATAAACTTTGTAGCTGTCGCTAAATTTACAATGACCGTTATTATAATAGGAATTGCACATGGTGGGGTGCTCATAGTATATATACGGTGTCAGGAAATGATTGCCCCCCCCTGTAGAGCAAAAACTAGAAGAGATAGATAAAAACCGGCGAGACCACTTGAAAGAGCGTTAAAATCTGAATAAAAACCATTATATTCTATTCCTGTGATTTTAATTCTTACCATTTTTTTCCCCACAGAAACCATGGCATCATCTATTTTGAATGATTCAGAGAAAAAGCGAGTTCTTGACCGCATTCCAGCTGTCACATTTCGTGAAGCAAAGGAAGCTGGTGCAACTTTCATAACTCGACACTGGGTGGCTGAGAGATTAAAAAGATCAGAAGACTTTGTCAAAAGGAATTGGAATAAGAATCCTGAAGATTGTGAAACAGAATTTCGAGGAGGAAGACCGGAGAAATTATCTCAAGAATCGAAAGACATTGTGCTTGCTGCATCACGGCGCCGAAAGAAGAGCTGCTCTGAGGTAGCGAAAGAGATACTTATCCGTCGTGGTAAGATAGTCAATCGGCAACTTGTGCATCAATTTCGAGTTCGCCAAGGCTTGAGTGCTTGGCATGAAATAGCTAAGCCACGGAAGAGTGATCTTAATATTGAAGATTGGCTATGGTTTTGTGATTATCTTGAGGAATGGACGGAAGACGATTTCCTTCACTTGGTTGTCAGCGATGAATTCTTCGTTTATGTCTCCAGAAAACCAAATTTTCAGAATGATCGGGTTTGGGCAACAACTCCTGATGAAGTCCCAGACGACCGGAAGTATCGAGAAATAGTAAAAAATCCAGCATGTGTGGGTGTTTTCATTATGTTCTCTATTCGGAAGCTCATCTGGGTTATCAAACCAAGAGGAACCAGTTGGGATGGGCCTTATTTTCAAAATGTAATTTTAGCCCAACATGTAATTCCGTTTTTGAAAGACCCCGAGTGTGTTTTGGATGTTGAACAGGCAACCTTTCTTCACGACAAAGCCCCCTGTATGAAAGCATTTGCGACTCAACAACTGCTTAAGGACAATAACATTGATTTTTTCGGAAATAATGAATGGCCTGGCAATTCTCCCGATCTTAATGTCTGTGAACATGTCGGATCCATCATGAAGGATCGGGTGGAGTCCTTAATGCTGGAACAACCCATTCAGAATCGGTATTCAACAGAAATTATGACTGCAAAGATCAACGAAGTCCTTGAAGAAATGAGTCATGATACCGATCTCTTTGAGACACTTCTGGGATCATACCCCCGTCGATTAATGGCCGTCAGAGCTGCAAATGGGGGCAACACCCGATATTGAAACAAGTGTTTTTTATTCAAAATTAAACGCTCTTTCGCGTGGTTTTGTCTGTTTTTTTTCTATTCCTTTCAGTTTCTTCTGTACAGGGGGGGGGCAATCATTTCCTGACACCCGTTCTTTCCACATCATAACTCGAGGCCTTTGTTTTCGTTGTTCGTTTCATTTCCTTTCATTTCATTTCCTTTTTCGCGACTTCTTCTATTCACTCTGGTGTTCTCCAACTGATCTACGTATATTTCTTTTAGTGCTTTTGTTACAATAATATTTTTCGTCCTCTTTGTGTGTCGGTATTTCAACATGTAATATGTTTGCATCCGCCTCACTTTTCTTCGTCTCCTTTCCTGTTTGTTTCAGCTCTCTTTCGCTGCTTCCTCAGTATCTCTTTCTGTTTCATAAACCGTAAACGAATTTATTTCCGTTATACATAGTTCATAGAAATATTTTACTCCATTTAGTTGTTTGATACTTGCTATAAGAGTGATGTCTTCATCTTTTCAATTCAGGCAGTTAAAATCAAAGAAAAAATCTCACATCTAATTACCCTCGATTCATCGGTTGCATTGTTGCAAACCTTGCAAAACTGGAGAAATCAGTTACCCATTTCCGTACTATTTATAAACAATATTATATAAAGACTGGTGAGCGAAATATTTGCTCCTTGAGAAAATTTTTCGCTCACCAATCTTTATATAATATTGTTTATGAGGTGAGGTGCGAGGGTTTTGACCAAAGGGGTGAAGGTAAGGGAGAGTGGTCTCCGTTACTCCGGGTGATGGGGGATGTCACACGCTGTGTATGTCCACTGATTGATGCTTGTGAGAGTGGCCGCAGGGGATATCGGGGATGGCTATAGGAATTTGGGGAAAAAACAAAATGCCTTGTTTCACTCGTATGGGCAAAGAGGCCCCCAAAATATAGCTTCTCTCGCCAGGATCCAGCTTTGGGACAGGATCTAGGGGTTATAGCTACATCTAGCCTACTATATTCAGAACCTCAATATAAGTTTTGGTTGTTGGCTAAAAATACAATAGTTACCCCTTATTCTTTGATGTATTCAATCTGACGTGAATGCAACAAGTCTTTTGCTTATATTGAGGTTCTGAATATAGTAGGTTAGGTGTAGCTGTAACCCCTAGATCCCGTCCCAAAGCTGGATCCTATCTGCTTTGCAGATAGCTGGTGAGGGAAGCTATATTTTTTGGGCCTCTTTGCGAGTGACCCGTTGCCCACGTCAGGCTAACATCATAAAAAAGAAAAACTATAGTGTTTGTCATTTACCATTACTTATTCGGACTATAATGGATTTAATTTTCCCAGAAGAGTTCATTGTTCCATGCACGGTCTGTGTGTATCATATATATATATATATATATATATATATTATATATATATACTAGGGGCAATCAATATATTTTGCCCCACCCTTTTTTATTAGCTAAATAACACTAGGCAACAAAGATTTTGTTACAGAAGACCAAATAGGTGCTCCTAGCTAATTTCGGTATGCTGATTTCAAATCTATAATTAGATTTTTTCTATCACGTCTAGATTTTGTGTAAAATGCAAATCACTTTTAGTAAAATTTTCTACCACGTCCAGATTTTGGTTTTAATCGGCTTAATGCCAGTAATATGAAACTTGCTTTTCAAGGTTAAAGCAATTTTTTTTGCCAACTATATACGAATTCGAACAATTTTGATAAATAAAATTTATCCCGAGTTGGCAACACTGAGTCAAGAGCATAGTAACGGGCAACGGGCCAACGGTCAGTCGCTACGTGACAGTCAAGCAGAACGGTTGTTGAAGCTCTCTGCTGATGAGCAAGTGACAGGTTGTGGTGACTTGTGTGTTTTTATAGCATTTGTTTTGTACTACGGTGTGTATTTCTTTTTATTTTGCACATCGTAATAATTACTTTCTACGTTTTTTCAGATATTGTATGGTAATTCAAAATGGCATCAAATAGACGTGTTTGTGTAAATCACCCAGACAACTTCTGCTTTGTCTGTGGACAATATACACCTAAGCCACAACGTAGAAACATAACAACAAAGATTAAACTTGCCTACAAGTGTTATTTTGACTGTAAGTTAGGAGACCAACAGAGGGACTGGGCACCACATATTTGCTGTGCACAGTGCAATGCAATGTTAATAGCTTGGATGAATGGTAAAAGAAAAGCTATGCCGTTCTCAGTCCCCATGGTTTGGCGTGAGCCGAAAAATCACTTCAATGATTGTTATTTTTGTTTGACAAAGATTGCTGGTTTCACAAAGAAAAACAAATCAAAGATCACGTACCCAAACTGCGAATCAGCAATGAAACCAGTACCACATGATGAAACAAATCCACCACCAGTTCCACCAGCAACGATAACAGACAGCAGTTCATCTGAAGATTCTGCTAGTGATATAGAAACAGGGAAAGATGGCATATATGTTCCAGATGCAAATATTTCCCCACATTTGTTAAGTCAAGCGGAGTTAAATGACTTAGTGCGCGATTTGGAATTACCAAAAGAAAAGGGCAGAGTTGCTTGGTTCAAGACTTCAAGAATTTAATCTTCTCCAACCAAACACCAAAGTTTCCCATTTCTGCCATCGCCATTTGCAGTTTTCATCATTTTACTTACAGGAAGAAAAGGTTTGTTTCTGCCACGATATCAGTGGTCTGATGCAAGGGATTGGCTGTCGCTATGATCCAAAAGAATGGAGACTGTTCATTGACTCTAGTAAAGCTAGCCTTAAAGCTGTATTACTGCACAACGGCAATGAAAAACCTTCAATACCTGTAGCACATGCCACTGGCCTTAATGAGACTTATGAATCGATGAAACTGCTGCTAAGACTCATCAAATATAAGGACCACACATGGAATATTTGTGGCGACCTTAAAGTTGTATTATTACTTCTTGGGTTACAGTTGGGCTACACAAAGCATATGTGCTTTTTGTGTCTATGGAACAGCAGAGATGACAAGAACCACTACAAAAAACATGATTGGCCATCTAGAACTGAACATGTTGTTGGTAAATACAATATGAAACACCCAGCACTTATTGACCCTCAGAAAGTACATCTTCCACCACTTCACATTAAACTTGGCCTTATGAAAAATTTCGTGAAGGGTATGGATCATCAAGGTAGTGGTTTCCAATATTTAAAGGATAAATTCAAAGGAATATTGACAGATGCTAAGCTAGAAGCTGGAGTTTTCACTGGACCACAGATCCGCAGTGTCACCCACGACTCATCGTTTCCATCTAACCTAAATGAGAATGAACTAGGAGCATGGACATCTTTCGTTGAAGTTGTCAAAAATTTTCTTGGAAACCACAAAGCTGAAAACCACCGTAAACTCGTAGAAAACATGCTTAAATCTTATGAAATAATGGGATGCAGAATGTCTTTGAAAATTCATTTTTTACATTCTCATCTTGACTTCTTCCCGGCCAACCTTGGGGCTGTAAGTGACGAGCATGGTGAGCGCTTCCACCAACAGATCTCAGTTATGGAAAACAGATACCAAGGTAATTTCAACCCAAATATGATGGGAGATTATTGTTGGTTCCTGCAGAAGGAGAGCTCGTCATCCTACAAGCGACAAAGGAAGAGGACACACCAAAGTTTCACTTAAGAACAGGAATTTGCCTTTCAGTAGTAACAACAAAATACTAACGCGCTTTGGGTGGATGGTTGGGTGCAGGGGTGGTAACTCCGCCAGCAGAATTCCGCTGTCTGTCTTAAGCCAGAATAAAGGAGGAAAGACATCCCTGTTCACTAATTATTTAAGTATGCTTAACATAAAACGTGGCACGGAAAAGTAGCTTAGACGGCTTTCGTAATAGAAGCGGGTGAGAAAAAAAATGAAAAATGGGGGATTTCGGTTACACAAAATCTGGACGTGATAGAGAAATTTTGATATCAGATCTGAAATCAGCATCAGCGCTTTAGTAGGAATCAGTAGTTCACGTGTCTGTAACAAAAAAAAAGTTGAAATTTGTTGCCTAGTGTAATAGGCCATGGGGCTGAAATGTCTTTTGGGCCGTAAGTTTGAACTTTCTGCTCTTCACATAACCAGATTTTTCCAGTTTGAACCTCCCCTCCTTGTTTCAAACCGCTTTTAAACGCCCTTGGATAAAACCGATGGTTAACGCAGTTTCGAAAATGGCGTCTGACAGTTATCGAGTTCTTAACCGCAGAGAAGGAAACAGTTGGAAATATTCACAAACGTCTACAAAACGTTTACGGAGCTGCTGTTGTTGATCGAAGCACAGTTGGAAGTTGGTCTAAACGTGTGAGATCATCGGAGAGAGGGAGAGCCAGCCTCGATGATGAGCCACGCAGCGGTCGCCCGGCATCGGCTGTGACATCTCACACTGTGCAACGTACTAACAGCACCATTCGATCAAATCGGCGCGTCACATACAAAGAGCTATCACTGGAGCTAGGAATTAGTGAAGGAAGTGTGAATACGATAATTCAGCAACTGGGATACTCAAAAGTGTGTTCAAGGTTTATTCCTCGCGAACTGACTGAAGATCACAAAGCCCAAAGAAAAGAAATTGCTTCTGAGTCGTTGGTTCGATACGAGACAGAAGGGGATGACTTCCTTTCAGAATTGTGACTGGGGATATGATTTGGGTACACCACTTTGAACCTGAAACAAAATGCCAATCCATGGAGTGGCATCTCGCAGACTCCCCATGCAAGAAAAAGTTCAAAATGGCTCCCTCTGCAGGAAAGGTTATGGCCACCATCTTCTGGGACATGAAAGGGGTGATTCTGGTGGACATTATGAAGAAAGGACAAACAATCAACTCAGAGGCATATATTGCTACCCTACAGAGACTCCAGAGACGTATAAAGCGAGTTTGACCGGAGAGAAAACTGGAAGACGTCCTTCTTTTGCACGATAACGCAAGACCACACAACAGTTTGCAAACTAGAGAGGCCATCACAAAAATGCGCTTGGGTGTGTTACCCCACCCTCCATACAGCCTGGATCTGGCACTTTTAGACTTCCATTTGTTTGGGCCAATGAAGGATGCTTTTCATGGAAGAAAGTTTCAGAGTGACGATGAGGTTGTTGAGGTTAAGAGGTGGCTCCAGCGGAACCCAACAAACTTTTACCAGCAAGGAATAAAGGCCCTTGATTCGAGGTGGAGGAAAGCCGTAGAAAAGGATGGAGACTATGTGGAAAAATAAAAACTTGTAAAAAAGGTATGTAAGTACTTATGTACAAAATTTCTGGAACTTTCAAGGAAACTTGGAAAGAAAAAAAAAAGGTGGGGCAAAATATATTGAATGGCCCTTGAGTATATATATATATATATATATATATATATATGAAAATTATTTCACGAAAGTAACACGTGAAAAATATTTATGATGAATAAAACCACGAAGGAAAGGAAACACAAAACGGTGCTCAAGCGCTTTCGTCTAATGACATCCTCAGGAACACTGAAATACATAAAAGGTTACGGCCTATATATAGGTTAAAGAAAGAGAAAAAAATATAAATAAATAACATACATACACACAAACATATATACATATATATATATACATACATATCTACACACACATACACATATATATATATATATATATATATATATATATATATATATATATATATATATATATATATATATATATATATATATATATATATATATATGCAATAAACGGAGAAGTAAAAATAAAACTTAAAAATTAAGGATTAGAGGATTAACAAAGAGGCATATCGATTTTTAGCACAAGATCAAATGAGTTATAAAAATAATACAAATTTATACTGGAGATACGCCCGGGTTTAACACTTTGCCTTTTTAGAGTCAAGTTTCGATATATATAAAAATAAATTGAAGATTAAAAGTTAATAAAGTAGCTTACAAGTTTACCAAAGATTAAGTGTCCTACCCTTTTTATCTGGATTTGTTTTGAAGGAATTCAAAACAACAGGATCGAGTTGAAAAAGACCTTTGCTTATGTTGAAGTTATTTGAAAGTTGAATAATGGCAGACTCAAGAATATTTCTATTGACAATGTTGCTCGAATGAAATAAAACTGAAGCATTATTCCAATCAATACAGTGGGATAACTCTGACAAATGGACAAAAAGAGCACTGGACAACTGTCCTGTTCTGACGGAATATTGATGCTGTTTTATACGTGTGTGCAAATCTTTTCCCGTCTGACCTATGTACTGTAAAAGGAATCACATTGTTTACACCCAATTTTATAGATAATGCCCGAATTATTGATAGGGCTATTTTTTACTATGATATTTTTCACAATATTGTTATATGAAAATACTACATTAATATCCAAAAGTTTAAGTAGATTAGCAATGCCTAAAAAGCCCGGGAAAAATGGAAGTACTAAAATATTTTTTGACAAAGTACGAGTGTTATTATTGACACGATAGAAAGTTCGTTTTGCCTTGTTGAGACAAGATTCCATAAACGCAGATGGGTAACACAGATCACTTCCAATACCATTGATTTTTTCCAATTCGGCATCGATGTATTCCGGACTGGCGATCCTAAGGGCGCGGAGAAACATTGATGAAAAAATGGCCTTCTTAGTGGGGGTGTCATGTCCCGAGTAAAAGTGTACGTAGGACAATTTGTTTGTTGTTTTCCGATAGATACTAAACTTAAAACCTGGGCTTTCACTATGTACACGCACATCCAAAAATGGGATTGACTTGTCTTGTTCCACTTGTAAAGTAAACTTAATGGAGGGGACTTGATCATTTAACTGAAGGAGGAAGTTATCCAGGTCACGATTCATGGGCATGGGCATTGCTAATCTACTTAAACTTTTGGATATTAATGTAGTATTTTCATATAACAATATTGTGAAAAATATCATAGTAAAAAATAGCCTTACCAATAATTCAGGCATTATCTATAAAATTGGGTGTAAACAATGTGATTCCTTTTACAGAGGTCAGACGGGAAAAGATTTGCACACACGTATAAAACAGCATCAATATTCCGTCAGAACAGGACAGTTGTCCAGTGCTCTTTTTGTCCATTTGTCAGAGTTATCCCACTGTATTGATTGGAATAATGCTTCAGTTTTATTTCATTCGAGCAACATTGTCAATAGAAATATTCTTGAGTCTGCCATTATTCAACTTTCAAATAACTTCAACATAAGCAAAGGTCTTTTTCAACTCGATCCTGTTGTTTTGAATTCCTTCAAAACAAATCTAGATAGAAAGGGTAGGACACTTAATCTTTGGTAAACTTGTAAGCTACTTTATTAACTTTTAATCTTCAATTTATTTTTATATACAGTATATCGAAACTTGACTCTAAAAAGGCAAAGTGTTAAACCCGGGCGTATCTCCAGTATAAATTTGTATTATTTTTATAACTCATTTGATCTTGTGCTAAAATCGATATGCCTCTTTGTTAATCCTCTAATCCTTAATTTTTAAGTTTTATTTTTACTTTTCCGTTTATTGCATATATATATATATATATATATATGTGTATGTGTGTAGATATGTATGTGTATATATATATATGTATATATGTTTGTGTGTATGTATGTTATTTATTTATATTTTTTTCTCTTTCTGTAACCTATATATAGGCCGTAACCTTTTATGTATTTCAGTGTTCCTGAGGATGTCATTAGACGAAAGCGCTTGAGCACCGTTTTGTGTTTCCTTTCCTTCGTGGTTTTATTCATCATATATATAATATATATAATATATATATATATATATATATATATATATAATGAATAATTTTAACATTAATTTTTGCATATAAAGTCCAAACTCACGTGACAATTTAACTATATAAATTGCAAGTTTGGAAAATTTTTTAATTTTCTTTCTATTTTAGTTTTGCTAAGTAATTGATGAATTATTTTTTTTTAAAATTACCTAATCATGTTCTACATTAAGTTTAATCTTGTAATCATGTTAAATTCTGCAATATTCATTTTTATTATACATTCTCTCTTAGATGTAAAAGATGAAGTCATAACTTGCCAAAACTCTAAATTAACACTTAATTTTAAATTTTAAGCATTTAATTTTGGCTCATATGCATGTTTAATTTTAATCCATAATAAAATGAATATTTCAATTTCCATTTTTAGTTAACTCGGCAAATCATGATAACATCAGATCTGTCAATATGCTGTTTAAAAGAAAAATATGACTTCATCAAATATCTTGTTTATCTGACAGTTTGCTTTCACAGCCAAAAATTGACCTTTATCTTCAAATATTTTGCAAAAAAAAAATTCAGCCTATTGAGAATAAAAAACAAAACAGGTCAACATTAAATAATAATGATGTCACCAAACTATTAGTATATAAACTCGTGTAATTTTTCAAATTATCATTCTGATTATTCTGATCTGACCTCGAGGCTGAAGCATTATTTATAATATTTTAGAAGCAGTAAAATTCAGCCAGAAGATCTCTTTGTCTTCTCCTTTGAGCCCTGCTTTCTCCAGAAAACTTAGTTTTAAAATAGAATAAATAATTTCCCGATACGGAGGATTAACATATATATTACAGGATAACTACCCTGTTCATACTGCCAGTGTCATCAGACGATAGTTTCAGGAACAACGAGATGTCGAGCTACTGAACTGGCCCACCAAGTGGTGTGACCTAAACCCCACTGAAAATATGTGGGCAATTATAGTTAACGCTTGGAAGCCTGGGCAGGAGCGGACATCTCGGCACCTGCTGGAAGACACCATGGCAGAGTGGGAACTTTTCCGCAGAAACCCGCAAGTCATCTACAATCACGTGGCATCTGTTCCAAATAGCTTACAAGAGGGCATTAATAATAATGGAGGATGGACCAAGTATTGAGTAATTGTGTATAATAATGTTATGGTTGTGATGTAGTAAATATATATTTATTTACTCGAACAATTGTCAGTTCTTTATAATTTGAACATTATGTTTTATATATTCTTAAGAAAATCCCTAAATTTACTTGATTCATGTTTATTTTTGTAATAAAAAATTGAACTATGTTATCATTATCTCTCCATGAATAGATCTTTTTCTGGATAATCATTTGTCGATGATGCATGGAAGAGAAATGTTATTGCCTGGAGGAAAAATCGGTACAACAACTTATCTTACACTTTAATTATAACATGGCCACATCAAAATCCTATGATTGAAAGTTTTTAAAGTATCCCACGTTTGTGAAATAACCTAACTACTCTATTCCCTAAATTTAGGAATAACGCATAAATAAAATACATAGTCGTCCTAGCATTACCACCAAAACTACAGTGAACAATATATTTATTCTGTCATTGGTTTTCAAAAAATAAAAGTATTACTATGACAACACCTGAGAGGGGAAGGAGGAGAGGGAGGGAGTGAGGGTGGAGGACTGGGGTTTAGGAGGGACTGCGTTGTTACCACATCTTGGAGAGGGTAGAGCGGAACTACTGCAGGCGACTGTACGTGAGAGTCATATGGCAGAGACGATAATAAGTAAATCAAAGAGTTTCGTGGGACTTTTAGCAGTAAAAATAGAAAACTGAACTTGGTACTTATAGTCATCTACAGACCTCCGAACATTCCAACTGAAAAATTCTCGGATGCCATTGATGATATTAGAAACCTAATAAAGTTCTTAAATTCTCCATCTTCCAATATAATACTCTACGGAGATTTTAATTTCCCATTTAAAAAATACAAAAAGGAAAGCAATATATATATATATGTTAACCCCTCCGTCTATGGCCCTGGGTGGTTCGAATTGACGGGGGTTCTAGTTGGGAGGCAGCAACGGATATTTCTTCTATAACATTCTAATTCTTTTCTCTCGCTTTAGGGTCGACAGTTATTAATTCTTCTCTTGCTATAATACTCTGATACTTTCTCTGAGACTAAAATTATCGACTTTTCTTTTATAACTCATCGACTTTACTGACTAAGTTCCTCTGAAGATAGCCCAACTCGAGGGGGGAAATAAAAAGTTTATCTTACTGTAATTTACTTCTTACAAATTTACAGGTAGTGGTCTGAATTTTACAGGGGTAGAGGTTCGACCTCTTTCGACCATGGCTCAGGCCGGAATCTAAAAAGTTAAGGAGGCAAGGGGCCTCTGTCCCCTCCCCGCAGCGAGGCTGCTAACAAGGGAGTCTCGTAGCAGTGACCAAAGCAGAGTCCCGTAATGAAGTGTAGTTCATTTTACAAATTCATGTATCATATAAGCCTAAATGTTGGGGGAAGGCAGTTGAAGGTTAAGTTCCCCTCTTTTAAACACATGATCAGATGTTTGAAAGATTCCAAATAAAAATAAAAAAATTTAAAAAATAATCGTATTTTTTGCCGAGTCTTCATTTCTGAAGGCGATATCATTTCATAGTAGTACATAAGTACAATTTAAGTACACGACTGAGTACATTTTCGTTTGGGTTTATTACAATTATGATTGCGATTATGGATTACTTCACATTCGCTTATGATTGTCCATTACAGTTCTATTAAAGTACATTCTTACATTATATATTAAGTCATTGCATTTAATTACAGTTCCATTGAAGTACATTACGTCGTTTACCATTCTTACGGTGTTTTTTTTATATATTTATATATGGTTATAATATATGGTTACAATATATGGTTATTATATATGGTTATTATATATGGTTATTATTACAACACAAGTACATGAGCACATACAAGATAATTTATATACAACATAATATGTTATATTATGTTATAATATGTTATAAATTTGGATCGGAGCGAGAGGAGATTTTTATCTCAGAAGCGTTCGACTTTGCTGTCATCAGTGAATTCGACTACTTATCCAAGCATTTATGAATTTGTGAGGGGTGAACGCACTTAAAATAAAAAAATAAAAAAATACATGTGGACGTATTTTACATGTACGTAACACAATAGGTTGTGTGCGTAATATAGACACGCGTAAAATATGGACTGATAGGTTGATAGGCTAGGCATCAGTAGACAATAGGTAGGACACAATATAAATAATGATGTATAGAGAATGAAGTTTTTGCTATTAAAAAATTTACCATATATTGAACATGAAAGATATCCACATACCAAATGGGTGATTCAGTATTGGCGGTATGGAAACGTGAAGAGAATTAAGTTACTTTATGACGTCATAGTTATTCACATTATGTCATACGTACAGTGTAACTGTAAGTCATTATTTGGGAGGACCTAAAAGAAACGAATTAAAGACAAAGAGTGGGTATGAAGGACTAAGAAGTACAACTACGGGTTCCAATCCTGTTATATGCAATGTGTATGCATAATCTAGGGTCGAGGGTGAGATGCAAGACAATCATAATTAATTATAATAACTTCTATAACAAATGGAAAATGGATACGACTAAACCATAGAAATGGTAGATCGTAGGGTTGTGACACAAACAAAAAGTAGAAAGCTACAAATAAAATTTTTATCCAAACTCGCGTTAAGCGATTTTGGTTCTTATGTAAAAATGAATATTGATTATTCATTGTTCATTTTTACAGTGCTCTCCCCTTTAAAATGATAGGTATACAATAATATAATAGGGTACAATTATTACAATAGAATTAAGAGAATAACATCCTAACTAATTCAAGTTAGATGACGAATTTTTCTTTACATTACAAGTTTTATGCAGAACAAGTGACTTCGGGTGGTTGGGTACAATGCAGAGTAATCAAATTTTTAACAAGACACTCGCTTAGAGGGCTATTATAAAATATAAAAATTCAAAGATGACAACTTTAATTTTATGCAAACAGAATAAAAGGATTAATACGTTAATTTAGACAAACAATTAAGTTAGACAAACAATGATATTGTTAAATTTTTTTTACAAAATTTTATTTTTCTGTGGGAAAAATTACATACATAATGAGTAGTAGATAGAAGGGAAAAACGTAAATCGTACAATCTATAAACTAATTTTTATTGACTGTTGTAGGTACAAATCGAATTACGTAGTGGATGATGTATAGACCTGTGGTCTAGTGTGTATTTGTGTGTATTAGATACAAAGTGTGTATCTTATAATTTTGAGGAACAGATTAGCTGAGAGGATTTTTAAATTAACTGAATAAATGCCTGAGCAAAAATTTATATATAGTAAGCAAAAATGCTTAAGACTACATAAATAGCAAAGTTAGCACTTACACGCAATGAAAGAGTTTATTGTGATATCCAAGGATTTTAGGATAAGATTTGTATATATATAGTATATATAGTCTGCATACGTGTGTGTGTAAACGTTTAAGGGTTATTATTATTATTATTATTATAAAATCCTTTAAGTTCAAGGTAGTATTTAAGTATTTAATTACATCAGTTACACGTATTAAGGTAATAAAAAAACGTACTTAGAGGACCTTACAAGTAATGAAAGTAAATCTAGCGGTATTAAAAATTAAATTTTCAAGATGGAATTCAGTTCGACTAGTAACATTCCTAGCTATATATGAACTATATAACCATTAACATTAACCAGAAGTATCGGTACGATAATTGAATTAAGAAAATTAAGAATACAAATTAAAAATAGAAATCAATTATGCATTTTAATGAACTAAACATATAATATACTTAAAAATAAAAAAAAAAAACTTAACATAAATTGAGGTTATGTTCCATAGTACCAAAGAGGAATTAACCATGGTTGAACCATTTCTCTGGTTGACACGGTTCAACTGGGGTTGGGGGTGTTAAAATAAAATAAAATAAAAAGACAAAGTTCGGAGTACGACATTCGGGAATTGAGTGACTAAGCAGGGGTATAAGTCTGAAATTGACAATTACATCTTTTCGTGAGCACTTTGCTCTTTTTTTTTTTTTTTTTTTAAAGATTGCTGTCACACTACTTAGAACAAAAATTAAAAGAGTTGAAACAAAACGGAGGGACGGCATGTTCTTCATATACATTACAATAATTATCAAAATCGTTACAACCTTTGTAAAAACGGTTTTGGTTACAAATAATAAAATACATAACTATATATTTATATACGCAACAATGCATGAAAAGAAAAGACAAATCGGTGAATTTCCTTCTTACAAAAAAAAAAGGTTAACTAAATACGCAAACCGGTCAATTCAGGTTGAATTTAATTCTCTTTTACAACAAAAAAAAAAGGTTGAATTAAATTCTTAAATTACATTTTCTTAAATTAAATTCTCTTAAACTACAAAGAAAAAGTTGAATTCAATTGACTGCATTGAAATGACTTGGGACTTAAAAACTGACTTCGAATAAAAACTGACTTCGAATAAAAACTGACTTCGAATAAAAACTGACTTCGAATAAAAACTGACTTCGAATAAAAACTGACTTCGAATAAAAACTGAATTCGAATAAAAACTGACTTCGAATAAAAACTGACTTCGAATACTTCTGAAATCTCTGGGGCGGTTGTCCCTCTGGACGCAACCTTCTAACTTGAAATTAACTGAAAATGGAAAATGACTGCACTTGATCTCTATCAAGTGGAGACTATTAACCTCTGGGGTTTGGTTGTCCCTCTTGGTGCAACCGACTTACTTGAAATGCAATCAAGTATCTCTATAAACGATAAACTCTCTAACTGAAATTAACTGAAAACGGAAAATGACTGCACTTGATCTCTATCAAGTGGAGACTATTAACCTCTGGGGTTTGGTTGTCCCTCTTGGTGCAACCGATTTACTTGAAATGCAATCAGGTATCTCTATAAACGATAAACTCTCTAACTGAAATTAACTGAAAACGGAAAATGACTGCACTTGATCTCTATCAAGTGGAGACTATTAACTTCTGGGGTTTGGTTGTCCCTCTTGGTGCAACCGACTTACTTGAAATGCAATCAAGTATCTCTATAAACGATAAACTCTCTAACTGAAATTAACTGAAAACGGAAAATGACTGCACTTGATCTCTATCAAGTGGAGACTATTAACCTCTGGGGTTTGGTTGTCCCTCTTGGTTGCAACCAACTGAAAACTGATTTGCAACTTATTTGCAACTAAAACTGACTCGAAACTACTTCGAGTATCTCTCTAAATCTATAAACTCTCTATAAACTCTCTCTTTCTTAATTTGCAAGTCAATTCAATTCAATAATTTGAAAAAAATTGCAACAAAAATAAAAAATGTAAACAACATTTCACTCGAATGTACGCGAAGGTACGGTACTATTATGTTTGGTACATAAAATAAAATTATTCTATACTGACTATAATAGTGAAAATAACTGAAATTAACTCTCTGAAATTAACTCTGAAATTAACTCTCTGAAATTAACTCTCTGAAATTAACTCTTTCTGTTACTTTTAACTTCTGTTACTTTTAACTTCTGACTTTTTAACTTCTGTGACTTTTTAACTTCTGTGACTTTTTAACTTCTGTGACTTTTAACTTCTGTGAAAATTACTGTTTCACTAAAAAAAATGTATCACTGGTGTCTGAAGTGTTCACTGTGTTTTGTGTTAAATTCTGGCTTGATACTCATTATTAACTGTTAATAATACTGACTTTTCAAATGTTTACAAATTACTTACAAAAAACCAACTCTGTACTTAACAAAATTTCTACGGCGAAATCCTTGACGTGTCCTGAAGACGTGTCTTCAAAACGTGTCTTGCTGGCTACTTCTTCTTGGATGAAAACTAGGCGTGGAGAACTTGGAGTCGTGACACACCGGTTCAAGGGTGGATGTTACGAACTGGAAGTCGTGACACGCCGGTCAACTGGTTTTATCCTGATGCAGGGTAATTTATATCCTGGCCAAAGAGTGGCCACTTGTTAAAATTCTCTTCTTAAAATATTCTTCTAATCTTGGTAGTAGGGTCGCCAAATGTTTATCCTGGCTATAGGGTCGCCACTCTGTTGAACTCTTGGCTACAGACTCGCCAGACTGTTATGCCAATATCTTCTATGGTGCTTGGGTTGTCTCTTTCTTATCCTGGGAAAAGGGTCGCCACTCTGTTAACCCCTCCGTCTATGGCCCTGGGTGGTTCGAATTGACGGGGGTTCTAGTTGGGAGGTAGCAACGGATATTTCTTCTATAACATTCTAATCCTTTTCTCTCGCTTTAGGGTCGACAGTTATTAATTCTTCTCTTGCTATAATACTCTGATACTTTCTCTGAGACTAAAATTATCGACTTTTCTTTTATAACTTATCGACTTTACTGACTAAGTTCCTCTGAAGATAGCCCAACTCGAGGGGGGAAATAAAAAGTTTCTCTTACTGTAATTTACTTCTTACAAATTTACAGGTAGTGGTCTGAATTTTACAGGGGTAGAGGTTCGACCTCTTTCGACCATGGCTCAGGCCGGAATCTAAAAAGTTAAGGAGGCAAGGGGCCTCTGCCCCCTCCCCGCAGCGAGGCTGCTAACAAGGGAGTCTCGTAGCAGTGACCAAAGCAGAGTCCCGTAATGAAGTGTAGTTCATTTTACAAATTCATGTATCATATAAGCCTAAATGTTGGGGGAAGGCAGTTGAAGGTTAAGTTCCCCCCTTTTAAACACATGATCAGATGTTTGAAAGATTCCAAATAAAAATAAAAAAAATAAAAAAAATAATCGTATTTTTTTGCCGAGTCTTCATTTCTGAAGGCGATATCATTTCATAGTAGTACATAAGTACAATTTAAGTACACGACTGAGTATATTTTCGTTTGGGTTTATTACAATTATGATTGCGATTATGGATTACTTCACATTCGCTTATGATTGTCCATTACAGTTCTATTAAAGTACATTCTTACATTATATATTAAGTCATTACATTTAATTACAGTTCCATTGAAGTACATTACGTCGTTTACCATTCTTACGGTGTTTTTTTTATATATTTATATATGGTTATAATATATGGTTATAATATATGGTTATAATATATGGTTATTATATATGGTTATTATATATGGTTATTATATATGGTTATTAGTACAACACAAGTACATGAGCACATACAAGATAATTTATATACAACATAATATATTATATTATGTTATAATATGTTATAAATTTGGATCGGAGCGAGAGGAGATTTTTATCTCAGAAGCGTTCGACTTTGCTGTCATCAGCGAATTCGACCACTTATCCAAGCATTTATGAATTTGTGAGGGGTGAACGCACTTAAAAGAAAAAATAAAAATATACATGTGGACGTATTTTACATGTACGTAACACAATAGGTTGTGTGCGTAATATAGAGACGCGTAAAATATGGACTGATAGGTTGATAGGCTAGGCATCAGTAGACAATAGGTAGGACACAATATAAATAATGATGTATAGAGAATGAAGTTTTTGCTATTAAAAATTTACCATATATTGAACATGAAAGATATCCACATACCAAATGGGTGATTCAGTATTGGCGGTATGGAAACGTGAAGAGAATTAAGTTACTTTATGACGTCATAATTATTCACATTATGTCATACGTACAGTGTAACTGTAAGTCATTATTTGGGAGGACCTAAAAGAAACGAATTAAAGACAAAGAGTGGGTATGAAGGACTAAGAAGTACAACTACGGGTTCCAATCCTGTTATATGCAATGTGTATGCATAATCTAGGGTCGAGGGTGAGATGCAAGACAATCATAATTAATTATAATAACTTCTATAACAAATGGAAAATGGATACGACTAAACCATAGAAATGGTAGATCGTAGGGTTGTGACACAAACAAAAAATAGAAAGCTACAAATAAAATTTTTATCCAAACTCGCGTTAAGCGATTTTGGTTCTTATGTAAAAATGAATATTGATTATTCATTGTTCATTTTTACACACACATATATATATATATATATATATATATATATATATATATATATATATATATATAATATATATACCCGGACAAGGGTGGCACAAGAGAAGACCAAGAGCAAGTAAAAATGTTATGTTAACATGTTATGTTAATAGAAGAGATAATAGAAAACAGTAGAAAAAATACCTGCCTGGATCTGGTATTCACGAATAACGCGAACTTGATTGATGATATAAAAATAACCCCAACTATTATCACAGACCACAACATAATTGAGATTTCAACAGATATGGTGACAACATTAAAAGAAAATACTTATACTGAAGAAAAAACAAAATTTAAGATTTTTAACCTAAATTCCAAGACTATAAATTGGAAAAAAATCGGATCAACATGGCCCAAATAGAGTGGAAAACAGTTTTAGAGAATAAAACAACCGAAGAAATGCTAACAACTTTGGAAAAAAAGACGCTGGAAATTTTAGAAAAATATGTTCCCTAAGCACAGCCAATGGGAAAGAGGGATTGGTTCAAGAGGCAAAAGCGAACAATATTCAGCAAAAGAAGGAGAGTAGAAGCGAAGTTATTTAATTGCGCAGACAACAATGCCAGGGAAGTAATACGAGTACAAGAAAAACTGCAGAGTATCGATAGAGAAATACAAGCCCTGATTAAGGGCCATACAGAGAGGGGAACGGAAAAGGCGGTAGAATTAATATAGGCGAGCGGCCAGACCCTGATTTAAACAATTTTAATTTCCCCCTTGTACAAAACGTTGTAATATGTTTTTTTATTAGTCCTTAGTGTTCAGTGAACACATTTTTAAGTGTTGTCCTCAGTTTATGATGTGCGGTTGCCATGGAAACGCCAATATAAACAAACACCTAGAAAATACCTGAAACTTTATCCAGATGATAATTTGTTTTAGTTTCGAACTGAAATACTGTTAATTAATCAACCTATACTGTTTATTATAAGTGTTTACTATCTAGCTACACAATTGAATTATCACATTATAGTAAAACGTAATACAATCATGTATTGTTATAGGTTAAGCCCAGTTTTAAATTTACTTCCTCCTTTTATTATCACAATATTAGAATCAGACAAATGTGTGCTGTAACAAATATTGTGCAAATGTGTGGTATTGTTGAAAAACAGTTTAATTATTGTTATTTTTATTTCAGACGATCATCTATATCAAGCATAGCAGAACCTGACTCAAGTCCATTAAAATTTGTACAGGCGAAGAAACAGAGGCTGTCAACAAATTGGGAGAAATGCGTTATATGTCAGCAGAGTTGCAAAGAAAAACTGGTTGTACCCGCAAAAGTGGGTATTGAAACATTATTGTCAACATCATTGTTACGGCAGGATGACGTTTTACAAAGACTTGAATTTGAGTTTGATGACCTTACAAAATTACATAGTATGTCTGTTACATATCGTCGTAGCTGTTATCAATCATTTACAAGTAAGAAAAACATTTCTCATGTTAGTACAAAATGTAGCATGCATAATTCTGCATCACATGGTACTGAAGAACAAAGGGTTCGCACACGAGCTCAAACATCCAAGCTTACAGATTTTTCAATGTGTTTAATACGCAACGGACGAAAGAGGGACAGCATACATAAGGTACAAACAACTGCGTGTCAGAGTAATTTCTATCTAGCAGTACAAGCTCGGAAGAACATTTCTTATGCTTGCCAAAATTGAAGGAGAAGACCTCATTGCAGTTGATGCTGTTTACCACAAATCCTGCATGGCAAGCTATACAAGCAAGCATAACATCAGTGCTTCAAGGAAAATGGAAGGAGAACATATACGAGAAGGCATTTATGGCACTAGTGGGAGAAATAGTTGTTAATCTACAACAAGGAAAAGCTTATAAGTTGAAAACCCTACTAGACAAATTCCAACAGCTATTACCTGACCACATTGATACCCAAGCATACCGTGCAGAAAAACTTCAGCGCCGTCTCTTGAAGCATTATGGTGATAACATTGTTATTCATGCCAGCGAGGACAGTCCAAGTCAAGCATTGTTGTCAGTAGCAGTGTCAGTTTAGGAGATGCTGTCAGAGCCTTTGCTCAACTGAAGGAAGATTTCAACTCTGATGAGATGACACTTGGTTCTGCTGAAGAACAATCAAATGTTCCAGTCAATTCCGAAAGCTTACTTCATTCTGCCATTGGTATGCTTAGACAAGAAATAGCACAAATTGAAAAGCCAACTGAGTACTACACAGCTGCTGAAATCGGCCTAAAAACATCTGAAGAATTTGTTCCAGCACTTTTACAGAAGGTGTTTCTCTGGTTGCTGAGCAAAGAGGCATTTGAATCGTATGATTAAAATTACCAGTCAGCAGAAAAATTACAACGTAGAGTCTTAGCTCTTGCAGAAAGTGTTATTCATAGCAGTGACAGCAACATTATAACCTTCACCTAGGACTTGCAGCGGAACTCCATCATGATCATGGAAAACGAGATATAATAGACACTCTCCATGTCCATGGTTTCATCATGAGCTATGATCATCTTCGACGTTTTTTAAGTGCCCTAGGAAAAGATGAGCTTAAAAGAATGCAAGAGCGCATATACATACCACATGGCTTAGTCTCACGACAACATGGAGTAAAGCCGATTCAAGAAGGTGACGACAATATTGATATCAACTGTGCAACCATTGATGGAAAGGGAACATTTCATTCCATGGACTGTGTTGTATTTCAGGAACAAGCTATCGATATAGTTGGGACTGGCCTGGTCGACAGAGTGAAGATTGGCCAAGAAAAGTCATTGTCTCTCGACTGTAATGATGCCAAGGCATTGAAGAATGTACTGCATTATGGAAAGCCCAGGAAACGACCAGAGCCACCTCGCCGTGATGATCCGAAGATCAAGGTGAAATCAACACATATTGCTGGATCAGACATGCAGGTAGTGGATCTTGCTTGGATGTTTCTGAGAGCGATTCCGCGTGATAACCTTTCTGTTCCTCCACGTATTGACTACAGTACAACTGAAAAAGTTCCCTTCTGGACTGGATACAATGCATCGATGACAAAAATGCAACTCACTCACACAGTTGCCACTTATGCTGCAGTTATAGATGCAAAACCTGCCGATCCATCAACTGTCTACACAACAATAATCAGAAGTCAAGAAATGCCAAAAGCAATGGGACAACTCAGTACAGTCCAAACTATGGACCACCAGCTCTATGCAGTGGCCCAACAGGTGAAATGGAGCAAACCAGACGACTTTCCCAATCATGTAATTCGCCTTGGTGGATTCCATAGTGCATGCTGCTTCATTGCTACCATTGGAAAACTATGGGGAAGTGGTGGACTGAGGGATTGCTAGTGGATAGTGGGACTTATGCCCCAAACACAGCTGACATGATGCATGCTGGGAAGCAGTCTCACAGATCTGTCCGTGGTCTAACCCTTTCATATGAGGCACTGATGCAGCTGTTCTTGACAGAATTTGTGAAGTGGTGTGGCAACAGATTGAGGATACCTATGAAGCGATTCAGAATGGCGGTGATCAAGAATATGCACATGTAGCAAGGAACTGAAGGATGGACTTACTCATGATGTTCTTCCACTACTAAGTTAATTCAAACAAGAACGTAGTGCAGACTCACCCACATTTAAATATTGGTCAATGTTGCTGGATGCAGTTCAAATACTATTGAACTACATACGCAGTGAACGTGAAGGTAACTGGATACTACATCTGTCTTCACAACATGCAATGACGCCATACTTCTTCGCTGCAAACCGTACTAATTATGCACGATGGGTACCCATTTATCTCCTTAATATGATAGAACTTCCCGAAGATGTCTCTCAAGCATTCAATGATGGTGAGTTTGCAGTTCGTCTGAGACCAGGTCGTTTCAATGGTATTTGGAGTGACATAGATACTGAATCAACTGTGATACGAGATGCCAAGAGTAATGGGGGTGTTGTTGGGCTCACCTGAAAGGAACCAGCCCTTCTCCGCTGGCTGCTCACTAGAACGTCACTAGGAGAATATGCCCAGAGTATAAAAGAACGTACTGGAATAGCTGCTGATGAATGTTCTATACATGAGCAAGCAAATCCCTCTGCTCTCAAGCGAGATGATGATGATGTAAAAAATATGATCAACCATCTTGAAAACAATACGACCAATCCATTTCAGCCAGATGTCCACCCAGATGGGAAACTGTTGAACATTTCCAGTGGAGTCATTGCTGACCAAGATGTACAGAAGTCGCTATTATCTGCCATCGATGCTGGTGAGAAGGAAATGTACGAATTTATTGGGAGTACCTTGTCCACTGGAAGTAATCGTAGCTTCTACAGTCCTCTGACTAGATCCAAAAATAAGACCTTCACTGACATGACTAAATCTACACATGTATTGATCCAAGGCAAACAGAAGCTGGTTAATATCAGTGCTGAAATGGTATTGCGTAGAGCACTTAAAATCTCACAGGCACGGCCAGACATAACAATGCTCCATGTATTGAGGCAGCTAGTCATATCCATTCCAACATGCTGGTTTCATGGTGCAATGAGAAAAACACATAAGGCTGAGTTGACACACATATTGGAGAACAAGATAGAGGTTGGTCCTATTCCAACAGCTACTGATAGTGCAACCTGTGTCTACATCAGAGATGCCATGGCTGAACTACAATCAATGACAGGCAGCAGCAACACATCTACATTTGGCGAGCTTGCCAACAGATACATGTCTCGGTTGTTGACTTGTATGCATAAAGCCAACACTATAATAGATATGTTCGACCAGTATGACTATAAAGACTCAAAGTTGAAGAACGGAGCAGAAGGCTAGCAACTGCAGGTGGAGTCAAGCAATATCAGGTGATATCCGGACGCCCACTTCCGCCATGGCTCTCTCATCGAATAAAGCAGCATTGACTGACTTCTTGTGCAACTACATAACTGAACATGCACCAAAAACACTGGAACTTGCTATACAACAGCAGGTGGGTTCAGTGATGGAGAAAAAGCGGTCTGTATTTTTAGCCAAGGCGTGACACCAGTGGAAGATCTGTTTTGCTCACATGAAGAGACAGATACAAGGATGCTTTTCCATGCTATGAAGGCAGATGAGGAATTTTCTGCTGCCTATATCCAAGGAAGCATAGTTGTCAAGTCACCTGACACAGATGTCCTCGTGCTAGCTGTGCATTATTTTCCTCAGATGCAAAGTACATCATCTTTCTGGGTAGAAATAGGAAAGGTGACCGCTACTGCTGATCTCCATCTTCATATTCCTGTTCACAGCATATGCAATAAATTAAGTCCTGTGGTTCCTAGTCTACTTGCCGCTATGCATGCTTTGACAGGATGTGATAGCGTCTCATCATTCTGTGACATAGGAAAAAGGAAAATGTGGAAAACCATGGAGTCATTGGAGAAGAAAAGGTCGATTCCACTCTTTGGTAGTTTGGGTACTGACAACACAGTTGAGGGGCCGAATATGCAGCCCGACAGTTTGTTGCTGCTCTATACGATCCAAAGGATGTATATAAAGAAGAACATAATGACTTGAATCTTCTGATAGTCCGCTTTGCTGACAAGAATGTAACATTACACAAACTACTCCCATCAGAACCTAGCTTTCTTCAACACTTTAAGAAAGCATCATTTCAGACCCGCATTTGGATGTTGGCTCACGTTGCTAAACCAGATATGTCTTCACCAGATGGAAATGGGTGGCAATGAGAGGGTGATGAATTAAAGTTGAAGTTATATGATGGACCAACAACTGCAGAAATATTAGATGAGCTTCTGTGGTCATGCCGTGGATGCAGACAATGTAGTAAGAACTGCAGTTGTGCAACGAATGATATGGCATGCACAGAGGAATGCGTCTGCAAGGCTACTGAGGACTGCATGAATGAACAAACCCATCGCAAACCACCGCTGGATGAGCTAGATGAATAACCATATTATAGCATTGTGCATTAATAATTTATTAGTGTGTTTCATATATGCTGTTACAACGTGAGTTATTCCCCAGTATGGGGTAGACTGCTAATAACGCATTGAATTGATATTGCGGGAGTCACCGAATATAGTATGCACTGACTTACATGCAGTTTTGTAATTGAAAAACAAGTTGAGACTTTTAGTGGAAAGATTCCAGTTTTAAGTAATGATTTCTGCTTTAAAGTTATTTAGTAGTTTGCTTCATAAAGAGAAGAATTGTTAAAATTTAGTTGGTTTAATTGATTTTAGTTGATTTAGTTGATTTTGTGTTATGTACATCGAAATACGTAGAGTAATTTAATTTTTGTTTTACAAAATTGACGTTCTTCAAATCTCAATACCGGTCCGTTCACACAGTTAACAATTCAAACTTTATTTTCAAGTGCAACATTATTGTCAATATATGTATTGTAATCATGCCAACATTTGCCTGTTTTTCATAACTGAACGATAAACCTTTCTGCTGGCATGCGAACAGAGGTCTCCATTATTAACCCATGTAGGCACAGTACTTTGTATGGTGATTGAACATTTTAATATGGCATTCATTTTGTTGAACATAGTGTATTAATGTTTGGAGCATCAAATTACCTGAATTATTTTACTCGAAATTAGTTTTGTGTAACTCATATTAATCAGTTTTGTGAAACACCTGTATTTTAGGTAATATTTTTTGGGTCTAACAATAACATTTTCAGGCAAAAAATAAAATATATCAAGTAAAAGAATGTTTTTATAGATAAATTGATATAGTGTAGCACTAGAGCATTCAGAAAATGTATAACTTCATGGGAAATAAACCTTGTCTTCACTGTTCATTGTGTCTTCAAAGATTTTAGTTGTAATGCGTGAATTGAAAACATAAATGCACGAGTACCTGAACATAGCTGAAGTTAATGGATGATTTTACTATCTTAGCACACTCAGAATGGAGGACAACATGCCAAACTTATATGTCCAGATGGTGCAGATCATTTTAGGACATGTTGTCCATTTCTGTACGATGGGGGGTATTAAACTAAAAAAAATATGGCCTGTTATCAGGGTTGACCGCTCGCCTAATAAAGGAAAACCGAAAATACTTCTATTAGTCCAGGCAATCTAGAGCAAAAATAGCTTCAACCTGGGAAAAATTGCTTCAGAAGCTTTCTAAACTGTTTCCAGCTCAGGAACCATTGCAGAATAGCATATCCAAAATCCGACAAAATTGGACCCCGGGAACACCCCCAAAAATGAAATTCAAAATGGCGGACTGGCAGTTTCCTACGAAATACAATAAATTTTAATTTCGCTTTGTAGAGAGAGTTATGACGTTTTTCTTGATCAGTAAAATGTTTTAAAACACATTTTCGTTTCTAAATTAACCTATATGACTAAAAATTGTATTAGGCGGCTAGTATTAAACTATGACGTCACGTAATGTAAATAAAATATACTGTATGGAGTGTATGTGAGAATGGACATTGCTACATCTTTATAAACTTATATTATATACAACTCTTTAATTCCTACTACCCACTATCAAATCTGCGTATTTGTGCTTGTCATTTTCTTTAAAACTGTTATTATGTACTCCTTTTAAATACTGCAACACAGTTTATTAATTTGTGTTTTCTGTTTCAGACTGACTCGGTGTACGGCTGACTCGGTGTGCGTCCGCCTTCAAGAATGCAGACCCCTGAAGAATTGTGCGTGATTTGTAAGGAGAAATTGGACAGCGGACAGGAAGTGGTTCACATCTCGCAAAAAGGAGCAGATGGTATAAATGCATCCAGCCGCAGCCGTGGAAGCGATGTTGTTGCAACAGCTGGAATAAGTGTTCACGTTGTATGTAGGAAAAGGTTTACGGATAAAAAGACCATTGAAATAAAGAAGCGACAGACCGCAGCCGAGGCAATACCAAGGAAAAGTGCTCGTTTTCATGAATACGCATTTTCCAGTGCTACTCACTGTTTGTTTTGTGATACCTTTGTGGACTTTTTTTCCAAACACAAACCAAAATCAGAGCATGTCAAAATAAGAACTACAGAGTTCTCCGAAACCATAAAAAGGTGCTGTGAAAGCCGCTGCGATGAATGGTCGTTTAATGTAAAAGGCCGTCTGGAGTATAGTATTATCTTCGTGATCTTCCTGCTGCAGATTGTGTCTACCATCACACCTGCAGCGTAAATTTTCGAAGTGGAAAAAACATTCCTCGCGCATACTCCTCCGACGATCATGATTCGAAGAAAGGGAGACCAACTAATGAAGAGCAACACCAAGCATTCCTTCAGACCTGTGCTTACCTGGAAGAGAATGATGATGAACAACTGTTGATTGGAGACCTAATTTCCAAAATGGAGGAATATCTTCAAGGAAGTCAGAGCTCTGTCTACGAACGCAGGCACATGAAGAGAAAGCTTTTAGAACGTTACGGAGACAAGATCATAATATCAGGTGAAAGTGGGAAGGCAGATGTAGTAACACTACGAGAGACAGCTAATAAAATTCTTATAGATTATCACAAAAAGTCGAAAGAATGTGATATAGATATAGAGCTACAGAAGATTTACCTAGTAGAAGCTGCTGCAAAAATAATCAGAAGTGATATCAAGTCTGTCGACTCGCCTAGAAAAGATGTGTATCCATCTCCAAATGACATCACTGCACAACAGTCTGAAATTGCTATTATCAAAAGCATTTGCGGGACAGGATGCTTCAAGAAAAATAGGTGCAATTGGGCAGAGCATTATGCAAGCAACCCGTCCTAGAGGATTACTATGTCCACTACGGATCGGTTTGTCGGTTCAGCTACACCACAACTTTAGGTCAAGGTACCTTATTGACGTTCTCCATCAGCTGGGTTACTGTTCGTCGTATGCAGAAGTAACAAGATTCGAAAGAAACGCGGCGCTGGCAAGTGGGTCTGGCTCTTTTACTGTTGATGAAAACACTGCAGTCCTTCTAGCAGCAGATAACGTCGATCATGATATCTGCACTTTGGATGGGAAGAATACCTTTCGTGGAATGGGTATGATTGCCGCAATAACTCCGAAGATCAAGATCCACCCTTCTATTCACAGGCGTAATGTTGGTGACAATGACATTAAGAAGATTGCAACCGTTGACATTAGGGAATATAGACACGCGAGAAGCATGTTGAGGACATCTCATTCCGCGAACTTCCAGTACCCACTGCCACCATAAGTCGACTTAGTCTTCTCTGGCAGATATCTTCAGCAGAAAGATCAGGTCCAAGTTGGTCCGGAACAATGCAGGCAATTCACGGTGGATCAAGTGTCTCACATCCAGGTGTGGCGTCGATCACGTTCCTTCCCATCATAGATATGTCGCCAACTGACATGACCTGCATATTTTCGACATTACTATATTTGAGCAAGATAGCACGCGATCAAAAAGTCCCATGCATTATTACCTTTGATCAGCCTTTGTTCTGGAAAGCTTCCCAAATCATCAATGAACAGAGAGACCTGCAGGACATTGTTTTAATGCTGGGATCATTTCACACTCTGATGAATCTTTTGGGAGCAGTCGGTACTCTTATGAATGGTTCATGATTGTCTGAAGTACTTCAAGAAATATATGGACCAAATGCCGTGCAACACATGATGTCTGGAAAAGCTGTTTCAAGAGCGATACGTGGTCATATGATAGTAGATGCAACTCTTAGTACCTTACTAGTCGCAGACGTTTTCCCTCGTAATGAAGATGGAACTCCTCATGACCTCCATAAGGAAGCTTGTGACCTGCTCGACGATGTTATGACAGCCAAACAATCAGTTGAGGATGTGGAATCTTCGAATGCATTGTCTCAGATTGCTACCACTTTGGATGCGAAGAAAACTGACCTACAATCTACTTCGCAAACAAGTCAACTCTGGTTGGAATATCAGCGAATGATCAACATTGCACGTTCCTTGATAACAGCAGACAGAACCGGCTCGTGGGATTTGCACTTGCAAGCTATGCTGGAGACCATCCCCATAATTGCAGCAGCCGGACATCACAATTACCTGAAATCGATATACCTGTACCTGCAGAAAATGTTAAGTTTGCCTTCTGAAAATCCAGCCGTTAACAAAATGTTCCAGGAAGGTAAGTTTGTGGTAAGAAGAAGCGACAGATTATGGGCCGGACTCGGCACAGACCTGGTGATAGAACAAGTACTAATGCGTTCCCTGAAAAGCAGAGGCGGACTGACACGCGGAAGTGGATTTACCATCCAAAGGACAACGTGGCTCTTTTCTATGCCTCTGTGTTCCACTTATAACTTAGCAATGCAGGAATACACCAGAGTTTTGTTGGAAAGTAGTGAACAGCACAAGGAAATGAGGGGAAGTAGACAAATCAGGGACAGTAATGACATGAAGAAAGTACTTGAACGTCTGGAATCCTTATCCCCATTCCATTCTACCTCGGGTCTCTGCAACATTGTAACAGGGCTAACTGCTGATCCTGGAGTTAACGTTCATCAATTGCATTCAATCGGTACGAACATTGTCGTAAAAATGATTGGGAAACAAGCCTTTACATATTCTGCCAAAAGATCTGACAAAGTGAAAACACTAGGATCTGCTTCTGCCGTTGTGATCACTGATGCTTCAGATATAGAATAGATCCTGCACTACTGTTACAGAGAATGATGACTGTTGCCACTGGCGGAGACATGAATCTTGAAGATGTCATGTGTTACGAACTGTGTGCATATCCTCCTGCATTGTTCGAATCACGAAGTATCTTGAGGAAACCCGATAAGTCTCAGCTAGCTCATGCAATAATCAAATACACTGACACTTTACGCATGGAAGAAGTTCAAGAAATTCAGTGCACAGACCAGTACGTATTGGATGGTGGATCTCTACTACATCGTGTTTCCTGGCGTCAAGATGAAACATATGACAGCATCGCCAACTCATATGCCGATTTCACTCTGAAAACATATGGAAAAGCAATCATTGTTTTTGATGGCTACAGCAGCTCTCCTACGATCAAGGACATGACCCACAGAAGACGCAGCACCAAGACAAGCAGAAATGTGAATCTCAGTCCAAGCATGAAGTTTGTTGGCCAGAAGGAACACTTCTTGGCTAATGAAAACAACAAGCAAGCATTTATTTCCCTCGTAGGTGAGATGTTGAAGAAGCACGGGTGTACTGTTCACAACGCAGATGGGGATGCTGATGTGGACATCGTTCGTGCAGCAGTTTCCTCATCAGAAAATGCAACTACAACAGTAATAGGGGAAGACACCGACTTGCTGATTCTCCTTCTGTACCATGCCAAGGACAGTGGTTTCAAGTTGTACTATCGCAGCGATATAAGACGGGGACCATCTCCTAATCCTGTGTATGATATTCTCAGCATTCAATCATTGTTAGGCAATGACATCTGCAAGTATCTCCTGTTTGTGCATGCTTTCACGGGCTGTGATAGCACATCCAGAATTTTTTCGATCGGTAAAGCCAAAGCATTCGACACACTGATGAAGGTGGCTGAACTCCGTTCAGTTGCAAATACATTCTGTTCTGATTGTTGCCAACACTCTGACAGAAGAGAAGATCGATGCAGAACAGTGGGGTTGGTATGTAAAGAATAATTCCTACTACCCTACAGCCTGCGACAAGCCACCAGCTCCAAATTATCTACTCAACATGATCCGCTGCTCCTGCAAGACGAAATGTGCTACTTCAAGATGTGGATGCAAGCGTAATGGAATGCCCTGTTCAGCCGCTTGTGGCGAGTGCCAAATCAGTGGTTGCGATAACAACCCAAGTACCGGTAATCTATCCGATGATAGTGATGAAGAGGATTAATTTCTGTATGTTTGTGACCAGGTATCACTTCTTCTGTAATGAACATAACTTGAAACTGGGAAAAAAATAATTGTTGTATTATTGATTATAAAAATCTGTAAAAAGCTATATAACATTATATTTGCGTAATAACTGGTTGTGTTGTATATTGTTGAATTATTTAAAACATTACAACTGAAAGAAAAAGCATCAAATGTATCTCTATAAATAAAAGCGTAAATTATATATATTTTTTTTTTCGCAGGAAACATCCAGTCCGCCATTTTGAATTTCATTTTTGGGGGTGTTCCCGGGGTCCAATTTTGTCGGATTTTGAATATGTTATTCGGCAATGGTTCCTGAGCTGGAAACAGTTTAGAAAGCTTCTGAAGAAATTTTGCCCAGGTCTAACTACAAATTGCCTGGACTATATAGCTATGCAAAAAGGAAAACAAAAACGCGCGCCACTATCGAGCCCTTAAGGAAAGGAAATAAAGAACTAACGGACGATCTAAAAGAAATATCTGAAACACTGAGAGCCCAGTACGAATCAGTTCTCAGTACCTCAAAAAGTGACAAAGCGATACATGACAGAGATGCATTCTTTGAAGAGAAATTACAAGGAGATTGTTTAACAGATTTTAATTTTAGCCCAGAAGATATAGTGCGAGTTATATATACAGTATATATATATATATATAGGGTGAGTCAAAAGTCTCTATACATAGGCAAAATGGTCATGATAAATAAATGATTATTTATTTTTTTATTTTTTTGCAAGTGATGTGCTGAGATGCCTTTGTCCCAAGAAGAGCGTATAGAGATCATTCTTCTGACAGGATCAGGAAGCTGTCGCAAGGTTGCCGAGGATTTTAACAGGTGACACGTCCCCGGCACGCACATCACACACGACACCGTTGCCAAACTCATTGAGAAGTTCAAGAAGACTGGAAATGTTGCAAACCAGCCGAGAAGTGGCCGTCCACGAACAGCTACCGATGAAGGCACAGCGACCATGGTGCTGGTAGCGTTCGCAAAGAGTCCCCAAAAAAGCGCTCGACGGATGCCTGCAGAATGCGGTGTCAGCCAAAGGAGTCTCGTCCGCATTATGAAAGAGCACAGATGGCATCCATACAAAATGCAAATGTTGCAGTATCTTAGCGAAGACGACCCGGACAGGCGGCTGGAATTCTTTGAATGGGCAAGAACAAAAGTGGACGAAGACA
>JAJOZX010000360.1:0-247500 GCA_023014485.1 Bathynomus jamesi | reverse complement strand
GTCCCATTTTACAGAGAATCTCATTAAGTTTTTTCTGATACCAAGTTTTGACAAGTTTTTTAGAAATTCCAGTGTGTCCGAACATTATCTCTACAATTTCATCTTTTAATAAAATTCTTGATAACACACGTAAAATTCTTAAACAAGATTATTTAGAATCTGTATTTTCAAAAGTTTCTTTTATTAAAGTAACGTTGTTACAAACATTCGATATGTGCACCATTAGTGATTCGCAAAACATCCAATCGATACTCCAAATGTTGCCATGTACGCTGCAGCATATCCACATTAATTCGCTCAGTAGCAGCTGTGATTCTTGCTTTTAAATCATCAATGTCTGTCACCCGCGTACATTTCTAAAAAACGTGTCAAAACGTGGTATCAGAAAAAACTTAATGAGATTCTCTGTAAAATGGGAGAACACTGGAATTTCTACACTTCATGGTTGACTTTTAATAACAGCCAAAAATTGTACAGATAATTCTCGGACACACCGATGTGTAATATATATATATATATATATATGTATTGGTAACCTTGGTTTTGCTTTCGCCCGACTTGTTCATTCTCACGAACGTTCAGCCTGTTGCCCCATCTTCGATTTACAGCTTAACGTGGAATCCGAACCACGACCCACCACAGATGGCATCCATCAGAAATTACCAAGTCCTCGCCCAGACTCGATCTCACGACCTCCCGATCAACTGCCCAGCATCTTAACCTGAGGCTACGAACCAATTTTTCTTGTGTGGAAGGATGAACAGCTGGTTAAGCTTAGCGCCGATGGACATCGCCGGGAATTGAACCGAAAAATGCTCAGTTATTGGTAGGACTAAACACTTCAGCAATTTTAGCGTGATGTTTGCTTTTCTGCTGTGGAAGCGCCTCCAGATAATTCTATTACTTTTCTAGCTGTTGTTTATTTTAACGTTATGATAAGGGTTCTCTGAATTCTGCATTCGATGACATTATTACTTGAAGATTCCTTACTTGTGAGTTTGGTTTTATCTACAGTATTTGGCTTGTAATGTTTTGTACCCCTTATTCTCTACCACCTTTGTTGGGATTGTAAAATTGAGTTAATCAATAATATGATTCATGATAATAATTTTCGTAACATAAATGTGGAAAAGGTTTTCCACAGGAAATAAATTTTTGTTAAAATTTTACAGATATTATTCTGTTTTTATAAATTAAGGTATTGATTTTTAATTTTTTTTATATAATATAATGTAATAATAAAAACCCACTCTAATAGACAGAGTTTATTTCCACAACAACTGTGGTTATTTTGGACAAGTGTGATTATAAACAAAAAATGGAAGCGTTATTTAGTGAGGAATTCACCTACACCAATGTGAGATCGTCCCCCCTAAGGCGTCTTTCTGCTGAATTCAACAA
Source organism: Bathynomus jamesi (assembly GCA_023014485.1). NCBI lineage: Eukaryota > Metazoa > Arthropoda > Malacostraca > Isopoda > Cirolanidae > Bathynomus > Bathynomus jamesi. The sequence continues at coordinate 246,099 of JAJOZX010000360.1, read as the reverse complement.
AACTATCAGGAACTTATTAAAAGATGTCCCGGCGATCGACCCTAAAAGATTTCTACAGATTAACCCCAAACTCCCCCATATTTACGGCTTACCCAAAACCCATAAGATTAATATACCACTCCGTCCCATTATTTCACACAGGGGTTCCTTTAGTTACAGGTTATCTAATTTTCTTGCAGATAAATTGTCCCCATTAGTTGGTAAATTTTCAGGATCGCACATCACTAATTCGTGTGACTTTATTAACAAAGTTATGTCCTTAGATTTAAAGCGGGGAAGAATGATCAGTTTTGACGTTGAGTCCTTGTTTACGAAAGTTCTCATTGATGATGTACTTAGTTTTTTAGGTAGAAAATTGCCAACATGTAACATAGAACTAGGCATGCCCACATCTGTATTTTTTAGAACTGATAACACTCTGTGTCACCAATAATGCCTTCTCCTTCGGTGAAGAATTTTATTTGCAACGTTTTGGTATGGGAATGGGGTTCCCTTTATCCCCAATACTGAGTACATTATACATGGAATATTATGAGTCGGAATTGTTGCAAACAATATGTCCCAGGAATCTAATTTGGTTTCGTTATGTAGATGATATTTTCTCATTTTGGCCTGATCTGTGAAACAACTTTGACACTTTCTTTCAGTCATTAAATAATCTTGTTCCCTCAATTAAATTTAAATATGAATGGGAGAACGACAAACAATTACCTTTTCTAGATGTTTTGGTTATTAACGAAAGCGGAAAGCCCAACTTCACGGTTGTAATTCGTACATTCATTATTTTTCATATCATGATGAAGGGGTTAAAAGCTCAATTATTTCTTCCATGTTTCTAAGAGCACTCAGGATTTGTAGCCCACATTTGCTGGACCCGGAAAATTCAGATTTGGAACATTTTTAAGGATTTAAAATATCCTGAGTGGTTTATCAGAAAGGCGTATTTTAAAGCCAGAAAATCTTTTTAGGCCCCTCGGGAACCTTCAGTTAACCAAAAACAATATGTGAGTTTGCTTTACATTGCCAGCTTAGAAAGAGTAAAACCGTTGACGACAGATCTTAAGTTTGCTTTGGCGTTCAAATATTCGTCTACCGTGAAAAGTAAATTGGTTAGGAATAACGTTGCAAAACAGGAACAAGCCTGTGTCTACAGCATTCCCTGTAAAAGTTGTGATTTAGGATACGTAGGAGAAACTGGAAGAAATATTGAAACCCGTATTAAAGAGCACAAATATGCCTTCAGAAGTTGTAATACTAAAAATGCCATTTTTTATCACGCCATCCAAAATAATCATGCTATCGATTGGGAATCAAGTAAGGTACTTTATAAATGTAATAATTATGTCAAAAGAAAAATAATAGAATATGTATGTATAGAACAAGAAGATAATTTTAATTTGTGCGAAGGTACTTATAAGTTGGACCCTTTAATGAGATTCTTGGTCAAAAAATTCCTTACGGAGTCGGGTGAACGGGTTCTAACATAAGTGTGAATTTCTTAAAGGTCTCTGGATTGTTTCCTTACTCGCTTTTGGTTGAACGTAAATGTAAATGTAATAATGGAAGTAATAAATGTGGAAATAAATATAAATGCAATAAATGTAATAATAAAGGTAATAAAATAAATGTAACAATTAGTGTAAAGGTAATAATCATAAATGTTAAAAAATGTTAATGCAATAATAAATGTAGTAATTATGTCAAAATAATAGAATCTGTATGTATAGAACAAGAAGATAGTTTTAATTTGTGCGAATGTACTTATAAGCGGAACCCTTTAATAAAAATGCCCTTCTGGGGTCGGGGGAACGGGATCTAGCCTAAGTGTGAATTTCTTAATGGTCTCTGGATTGTTTCCTTCTCGCGCCTTTTTCATTCGTTTTTCGGTTTATAATTTCTGTATAATAAACAACAATGTAATAATCAATGTAATAATAAATTTATAATTTCTGTAATAAATAATAATGCAATATTAAATTTAATAAATTTAATAATGAATGTAATAATTATGTAAAAAAATGATAGAATCTGTATGTATAGAACAAGAGGATAGTTTTAAATTTGTGCGAATGTACTTATAAGCGGGTCCCTTTAATAAAAAATGCCCTTCCAGTATCGGGAGAACGGGATCTAACCTAGGTGCAAATTTTTTAATGGTCCCTGGACTGTTTTCCCTCTTGTTTTTGGTTCATTCGTTTTTCTGTATCTACCCGAAGAGGATGCCAGTGGGCATCGAAACTGTTGTGGAAATAAACTCTGTCTATTAGAGTGGGTTTCTATTATCACATTTTGATCTTCACGTAGAAAAAAGTGTTTTTTTGCATTTAATATAATATAAGTTATCTTGATGCCCGCAGTAGATGTCTGGCAGCCTTTTTGATAAACTTAACGACACTCTACAGAGTTGCCAAATCTATAATCTTAAAAGGACGACTCCTAAATTCTAAATGTTCCTTTCGACTATGATAAATCACATAAAAGTGTTAAGTATAACACCAAAATTTATAATTCATTTGCTAACATCATTATTAAGCTAAAATTTTGCAACTTTAACAATCTCTTGTAAACGTGGCACCACCGGAGTTCTCCAAGGCATGATGAGAGAAACTGTCAGTTCTGGCTCCATTGACATGTCAGTCATAGTTTTTTTTTTATGTAAACAACCCTCTAAACAAGTGTAGTTACAAAAATTAAATTTTTATTTTAACTTTACCCTGTTAAATCTGATTTATTTTGAGAAGTGAATTATCCTGTGACATAAAACTGCGAAAACGATAACTCCTATTTTTATCCTTTTTCACAAAAATTAAGAAAAAATTCTTTTCTCTCAACGGATTAAGGGAAGGAGACGTCAAATCGAAGAGGGCTTCAAATTGTTCGTAACACGCAGTCAGATAATGGCATCGGCCTCAAACTACAGAGAAGAACCTGGACGTAAGCGGTATACACTTCGATTGTTGATGCAACGAAGCAACATACTGAGTCACCTAAAACAGCGAATGCTGTAACCGTCATATCCAATAGAGAAGAGCACACACATTCCGAAAGTGGCGACTTTGTATGGTGTAGTATATATATATATATATATATCACCCATTACCCGACGTAAATAAAAACATAAGTTAGTGAGTATATAAATCCTCGTAGACTTAAAATGTATTTGGAAAAAAATATATGACTACGTGACTTCTGGCACAAGAACAGCCAGACAAGTTTGAACACGTTCACGTGATCTCACACCTTCTTTTCCCTCCAATCATGTCATCAAAAACATTAGTTTTCGGACAGTATCGAATATATATAATAAAAGGATTTAATACGGTTAAATAAGCCAAATAAGTTAGTTAAATTGTATAAAATAATAGGAAATTAAAAACTAGTTAAATAATGTACGCATAACTATTTCTTAAATTTTAGATTCAATGAGAAATAAACGACAGATCATGTGTAAAGCGCGAATGGAACAATGAAACCTTTCTGCTCGAGGGAGAGACGGAGAGGAGAGCGCGAACTTTCTGGAAGGCAGTGGAGACAAACTAGACACAAAGAGAGGCCGTGCAGTAGTCCATCAGGAATTCCTTTGTTATTTTTAGTTTAAAATTCACTCGTGCCCGTAGGAATTAGGGCCCACTTTTAAAATGAATTCATAACGGTAAATTAGATTCACTTCTTTCCAAGGGTATACTTGATGGAATCTCTCGTTCAGACCCTAGACCTATTCTTGCCCCGCGCTAGACTATTTCTTTAGGCCTACTTGAATTCCGATCAAAACCTATTCCTCTTTATTAATTGTATAACGTAAGTGTAAAGTTAATTTAATTTGTAAAAGAACATAAGAATAAAAATATCATATAAAAACAACGTTTTTTGTAGAAAGGAGGAGCCAAGAGCCAGCGTCCGCAAAAATGTCCGCTATATAAGAAAGAGAGAGTCGAAATCAAAGTGTCTGAGACTCACGATGCCTTTTTTTCAATTTTCAAAAGATTGTGTAGCATGTAAAATGCATGTAGTGTAGTGAAGAAAAGAGGAAGAAGTGTGTTTGAGAGCATGCTGGGCTGTTCACAGGGTAGACGAGTCACGGGAAAAGATCAGCTAAAGATGACAGTGACAGAAGAAACGGGAATTCCAGCACTCCCTGGCTTCCAGCTTAATGTCCCCCCCCCCCCCTCGCACTTGTGGTACTTCCGTGGTCGATTGGTGTCTACAATCTCCTCCTACAGATGTTTCATGATAACTGTAAATTTATATCAGTGATTTAAAGATGAAAGTTTTTACAACAGTTGAAGAAAGAAAACACCTTCAGCATATGGAAAATCAATTGCTTTAAATATTGGTATTCAATTTATGAAACTAAAATAAAATTATTTTACCTTTTAGTGAGTAATAAAACTATTTAACATCACTTTAGCTATGGTGTATGAGTAACAAATTCTGGTGTTGTACATTGTGGAGTGAGCTAAGGAAAAGCATTTAAACAAATTTGAAATGTAAAAATATAAAAATTGAAAGTTTTCACATTAGATTAGTAAGATTTAAGAGGGAATTGATGTTTTTAAAATATCGGCAAAGAATCGGCACCGACATCGGTTAAATTTTGGAATTGGTACGTACATCACTAATTATTTTATATATATATATATATATATATATATATATATATATATATATATATATATATATATATACTGTATATACAGTATATAAGAGGGAGAAGTGGGAAAAGGTGACGAGTGATTGGAGTGAAGAAGGAAACAAAAGTTATTCTCGGAAGAAATGAGAAACTGCAAAGATCAGGTAAGAGAAATGAGCGGTGAAATGAAAGAATGAAATGGCTATACTTTAGCAGAAAGTAATTGTGTGTGTGTGCGCAAGCGATAGATGGAGAGAGAGAGAGAGAGAGAGAGAGAGGGTGCCTTTAAGATGAATTAGCTAATTGGGATGTGTGGAGGATAGTATATGAAGACGTTGTAAACATCATAAAATAACTAAGAGATTACAGTACAGGATATGAAAAATCACCTCAAAACAGTTTTGTGCGGATATTTTGAACGGAATTCGACGATAACTGACGATAAATGAGTAGCCTTACGTAAATGTGAGTGAGTACGTGTAGATGTAAAAGTTACACAAAAATGCTTTAGAAAGTTTTGAAACGTCGTAAGAAAGTTTATGGAAGAGTTTTGAAAGATCGAGTGGATGGATATGAGAAAAGTAGATTTAGAGCTGGCTATGTACTAAGATGGTTGTGATGGTCAAATGTCGCTAGTTGAATGAAGTGATTGCGAAAATGAATAAAAAGAAATCTAAATAAGTAAAGTTTTCAGATAGTTTATGAAAAGGTGTATGACTATATTCCTGGCACATCTGCGGAATGTATAAAGGCATTAAGGTGGACTGGACATAAATTGTTGAATGCATTAAAAAGTTTGCATACTAATAACTTACTCAAAAGGGAAAGGCTAGTTAAGTGGATGGTTCAATTTTAATACTAAATAAGGAGAGGTTTATGTAATAATGTCTCCTTTTTGTTTAATGTGTATTTAAGCCTATATAAGAATGTGGCGAAGAAGAAAGCAAGAATGCTAGCAGAGGAACGGATGTATTGTTGTGAAGAATGAAAAGCTGTAATTTTAATGGAATTTAGGTGTTGAAAAGGAGTTCATGGCGCAAGTCAAAAATGTTATGATATAAAGACTTGTACAAGAATATATAAATTCATCTGTCCGCGAGATCAAACACACACGCGCACACACACACACACACACATACACAAATGTTGTTTGGCTACCTTAGAAAACCGCGACATTTTCACATTTTTAATTGTGGATGGTAACATTCAACCTAATCTAACTAATTTAATTTAATTAATTTAACCTAACCAAGCCTAATATAATCTAGTGTAACCTTACCTTCATTATAAGCCTCTTTTTCATGATATTTAACGATTTTCAACAACAATAAAATAAGTCTGAAACTGTAGCGACACCGCTAATGTCCCAGTACGCACGTTTGTGTCGCGATGAGCTCTGTATGTAGCCTGAAGCTTGTCGCGATGACGTAAAGTAGCCAAGAACACACACACACACACACACACACACACACACATGTGTGGAGAAAAAAGTTTTCAGTAAATGAAAGTTTCCTTTGTGTTTCTGTTTGTCGCAAATTATAATATATACACTTCATCTGTGTGTAGATACTTGTTGCATGCACATCGTTAAATGTTTGAGGCAAATTTGCATTTCCATTCAGTTACTAAGAAAGATCAAAACTAAGGAAGATTTCTCTTATAAAAGAATCTCGGGCACTTACCTTTTTCCCAAGGGTTGACGTAAGGCTGGGCTAGCGACGATGAGAGGTGTGCCTCGGGCCCTTCATTAGCCAACGACGTATGATTCTTCTCCATAGCAACGCCCCCTTAGCAGCCCAGAGAGAGAATATTCACAATTGTTTTTTCTTGATTTTTTCTTTTTTTGTTAAATGTACATGAAAATAATTACTTTTCCTTTAATATTTTGTCTTTTAAGAATGTCTGAAAGAAATATTACACGTTTCTTGAAAGGTATAATTTGAAATTAGATATAATTTTTGAAAGGATCTGAAATAATAAAATATATTACTTAACTTATATCCAGTATATAGCAGATAGATATAGATAGATAGATAGACGGGTAGATAGATAGATATGAAAATGGAAAAGTTCATTGGCAGTACATATGATAAATATTAATAATATAAACTGAAAATAAAATACAATGAACATACAAATGCTAAGAATAAAAATACAAACAATGAAAACGAGCAATGTCGAAGTTCAGTAGAGCTACAGACAAACGTTTTCATACCATGAATTCCATAGCTTAGATTACATGTGGCATGACGGATGAATAGCTTGGATAATTGGGTTGGCTGAGTTTTTAATTTTATGCATTACACTGTACTGAGAAAGTCTTGTTACTTCCAGGAATCTCAGGACATTGTGATTAGTAAACATTTGCAAAGCTGAGCATCTCGGGGGGTAACTTATGTAGGATTCTGAACAATCTGTTATAAAGAAGGTTATGACAGAACCTTTTTCATAATTCACCCAGAGTTGCTGTTCATATATATTAGTGCAGAAGGTACGAGAGAGAGAGTATCTTTAGCTTTACTTTACTTGTACAGAATTGGAAATTCCTTATAAGCCTTGCCTCACTCTGCAAGAGGAACCAAAACACTCAAATAATACATTGCTCCACCTAACCGTAAAAGATTGGTGGGTATATCAAAATTTCAATAAATTTCAATAAACTTTTCTGTCCTCTAGTTTTTTAAATAAAATATTGTGGTTCACTCTATCATATGCCTTATTTATATCCAAGAAATAACTATAAATAATTGAATTACTGCCAGTGTATTAAAATACAATATCCTTCAATACATACACAGATCAGTTGAGTGGGACCTTTTAAAACCAAACTGATTCGGAGATGTCCATTTAATTGGCATAGCAAAAGTTTCTCTAGTAATTTCGAGAAGCAGGAGGCATCAGCAATAGGCCTGTAATTACTGCTGGATAGAATGTCCCAATATTTATTTTTGACAAGGAGCAAGACATATTTACCCCTATAGTAGACATGCTAAGTGACTTTTCACTTCAAATCATGATGCAAAGGTCTCCTTTAGTATGGAAGTTCCTTAGGGCCATAGGAAAAAATTTATCCAAAGACACAAGTTGTATCTTAAATCCAAGATGGCCGCCGTCGGCCATATTGGAAAATATGGCCGACTCAGAGCCAAGGAGCCGTTTGTCACAGAAACTATTATGATACATGTTTTCCAGCTAATTTGAGGTCGCTGAACTCATGTCTGGCATCAATTTTACATTTGGAATGCATTTAAAGGTCAAATCCTGGAAATGATACACAAAGTTGACTTTGATAAAATTTATGAAAACAGAATTTAGAGGCGTGGAAGCAAGAATTGCAAATTGAATGATAAATTTACAAGTTCTGTGGTATCTAAATAGTATAATTGATACATAGTATACTCGACCAATAACTAGCCGACTCAAATATATCATCACACAATGTTGTGACGATGTAAGCACATTCATGACATTCCTTCGTTCAGCACTAACCTAATTCCTCATCTATCTGTACCTCACTCATTTTACCAGTGTGGGAGCACGAACCTTTACATCTACAGAGATACATGCAGGGCTGCCCCTGCACGTATCACTTACAAGGAGCCTTACAGTCTCACAGAGGAAGGGTTGTAGGCGATGTTGTCAAAACCGCCTGTGGTGAACACGCCCTTGACAGACGGAGGTGGCACTACACACCGACCTGGTGTGGTAGTGCCACCTCAGACTGCATGTAATTATACTCGGTTAATGAAGATAAACTGAAACGGAATCTAACTGACATCTCCAATAGATGGCACCACCAAATTTGATGAAATTATTTTAATCAAGTAATAAGTTCGATGAAAAATACTTTGGTCAACTGAAGGCACTTGCTGTGAAGGGTTCGAAGTTTCTCCTGGGGTGGCGTCCTTTCCCGGAGTGAACCCCTAGTGTAATTAATCAATAATTGCCCAGTTCGTGGGTGGGTGTATCAATATTAATACACGTCTGATAGCGCGGACACGAAGATGTTTTTCCTACTCATTCTTTTTCTTCCTTCACAAAGTGACTTTCACTCTTTTTTACCTTTTCAGTGATCTTACTTTATAACAATGAGAGTGTCTCTATTACGAATTTTAAATGACAAATGACTTTCACTCTTTATCGCATTCGTAATTTAATATAATTATTTTGAATATGATTTGTTGATTAATTTGATTGTTAATTAAAAGGTTAAAATGTTAATAATTGTGAATAACGATTATTTATTTCAAAACAAAAACGAGAGAAAGTTTTGGACGTTTTAAAGGGTAACCAATCATGTAAAAGCTTACATACAGCCTTTTCTTGTAACCAGTAAGAGAGTGTATAACAGTTTGTTGCTGAGTGCCCTTTTCGCGGGGCATTTTGATACTAACAACCAGATTCCTTCCTTGTGGTGACGGTGAAAGATACGTTACATTTTAATGTGAAATTATACAGTTACTACTCCAGAAACGTAACACCGATTATGTAAGTGCATTCCTTACCCGTTCTCTCTCGTAGGTTAAATTAAGAGTAAATTAAAAGTCCCTTCCGTAAATTACAAAATCACAATTAATAACGGTTTTAGTAAAAGCGAGTGTCTTCATTCTTTCCTCGGCCGCGCAGTGTGCTAATGCACACGAGATACACGAGATAAGGACGCGGGATGAGAAAGTGCTCGGTGCAGTAGAAGGGCCGTTTTCTATGTTTCGGTGTTGAGTGCAGAACTGAGTCGCCGGAGGTAATTGGCAGTTGGCAGTGTTAGAAAAGATCATTGCACATTTGCCGGTAGCAAGCCGGGGACACACTTTGCAACAAAGCAGCTGTTGCCAGCATAGATGGAGAATAACGTCGTTGTGTAGGCCTTTTGAACAGCAAAGCGACCTGCTCGGTGATGAAGCTGATCTTATTTTCCTCGAACCTTTCATCCTGTAGGTGTTCTATAATATTATCAATAATTTGTTCATCTGTGAAGTCATTTGCACATTTTTCATCCAGATACTTCAATATGTCCTTGACAAGGGAGCAAGATGTTAGTTTTGATGGAGTAGGAGATATGTTGATATTTTTTATTTTACTTAGTTTCATTTGTTCTCCATGATGCCACAGCTCATATTCCAAGGATGTTTTTAGCTTCAGACAGTACTTTAAAAACGGTTTTCTGGTGGTTGAGATGGAGATGTATAACAGCTGATCTTCTTTCTTTATTTTGAGTATGCCTGCTGGTAGCATCGTTTCGTCCAGTTTTGTCTCTAGCTCTTCCAGAGAGGTGAATTGGTCTCTTTCTTTATCTGCCTCCACTTCGGCTTGATGATAGGCCTTCTGCTTCTGCTGTCGAGACTCACCTGATGCTAAACTGGTCGGGCTCCTTTGTAAGATGTGCTGGCAGATTTGGCCAGATGCTTGGGACAGCATCAGGTTTGAGTTTCTTCCTCTGTCGCAACTTTCCTTCATTGGCTGTTTTTTGATTTTTTGATGTTTGTCATGATGTTCAGTTTCGAAGTCTGATGCCTGAAAGTGCTTCTCGCGGAGGTACGGGTATTTTTGTTGTTGTGGCTCCCAGTTTTCACGGGGGATATTTTTTACTCATATCTTTCTTTTGTCTTCATCTGTTGGAAATTTGAACATCGATGGAGCCGGCACATTTTGATTTCGTGTTTTTATCTCAGAACGATAGCCTGTTTTACAGCCAGGTGCACAGCAGGTTTGCGGTATCTTGCAATTTCTAGCCTGAAATAAAAAAAAATAGTTGATTGTAAATATGTAGGCTGTGTAGCTTATAAAACAAAATATTTACAATGAGTATTCATCAGTTCAGTAAAACAACAATGTGTGTAAATAAACTAAGTAAAGGAGTAAATAGTAACTATAATATTAATTAAAAGTTAATTAATTAAAATAGTAAGTAAATAGTAAAAGTAAATAAAGGAGTAAGTAGAAATTAATATGTAAATGATAAATAAAATTAATATAAAACACACCACACAAATATATAAGGAAAATCACAAATTCTTCACATAAACATAAATAGTATCTGTCGAAATGAACTCTTCACGTTGAAGAACCAAATCAGCTACTGTCACTAGGCCTGACGTGACCTTGAATATATATACGGAAGCGGCAGCGTCAGGTAGCAGACGTGTTTGGTACCGACTGAGACTGGACACAGACCGACGGCCCCTTCTACTGCGTTCCGCGTCCTTATCTCGTGTAGTCCTAGACGTAGGCTAATGTCGTATACGGAATTTAATATGATTAGTTACTTAATTTGATTGTTGATTAAAGGTTAAAAAGTTGATAACTGTGGATAATAATTATTTATTTCAAAACAAAGACGAGTGAGTTTTGGACGTTTTTAAAAGGTAACAAATCACGTAAAAGCTTACAGTACGGCCTTTTCTTTTAACCAGTGGTGTATTAGAACATAAAACTGATGTATTCAGTCATTTAATGTTTGTAACTCAAACCATCTCTCGCATTTTTACATAAAAGCAAAATGACCATCAGCCAGTTGTCCATAAATAAAAATATGCTTATAACATAAAAATTAAGTGTTCTATCAAAAAACATAATTGAAGAAAAACGCTTTATAATGCAAAACTATACTTAAAAAAATACCATTGTGCATACATTGTATTGAAATAAAATTGTATCTGGTCTCGCTTGGTTGGATGCCGTAAATCAATTACATTTGAATGCGATATAAAACCCGCTCATCTCAAATATTATTATTTTTTTAGGAGAGGCATCAGATCCTTTTTGGTTTCAAGTGAGGGAAGCAGAGAGCGACTTTTTATTCTTGACCTAATAAATCTGTCTCTTGATTCCTGTGATATTACTGATGCTGATGCATCTGTAACCAACTTCACGGCTCTTTCGACGTTCTGTATGTGAATGGGGTATTGCTCAACTTTGAAACATTTTGTTTCGTACTCAAGCAATTCTTCATCACACAATTTAGAAGTGAGAGGTGGTTCACTGATATCAATCCTATCCCAGAAGATAGTGTCTGTCCAATGCAATGCTTTGAAGTTCAATTCTGGTACTCTAAATTCTCTGATTTTCCTTGTATTGGCTTCCTTACACTTTCTTGTCTGTATTATTCGATCGATTGCAACTTTGCGCAGCTTTTGCTCACTATCTGACAGCATTGATAGAAGAATATTTCCTGAGTGAGCAAAATAGGCATTCCGTGATATATAAGGTTGGACAACTTTTTGTATATCTTAGGGTAACAGGTTGAACCTTTTTATCGCATCAAAGATATGTTTGGGTTCACCAGACAGATACGGTTTAAATTTTATATTGAACCAGTTAAGACCATAATTTGTTACTATGAACAGAACAAGGCTACATAACTCTCTGGAGGGATTCTTTTGGGAAACATAATAACGACATAGTCTGTTAGCTAGAGTTAACCATCTAGAGTTATTAAGGGGACCAGGCTTGAGTTTCTCTAGGCTTCTGTCAACATATCCTTCTCTTATGGCCCCAATTATTCTGAACATGTATCGTTGATCATTACTTAAATCTTCTATGAGCTCATCTGTGAGAACTGGGATGCTATCGGCCCCATCCGTAAATGGGGAGAACTTTACCACAGGCATTTCATGGCAAGTCTTAAGAGCATCACCAATAGATCCACTGAATGATCTTGGCCCAGTTGTTTTCCTGTCGTATCGCTCAAGCAGATGCCTTAAGGGAAGTTCATTTGTATGTAACATACAAATGCTCCATTGCAATGGTCGGTTCAGCTTCTGCTCGATGAAATGGATTATGCCACCTTTAGACCCAGTGTTGACATTCGTACTGTCGCACCCTATCACCTGGAGATTCTGGTCTAGTATCACTTCATTCAAGTAAGCGAACAACGATTCAGATACATCACTTGCTTTTCCAGATTTAGGGCTCAAATGGTTAAGGTATTCTCCACCAGGCTCACTCAATAGTACATAATGTTCTTCAACAATTATATCCTGGTACCATTTACCATCTTTATTTGTCTTTACCAACGTCTTGTCTTTTCTCCCATCAAAATATAAAGCTTTAACATCATCATAACTTTGTGCAGCTTCAACTTGTAATGGTTTTCTCAATTTCTGTCTCTCTCTTCTCACCTTACTTCGATCAATAAAAAACTCACTGTCTTTTTCGGTAATGATACCCAAATCCACCAAAGTAGCTGAAGCAATGGCCGATGCAGCCCTATCTGAAACATCAAATCTGTCGGCTTCCATGGCGAGATTGGGTAAAGGGGCTCTCATTTGAATGTTGGAGCATTCATATTCAGACTCAGTTGTTGAACTTTTTTCGGTACTAGAGAGATCAAGTATTAGTATCAGATGAAAGCACATCATCAATGACTACCTTTTCGAATTCTTCATGCATGATTATTTTTCTTCGCTTACTTCCTTGTTGCTCCTTCAACTTTCTTGCATTCCTTTTTGCTATAGGTCTTGAAAGGGTAACATCCACACCTCCAATCACCATATTTCGCATAGTCCTCTGATCCTCAAGGAATTCCAGTTCTTCTTTGGGTATTCTTGATTTTTTTGGACAAACACAAATAATATGTTTTTCTTTACATCCGTTTTTTCGGCAGCCAAAATCTTGGTGCGAAACGAAGTTGCATTTACAAGCACAAATGTCAGAGAGTTCTACCAATGATTTTTTGAACAATTCAATAAGCTTCGCGCTGCTTTTGGATCGATTGCGTTGCATAACCTTGTCGGTAAGGTGTTTCAGCTTGGTAATTATGGATTTTTTACTCATTGAGGGTATTGATGAACGTTTCCACACTTCGACCAATGGTTCTGCTATCGTTTCGAGAATATCATTATTTGTCAATTTTGCAGATGAGCCTTCCTTCAGTAGAAGAAAATATCCCCCAACCTGCATATTAGAGGGTAAAACATTATGTGGCAATTCACTTGGAATTCCGAACAGAAAATGTTGCTTCACCGACTGTCTAGTTAGTAGGGATTTTGCCATATTTAGATCTGAGGTTAAATTTCTACAGAAATATCACATTATGAAAATCTGAAAAAATACAAAACACGGAATTAGTTAAAACAAATTATATATAAGCTCTAAAACTAAAATGTAAACATATTTTACTCGATAGTCTTTGTAGCCACCCATGCTACAATATGCAGCATGCGGCTCCTACCCCCATCCCTTATCAGCCATATGCAAGATGTCATTGACCTCGAGTGAGACTGATATTTAGATAAGCGTCTGTGCGTTCTTAAGTAGCTGGTGATTAGTAAGTATCGCTTGTGTTGTGTGAATATAATTACTCGTTATCATAATTATAACCAAATAACGCACAATATAACGCGATATCTTCTCTCAAAAACCGATAGATATTATACTAGGGGGGTCTTTCAAAATATGACTTTCCGCCATTTTGTTTTTTGCAAACATGCGGCGGGTGGAGGGTCCTAAAAAGAAAATTATCTTTTTAGAACTTCTAGAGGGTCAATACACCAAATCATGAGTGAGGCAAGACGGTTTAATATTTTCACTCCACCCTAATGTACAGTATAACATTTTGGGTTGCGTGCCCTTTTCGCGGGGCATTTTGATAGAACTTAACATATTAAAAAGGAACACTACACTGTTATTATAAAACACAACAAAGTTTTAATATTTAATCTTAAGTTTCACATATTAAATTAGATTTCTCACGTTATATAATTAATAAAGGAGAATAGGTCTTCATCGGAATTCGAATAGGCCTAAGGAAATGGGGAATATGGCCCAGCTCGGGACAAGAATAGGTCTAGGGCCCGAAAAGAGAAAGTACCCCCTACGAATGCCCTTGAATTGAATTTACTGTCTGAAGTTAATTTTAAATGTGGGCCCCATCTTTCACAGACACGAATGAAAATATTAAAATGAAAATGACAAGGGAAGGGAACTAAGAGCTTCTGATGGGCTGTGTATAATCCTTTCTCTCTAACAAATTGTTCTTCACTGCCTCATTCACTGTCGATCTGCGTTGGGCGCTGTTTTTCCCCATCCAGAACTAAATTTTCATCTCTCATTGGGAAGATATTCTTTATTCTTTTTTTCCCCTTTGATCCTGGAACTTGGAAGCAATTTTAAAATACCTTATATTATGAGTTTTTCAAATTCCTAACTATTTTATATTATTTAATTAATTTATGTTACCTATTTGACAATACTAAATTATTTTTATTTTTATTTCAAGTACTATTTGGAACTAAAATTGTTTACAAATATATGATTTGATGAAATACATGTGTGGTATCGCGTAACGTATTCTCTCACGCTCCATTGGTTGAACAAAACAACGTTACATATTCAAGTACAAACACGTTGAGACCTATTCGGATGTTTTCGTGCAAGCAGTCACTATTCTTTTTTCTGAGATTTACCTAATGCCTATTTGGAATTTACATCCCAACTTATGTTTTTCATTTATGTAAAAATTTTACTATAGTTTATATTATTAATAATCCACAATTTTATTATTAATAAATCTCCAATTTTACAATCCCAACAGCTGAATGAAAATATTTTCAATATCTTGATAAAAATCAAGGGGAAGGTAAAGAGGAGAAGCGAGCGGTGGGTTTTACTGCTCTGGGTCTGAGATTCGCTATTTGTGAATACCCCCCTCTACCTTAGCCGAGACTAAATTGTATTATGATTAACCAGATATTAGAAAAAAAACCAATGAATTCGACTCAATCTATTTTACACCTAACAGAATATGTTATGTACCCTCTCCTGAGCATTGAAAATGACTTAACACAGTATTAAATTCATAAAACCATACATTATACATACCTAAGAACAGTAAATGGATGGTAATGACGTATATGGGAACTCCTGGAAAAGGAATGTGAATAAAACTATCAGAGAAACCTCATTCAAGATACCCAGAATAGGATTCCTTAGATTTGAGATTAAATTTGGAACGATGCATGACGGAAGGATAGTTCAATATAGCTTAAAATCCTCAAGGAATTTCTACGAAGATACTTCAATTATACGAAGAATTTGGGCATATATACTATATATATATATATATATATATATATATATATATATATATATATATATATATATATATATATATATATATATATATATATATATATATATATATATATATAAATGAAAATGAAAAGGTTTATTGGCAGCCTATAGTCCATATGACATATTATTAATACAATGACAGTTCAGATACTAAGGATAAAAATATATACAATTGATTAGAAATAATAGAGTAATGTCGGAGTTAAGTGGAACGACAGACAGACGTTTTCGTACCAAGAAGTCCATAGCTTAGAGCAGTGGTTCTTAACCGGGGGGGCGCGCCCCCCTAGAAACAGGAATTTCTCTAATTGTATTTGTTATTCTCTTAACGAGAGCATGGGCTAATATTGAGAAGTTATTGAGAATGTTATTTTGATTGAAGGGGGGCGTGGAGGGAAGGACCAATTCCTAGAGGGGGCATGGTAGTAAAAAGGTTAAGAACCACTGGCTTAGAGGATAAACGGCAGAACTCATGGATAGTTTAGAATTCAGGGGTGGGGAACCTTTTTTCATTGGAAGGCCGCATTTCATTTAACCAAGACCCTATTAGGCCGCATTTCATTTAACCAAGACCTTATTAGGCCGCATGCTGAGTATTTAACATATACAGTACAACAAAATGTCATATTTTAGTCTACAATCTACATATTTACTAATTTTAAATCAAACTTGATAATACGTGAGGGTTTTTATATAAATCGTACGGTATGAATTCTGAATGTCAAGTAGGCAGAAGGCCGCAGGTTCCCCACCCCTGGTTTAGATAATCTGGTTGGTTGATTTTTTTAAGTCTTTGCATTAGACTGTATTGAGCACGTCTTGTTACCTCCGGGAAGCTCGGGACATTGCGGGTAACAAACATTTGCGAAGCTGAGCATCTCGGGGTATAATTTATGTAAGAGTCTAAAAGACCTGTTGTACAGCAAATTTAGAGTTCTGCCAGAACCTTTTTTATAAGTCACCCAGAGTTGCTGTCTGTATATATTACTGCAGAAAGTAAGAAAGAGAGTGTCTTTAGTTTCACTTGTACAAAACCGAAAGTTCCTTATAGTCATATTCGTTTTAACACAAAGGCTTCGAGATTGTTTTTTCGTATCCAAGTCATCACTCAATGAGCTGGTAATAGTTTGACCCAAATACTTAAACTCTTGTACTTCCTCAATTACTTCACCTTTCATTTTAAACCTAATGTCAGCTGGCTGAGTATAGCTTTTAGGATGAAACTGCATAACCTTAGTGTTTGTAATATTAAAAAGAATATGTTTCTGCGAATACACTTCTCAGACTTTCAGTAGCCGATCCAGACCTTTAACAGAGGGATTATTAACACCATATCACCGGCATAAACCAAGTTATTTATCCTTGTGTTATCTGTACAACATCCCACTATTGCCTCATTAAGTGAAGCAATTAATCCGTCAATATACATATTAAACAGCAGAGGGGAAAGCAAGAAGCCTTGTCTCACCCAGGAAGAGGAGCCAAAACATTTGGATAGTACATTGCCCCACCTAACGGTAAAAGATTGGTGGGAATACCAAAATTTCAATAAATTTAATATGTACATGGGAATCTTCCTGTCTCCTAGTTTTTAAAATAAAATATTGTGGTTTACTGTATCATATGCCTTACTTATATCTAGGAAACAGCTATAAATAGTTGAATTACTGTCAATGTATTTAGATATTGTTTCTTTAAGTACATAGATACACAGATCAGTTGAGTGGGACCTTTTAAAACCAAACTGATTAGTTGTCCATAGGTAATCATTTAATCGGAGTAACAAGAGTTTTTCTAGTAGTTTCGAGAAGCAGGAAGGGACAGCAATCAGGACCGTATTTAGAGGGGGGCCGACTGGGCCATGGTCCAAGGCCCCGCGCCGCAGAGGGCCCCGCACCAGGGCAGTACTGTACTGTACTGTACTGACCCAGGTTGATAGAAAATTGATTACACCAACAATGCATAGGCACCATCCTGTGTGTGATCAGGAGAAAATAAATAAATACCATATTAGGAAATGTTTTGCAGGCATCTCTCATGCCTTTAAACTTGCTCAGAGATTCGGAAAGCGACTACCCGAGTTTAGTTGTAACAGCAACAAAGCAGTCATCAGATGATTCAGATCAACAAATTCAGGAAAGTTCCAAACTTCAAATGTTCTTAACTATTCATGCTAACAACTGGACTGAATGCTTCCCAAATGTCGAGATTGCTCTACGTATGTATTTGTGCATGTTTGTCACAAACTGCACTGGAGAGCGCTCTTTCTCCAAACTTAAAATCATTAAAAACTACCTACGAAATACAATGGGGCATGAACGATTAAACTCTTTAACGCTTCTCAGTGGAGAACATGAAATTTTCAGGAAAATGGACTTCAATAATCTCAATGAAAACTTTTCAACTAGGAAAGCTCGGAAACGCCCATTCTGAAATATACAACTATCATTGCAATATTGTTATATTATTTGTTTGTCATTAACATTTCTCTGTTGTATCATCGTGTTATTTCATGCATTCAATTCTGATGTAAGATGCAAACTAAATAAATTTTGTTGTTGATCCAGCAGTTTCTTGAATATACATACATGATTTGAAAGCATAATTTGAAGAAAGGATTTAATAAAGGGTGAAAAAAGTTATTGTGTGGTGCAACACAGCTCGTTGGTTCTTGCTTTACGTGTTATTGACGGCTATAAAGTATCATAAAATAATCAAGAATCACATTGTGACTAATATACTGACTACTGCTATTACGGATTATTATATCAAGGACTGATTGTTTAACAACCGGCTAGGTTGAGAGTTGTTTAGGTAAAAAAACACAGGTGACTAGAGATATTAAAAAAGGGTGCATCCAGACAAACTTCACAATATTTTGGGTTGGGGCCCCACAGTTTCACCCGGCCCTAGGCCTCGCACACTCTAAATGCGCCCCTGACAGCAATAGGCCTGTAATTATTGCTGGACAGAATGTTTCCATACCTATTTTTGAACAGGGGTAAGATATGTATCCTCATGAACTCTGCAGGGATATGGCTACGAGCAAGCAATGCTGATAAGAGCAATGATATATGCAGACATACTACGTCATTGGCATATTTTAAGTGCTCATTCGATAGGTCATCTACCCTCGACGCAGAACCAGTCTTTAACTCTTTAATTAACCTCTTTACTTCAGGAACTGATATCAAAGTATTTTCACTTGTCCCTCCCACAGGTGTTTCGCTGCAATCTATCTTAAGATTATCCCTACTCACACTGTTAAGAATGTTAGAGTAGTGGTTTTTCCACAGCTGCAATTTCATCCTCTCCTGACACCCTATCGATTGTCGGAGGGAGGACACTTTTGACACCCGTTTGATTCTTAACAAATTTCCAAAATTTGTTATTATCGTTATTTATGCGAGCTTCACAGGCTTTTGATGCTCGAATAAACACTTTTTCCTGTTTACATCACCTTATGGCCGTCTTCTACTGACCCCTACTTCTACACATATTCATGTATACTGGTCCTAATCTGGGTCTACCATGAATGCACCACAAATCATAGGCGTCTTTCGATTCCCTCTTCAGGAGGACAATAAAATCATTCCATCCAGGAATAACCTTAGTATGATAGTTGTAAGATTTAATCAAGGGGCTTCCTGCTTCTCTTAACAGGGGTACTATCTTACTATAATACCTATCTATGAGTTTACAGTGAGAATCATTTGAGCAAGGATTATTACAGGCAAGATGCAAAATTTCTAAATTATTAAAGAGGTAACCTGTTCTGTCTTTGTATTCTATTCTCTGTTGCATATTAACATTAGACCAATCGACGCGATTATTCTTACTTATTGAATTCTTGCTATGTCGTGTTGCGCATAAATTGGTAAAATTAATTAATAGTTCTAATGGTCTATGATCAGAAAGGAGGAAATCATGCAGAATATGAATTCTAACAATTCGATCCTTTAGATTATTACTAGTGAGACAATGATCACTCCACCTGGTGGTACCACTCATATCACTAACGTATGTAAAATTACCACTGGCTACCCCTAATACATATACATCACTTATACTTAAATTGGCCGACTCGCACATGTTACCCAATTCTACAAAGAATTCCGAGTTCACATGTGCGTTAAAGTCCCCCATTATTATACAGTGAGAATATTTGCGGTTATTTGATAATGACTTAATTTTATACAGCAAATCAATGTATTCATCGAGATTACTGCCGTTGTTGTATGGTAAATAGCAGTTTACAATTAATATGCAATCATTGTTCACTTGTAATTCAATGCCTAACAACCTTACATTATCGCTTGTTAAAAATTTTATACGTTTTGATAAATGTTTCCTTATTAAGAAAGCAACACCACCAAAAGGCCTACCGTACA
This sequence comes from Bathynomus jamesi, assembly GCA_023014485.1. NCBI lineage: Eukaryota > Metazoa > Arthropoda > Malacostraca > Isopoda > Cirolanidae > Bathynomus > Bathynomus jamesi. Next base: position 226,008 of record JAJOZX010000360.1, on the reverse strand, counting down.
TTAATTCATCTGACAAGTCTACTTCTGATGAGCATGGTACATAACGTCATCATGGATGGTAGAGAGGAATTTTAGCTCTTGCTTAGGTAGAGTGTTCTTGCAGGAGTATCAAATCTGCACTGTCACAGATTTTATGAACATCTACAATTGAATTCCTCACTGACCTTACGTTATATGAGACTATTTTCAACAAGTTATCTGCCATGACTGATAGAAAACTTATTAATCTGATTATTATTATACACAGTATAAATTTCAGGCATTACCGTTAGGGCGCCTATTATTATTATTATTATTATTATTATTATTATTATTATTATTTTGTCTCTTATCAAATTTCCTGGAAAAGTGAATAAACTCCTTAACAACAATACCTTCTGGCCACTGACTCATATTGTACGGGTTGAAATGCGAATTTACACCTTTAATTATTACTTTAAATGAGTTATAATACGGAGATTTTGTGTTTAGTTTATTAACTAACAATATACTGTGTTCACCACAGACCTCCTCCATCATGTGTCGAATATCGCTTCCCTCGTTCGAAAGCTGAATTCGCGACACAAAGAGGGTGAGATTCCTCACCGGTGGCCTTGCCACGCTGACAGGTTGAGGAACGCTCCGTGGAGAGCCCCCGTTAACTGTGACCCCCCCGTCCTCTTCCCTCAATTTCCCTGAGGCAGGGTTCGCCTGCCTGGGGGATGGGTGGCAGGACCTTGGGGGGATAGGAGGCCCCTCCCCTACTCTGTGGCTTGGTGAGGGTCTGTTAGCGGTGTTTATATCCTGACGGACGCGCGTGCCCCTCTTTCTTCGGTGAGAGGGGGAGGAACTGGACGCCGAGCGAGGCGTTTGAGTAATCGAACGCCTCTCACCTTCAATGGAAGGTAAGGAAGAGGGCAGTGATGCCTCGTCTCTTGGCATCGGAGACTCCCTAGTCCTCATTGCGATATATTCATATATATATATATATATATATATATATATATATATATATACACACACACACACACACCACACGAGGGTAATTCAATAACTATCCGCACTTTTTATTTTCACAATTTTATTTTCACATCTGATAGATTATAAACACCACTTCTCAACATAGTCTCCCTGTTTCTCAATACACTTAGTCCAGCGATCTACAAGCTTCCTAATGTCATCACAAAAGAATGTTTTTGGCTGTGTGCGTGGCCAGTCATGCACCGCTTCCTTCAGGTCATCATCGCCTTGGAATCGCTGACCTCTCAAAGCGTCTTTTAATGGTTCAAACAGGTAAAAATCTGAAGGTGCCAGGTCTGGACTGTAGGCTGGATGGTCGAGAACTTCAAATTTAAGTTCTTGAAGGCATTTTCTAGTCTGTGCAGCGGTATGAGGGTGCGCATTGTCGTGTAACAGAATAACACCTTCCGACAATCTCTCGTTGCAAGGAAGTTCAAAGCGCAGCCGTCAGCAAGTAAAGTTATGCTAACACTGTTTTGGGATACACGAGGCCCTATCCTTGAACATTATCTAGAGCGTGGAACTACAGTAACAAGTGCATCGTATTCTGACATGCTTCGGAATGAGTTAAAGCAAACAATTCGCACAAAACAATAGAACAATAGAATGCACTATTCTGTCTCTGTGTAGTGAAAATGATCTAAGCATGCTATAAATATTCATTCATCATTCGAAAGGTCCAATATGTCTCTATCCAAATCAGCATCATCTGTGACATCGACATCTGCAACTAAGACTCGATTTTGGCATTGCTGGCCCCCTACAGTTACCACATGCAAAAACACATTTCAAACCGTTCTTCTTGCACGAGCATGCCTGAGTGCCGCAGGTGTTCTTTGAAGATGTCTTACAGTTGCAGCGGATGTACTTGAGGAGACTTGCTGGGGCTGGCTCAAGGTCAGTTTTCACGTATTAGTGTGTTGTCTTCTCAGGCATTCTAAGTCTAACTGTTTCCACTGCGACATCTTCAGATGAACTCTCAATGCGTGATAATATGCAGCTCTTTCTGATGGCGGGAGACTTCCGGGGTCGCAAGCAGAACAGGTGGCAACATTTTCCATGAATTTCGTGTGAAGAAGGGTTGTCAGTGTATCGTCTGCTTTACCTTTGTAGCTGAAAAGATATGTAACAAGACAAAGAATCAATCAACTTCTGTAGGTCGGAGTTGTCACGTTTGATTCTGCTAGCACCTAGTTCGATGTGTTGCTCGCCAGTTCGATGGTGCTGGCCCGTCAAATTGCCCGTCGTGGCGCTGTGAACCGAAGCACACCGATGCATACTGCTGACCCACAGGTGGTGCACTGATTCAGTAGGGTGTGTCAATTTTAGGGAGCAAAGTGAAATCTTTAGATTTTCAAAGACTACTAGTGACCAAATGATGCATTTTTATGTGCTAAATCGACATATGGCTTTAAAATCCAGATCTGATCACTCCTAGCTACTTATATTTGAAGTTGAAGTTTAGGAAAAATCAGCAATTTTTGCAAGTATTTTTTTATTGTATATAACTACATTTTACATACATTACATACAATTAAAGACATTTTGATTGTATTTCAATATTAAAACTTAGAAATATAGATAGGTTTCTTGAACTTTGCCAAGGATGCCATGTCTGCCTTGCTCTTGTTCCTGGACATGAGCTCCCTACTGGCCACTTGGCCACTGATGTACGCCTCCCTCTCTTGTGAGTAAACATGTTGTGCTGCTTCAGTTGTCATCCTTACACACCTCTCTACTGATTATGTGTGTGAGGGCCATGCAGGAACTTCCACTGGTCTATCCAGAAACTCCTTGATTACAGCAGTGGTGAAGGAGCAGGTCAGAGGAGGCTCAGTCACGCCAGAGTTCCAGTCAATAAGCTCCAAGAGTTTGGTGGCATCTAGGTTGATGTCAGGAGTCTTCCTGGGTCTGACACTGCAGTCTCCTACATGTGTGTCCTCATCTCCTTCACCTCTGATTTCCAGTATCCTCTTCACTGCCTCCCTCCTCTCCTCCTCCACCTCACTGCACAGCATGGCCTGGAGCACAACCTCAGAGTGTGCATACCAGGCTGATCTCTTCACTGTAGGCATCACTATTCCTATCACCTCCTCCTTCTGACTTCTGAGCAGCTCCAGCTGGTACAGTACATGCCTGGGACCCCCCACCCAGCTGTGATTTAACTTGATGTTGAACCAGTTTGGCATGTAGACTCTCACTTTGAATTCCACAATTATCCTCAGATTATTCAGGTTCCTACCCTTCAGCCCATGTTTGTAAATCCACAATCTGCAGAACCTTAGAGCCGTGGTGACCCACCTACTGTGACAGACTGGCCCAATCTCCAGGAGAGCTAGACTCTGAGGTACCTCTCCCGATCTGATGGCAGTGATGATTCTGTAGCCATATGATTGGTCTGTGCTGAAGTCCTTGACTACCTCCTGACTGAGATGGGGTAGAGGAGAACCAACAGTGATCCTCGTGAAGTTTGGGTTGATCTCCAGCTCAGTAGCAGTGTCTAACATCTTCCCTAGGGGCCCAGACCACTTGTTGTTGCTCAATGTCTTGCCATCCAGTGCAGTCACCAGGTGTTTAAGACTCAGCTCCCAAGTGTGCAAGTCACAGACAATCCACATCAACTTCCTGCTAAGCTTGGCCTCCACATAATGTACTACTCCTCCCTCCCAGCCAGTATTCACATTAGTACTGTCACCTCCTATGGCCAAAAGGGTCTGGTCTGCTCCTCTCTCTCTTAGCCAGTTCACCAGATGATCAGCAATGACCTCAGCATGACTTCTCTCCTCTAAAGCTTCCTCTGGTACAAAATGCCACAAATATTTCCACCTGGTTCATTGCACACTGTGTAGTGTTCCTCCTTAATGAGGCCAGGAAACTGACTGTCACTGCCCTCAGCTTCTCTCATCACTTTGGTGTCATCTCTTTTCCCATCAAAGAAGATACAGGTGATGCCATTTTTCCTAATTTCTTCATCAAACTTCTTGACCAGCTCCTTAGTCAGTCTCTCCGGAGCCCTCCTCACCTTGTTGTGGTCAATCACCAGTGCTGTGTCAAACTCTGTGATAAGACCAGCATCAATCCAGAGCTAAGTTGGTGATAACTTCAGTGTTGTATTTCTTCTTCTTAGCCACAGACAAGGAAGAAGTTGTCGCAGCCTCTGGTATGAAGTCTTCGTCCTCCTCTCTCCTCCCTGCCTCCTCCAGTATATCTTCAGTCTCCTCCAACTCCATCTCCAGCAGTGAGTCCTCCCTCAACTCCTCTTCTTTCTTGGCTGACTCCTCTGCCTTCCTCCTCCTCTTATCCTCGACCTTCCTTCTCTGCTCCTGTCTCTGCAGCACTACTTCCTGTCTCCTGGTCTCAGGGTGATCAGCTAGACCCATCTGGTGTGCCCCCACATTGCCCACCTTTTCTCTCTGACCTTTAATGAAGGCAAGCTCCTGCACTGGCATCTTCTGCTCGCTCCTGCAGCTGCAGTCAATGTGAACCTCACTGTTGCAGACAGGGTTGCACCCAAGCTCACTGCAGCTCCTGATCACACAGTGACAGGTCAGGATGTCCATCAATTTCTCCAGTTTCATCATGAACCTATCTTTGACCTATAGCTTCACATTGTCGATGGACATCTTCACTGCCTCATCCCACAGTGCCTTCACTTTAGCCCTGAGCCTGACCTCAGTGTTGATTACAGGTCCTGTGAATAGAGCGTTGGCCTTTCTCCACTGAGCCAGTAGCCATGGAACAATGCCGTTGTTAATCAGGTCATTAACTTGGTAATTCCTCCTGTCTTCCTCACTCATCTCTCTCCTCAACAAACCATACCTCAGCAGATCTCTGGCTGTGGGCAGCTTAGCAGGGGGAAGTTCCCTCCCAGTCCCCACCAAATGACTTAGGTGACAACTTGATTTGCGTCGGGTTCTGATTCCTTTCTGACTCATCCTGTGGACCTGTAAACAAAAGAAATGTCATTGAAATTTGGATAGGCCTACTGATTATGATCACATAAAATTAAGTTAATTGAAATTCTTAATATCTTCTTATAAGCTCAGATAAAAGGTTGTGTTGTTATAGGTACAAGACTTAATTATTCAAAGTAATGACAATTTCATATATCTATCATATCAAAATGTACAGAAAGTTTGGGTCACACATAACATTTCGAATAATTTGAATTGTCAAATTGTCAAAAAGGAGGGAAAACACATGCATTCACAATCAAAACTCCAGCATTTGTGAGTATGTGAAACTTAGAAACCATACTGCACACCAAAAGTAACCAAAGTTGACCACACATATCAATGGCACATTGATATACGATGCTACAGTTATATTTAGGTTATATTTCAAACCTTTATGGTCAAATACAAGTAGGTAAATGGCTTTTTTAAACAACACTAAAGATATTTCTAAGTTTGCTAGATAATATGACAGCATTTGAGCATTAGTAGTTTTTGAATTGTTGACTTTACTAAAATTGACACACCCTACTGATTCAGTGATACCCCTTCCTCTAGTAAGTCCTTCGTGACTTTTCAGCGACCTCATCAGATATTGCTCAATTATCAGATCTGACCATAGGTCTGCCCAGTACCGATCACTCCGCCGAACCGTGTGGTAGCCGTGTTCAGCAAAGCTTGCATACACCCACGGACAATTTGTTGGTAGCTCCAGCATGTTCTGAAGGTGGAGCCTGGCGCATTTTGCGTAGTTGATATGACCAGTTGCAGCAAAGACGTTTATCATTTTACTGAGAGCTACAGGATGCAGGTTCCAGTTTCCAGTTCTCTCCGCTCGAATGAGGAGCTTTAGCACGTCACTGTAGTCGAGATATTGAATCCAGAGCCTTGAGGTCCGAGATGCCTTAGAGAGTTCATCCTTCCAGTATTGAAGATTTTTATTCAGAACCTTCAGCTCCTCTGACTCTGCAACACGATATACAGCAGCACTCGGGTCATCCAGGATTGAATCCGCAAGATCTTTCAGTTTGTCAACATCAACTGTTTTGAATGCCGACTCTCCTAACCTCTCCATCCCATCTCCTTCCTCATTTTCAGCTCCCTCTTGATCCACCTCTTCCTCGTCTACATCTCCCTCTGCGTTACTCTCTGATTCACAGTGTTCGACCTCCAGAAGGTCCTCTAAACTTTGAAGCGGATCTTCAGGAATGAATTTGCGGAGGAGTTTGGTTATTAGAGCAGACTCAGTGAGGAGATGTCCTCGCAATGCTCTCGAAATTGCTTTCCCGGACATTACATGTTCGACAGCATTTGGTCCATAGATGGTCTGGAACGCCTTTGTGAGACCAGACCCCTTTCATTAGAGTACCTATGCTACCTAGAAAGCTCATCATCAGATGGAAGCCGTCAAGAATGAGGACGCTGGGCAGGGACTTTGCCTTCACTATTTCCATTGCTTTCAACCAGAGAGGTTGGTCAAATGTAACCACAGGTGTCTCGATTCGCAGTTGTTTTGCTTGCTCAGACATGAAAACAAGGACAGAGTAGATACATGTGAGATCAGATGGGTCCATGTCTAGTATGGGAAGGAACGAGATTGTGGTTTTTCCTGGATAATCTCCAATGGTGACGTTTGTCATGAAACCAGCCCAATTTGGACGTTGACTTTTGCCGAAGAAATACGCAGCATGCCAAAGCATATCAAGACCGGTGTCGGGTGGAAGAACATATGGAGTCTGCAGCTGTAGGTGGTGTTTGAAAAACACTGTAGACAGTCCGGAGTTCTCGGGGGGCATGTATTCGACAACTGGGATGCCTTTACCTCGGATGACCTGGTGTGCGAGTTTACGCTTTTGTCGCTTGATTGGGTGTAGATTTTGCAGTGAAGCGTTTCCTGCGTATGTTGTAGCGGACACACAACCCATCGCATGCAATGAACCTTTCCCATCAAGGGTCATAGGGGTGTGGTCCCCCACATTGTCGGCCATCCATTGCGTGAACGAACCAGGTAAGTAATCTCTGAGAAAGTCGCTGGTATTTTCATTCTCAGTTACTGACTGCTTGATCGGAGAACTTCATCTGGACTCACAGAAAACCCTAATGTACTCAATTCATTGAGTAACCATTTGGACCCGAAAACATTGTCTACTTCAACGCCTAGCCCAAAGGGAACAGGGGGGATACAGGATCGAGGGCGGGTAACCATTCCTTTCCATTCTCTGTGCTTTCAAGAATTTCATTCGACGGGTAGTAACCACAATCAAACTCTGCCGACCGAATATCCCCAAGGATCAATTTGGCTGATTTCGTTACAATTCGTTCAGCCTCATCTTCAGCTCTCTTCATTCTATCTGCATACCATTTATCGTTGATGATGTAATCAGCAGTGTTCCGCAGGCAAACAACATTTGATCTTCCCGCTAGCGCACCAACATATATGTGGTCACCGTACCTTTACTCTAACGTCTTCTTGATCCATTTGGTGCCATAAACATCTTCAGATCCAGCAATTTCGATCAGCTTCTGGCGTACATCTGATAACGAATACAGTTCACCTTCTGATTCGAGCCACTGACAAAGTTTTTCGAGGTCTTGAATTTTCGTCCTGTTGACTGGCCGATCGGGACTACTCAGTTGAGGAACACCGCTCTTCTCAATAAGCTTCTTTCTAAACCTGTCATAACATGCTTTGTGATATCGAGCCTCAGCTGCGACAAGGTCATGGCAGCTTAGCACATACTTCTTTACTTTCAGTGCCTGTTCATCATCATTTCGTTCGCTGCAAACCTTCAGCAGGTTTTCTCTGATTTGCAAAGTTCGGACTTCAGTTACGTTGTCTCGTTTGACATGTTTTCTGTCAGAATAACATGGACGTTCACAGAAGAGACAGCTACTTTTCCAGTCAAATTGTGTAATTCCTCCTCTCGTTTCAACTCGCAGAACTTTACCGGTAAATCCCGTTGCATCTTCAGACCTGGCAGTAGATTTGCGCTTTTTATTGTAGGCAGCTTTCTGACAGTCACGATGGATTTTTACAGGTACGCTTTCCAACCTTGTTTCTGTGAGATATTTATGCAGAACATTGTCTTCAACTGCGATACTGTATTCTACAATGGTCTGTATTCCCCTCTGCTGAACATTTTGTAGTTTGTCTGAATTCGTTTCTGGCCGTCGGCACTTCACACAATGATCACTGTTGATTACGTGGACAGTGCTTGATGCCGATGAAGATGATTGAGAAGCAGCTTCCATGTCACTCATTACAGAATGTCCTGAAACAGACAAGTAAATTGAGGATTAGTATAGTTTTGCCTTTTTTGACATGTTGTGATTTAGGGTTCATTTTTGTCTTAGACCCCCTCATTTCAGATGCAGATACCTTTTTTTGCCCAAAGGAGGCAAATTGAAGCATATGATTTTCTTAATCTACATAAATTTGCGCTTCCGACGATACCAAACATGTTTCCAGGGGGGGGGGGAATTTATTCCGGGTTCAACTCTAATTCGACCATACTATAAGTTGACCATAAATTTACATTTTCTCTAACTAGCTAATCTCTAAATATTATAAACTGTTGTGATCTTCTACTTCTAATTCCATATTAAGTTGTACTTTATAATTTATATATTAAACCATCTTATTATGTTGATTTTATGTTAATTATTTTAATAATTTTATAAACCCAAATTGTATATCCATTTCTTTTATTCAAATTACCAACCAGGGACTTGGAAATTTTAATGAAGAATTTTGTTGTTGTTTACATTGTTGAAGAAAGAAAATACTTTCAACACGAGGAAAACCAATTACTTTAAATATTGGTATTCAATTTATGAAACTAAAATAAAACTATTTTATCATTTTACTGAGTAATAAAACTATTTAACATCACTTTAGCTACGGTGTATGAGTAACAAATTCTGGTGTTGTGCATTGTGGAGTGAGCTAAGGAAAAGCATTTAAACAAATTTGAAATGTAAAAATATGACAATTGAAAGTTTTCGCATTAGATTAGTAAAATTTATAAAGGGAAGTGATGTTTTAAATATAAGCAAAGAATCGGCATCGGCATCGCATCGGCTGAATTTTAGAGAAAAATAGGGTAGTACAAAGCAATTTTGATTTTACGTTATAAAACCTCTGATTTATGCCAAACATGCAAGCCTCTCTCATTTTAAATGTAATCCTAAATCCTTTTATGTTTCGCTTTGTCGTTTAGTTTTACTTCATGATCGGATAGTGACTAGTAAATGGTGATTGGTCGAAACGTTTGTTAGGTTAGGGTTTCTCTTCTCTCCTATTTAAGTGAGCTTCGAATTTTAGTTTATACGTTTGTTCTTGTTTGAGGTCAATAAAAGTAGTATATAGAAGGGTGACTCCAGATCCACGTTTTATCTGGATTTCAGGATACTTTGGATAGATTCTGTTACTAATTTGGATTGGAAATTTTTTCCTAGATTCACGAGTTAAGGTTTTGGTTTAATTTTATTATTATATGGTTTATTTTTATTATTTTTCCCCCTTTCGACTATTTGATTAACCATCAAATTAACTCTAACATTTTCCAGGAATTCCCATTTTAACTTTAAGTTAAATTTTTTATAGAAAATACCCCTCAGGTCCGCAATAACGCCACAACTCTCTTTTTGCCCTTCTCAAATCAGGAAATCTTTTCTCAAGTTTGGAATTCCCACTTTCGGACCAAGAATGGGAATGGGGCAAAGTGGTAGGTAAGTAATCACTAACTTACCGTCAACAAACACAAACTAAAAAACAACCGCCTACATACTATATAGTATATACCCAAACATACCCATACCAATCAAAACCAGAAATTAAATGGTTATTTCCATGGTTTTCCTTTCACCCCTTTCCGGTCCACCCCCGAAAAACCTATGCGCAGCGGTGTATCTACTGTTCCTTATCTTTGATTGGGGAATGTACTGGGAATTTTATATATATAATTGAAGAGCTGATTTTCAAAAAGGCGCTAAGTCCATAAAACCAGTTTCTAAGATATTGGCACATTTTATATTTCTTTACTATAGTTTGTCCATAAAGTAGTTTTTTCACATTAATGTTGGGAGTGAATGCCATTAAGGAAAAAAAGATGTCTGAATAAAATCTAGTACACATGGTTAATTTGTAAATACGTTTTTTGTTCGTAATTGATGGTGGACTTAACACCTTTTGGGGTACAATCAAAGATATGTTGTCCAAAAGACTTCTGGATTACACCGAAACAAACACGAAAAAACAGCCGTACAAAACCACTATTATTTATTTCAATATCTCTACCAGTTCAATCAATCATATCAAATTATATCAAGCCAAAATGTCATCCTGACGATGAGCCACACACCACTGTAGAATCCATGCCATGCCATGCATGTATTGCATTCAGCATGCATAGTGTTCACCACAGCACACATCCTCATTCATCTCTCACAGTACATGCAATTATACTAACGTTGTTGTTTATAAAGGGTGCTGTTGGTAGATTTGTGGATTTAGACCCTTTTGGAAACAAAGTGAATTGGACTGTGCACTTTTTGGAAACAAAGCCATATTATTATATTCGTTATGAAAGGGATATAATACCTTTTGAAACTAATCGATGACACACCTAGATGCACATGGGTATGAACTGTTTTTTAGTGGTACAAACTCAACTTTGACCAAAAATCGACCAAGCACCTTTTGGAAGTCGGCTCTTCATATACAGGATGGGAATAAAGTCTTTAAGGATTTTATACACACAAATAATTTGTTGATAATAAATAAACTCCAATGATATCACTAGTGTATGCGATACTTTACAAAGCAACTATGCAAGGCCAGGAATGACCCTAGGCCCTAGCCCCAGTCAGTGCCATGTCAGTAAGGATGGAATACAGCAATGAAGAAAAAGTGTCTCTTGTATCGTGGGCTATTTCTTATAATAATTGTGAAGAAAGTTTGAGTTTATTTCGAGAAAAATATAATAAACCACCACCAAATGCAACCACTCTTCGATAGTGGAGGCTCAAACTTTTGGAAACAGGGAACCTGGTAAAAGATCTTCCAAGAAGCGGAAGGCCATCAACGGCGACAGGAGACAACAATAAAGAAAATGTACTCGCCAGTTTTCAAGTCGAGCCAACAACTTCAACGAGAAAAGTCGCAGAGAAATTGGGAATTTCCAAATTTTCAGTAGCAAAAGTATTGAAATCACAGGGGTACCACGATTACAAACTCATTTACTCTCAACTCGTATACGACGATGATTGTGATAGACGGCTGCTGTTTGCTGAAACAATGAGACAAAAGTTCAACAGTGATCCAGATTTGCTTTGAAAGATCAAATTTCCAGATCATTGTGTCTTCAGTTTAACGAGTATAGGAAACAAACACAATGTTCACGAGCGGGTGAAAAAAATCATATGACTGGGTAAACCCGTTAAAACGGCTACACTAACAGTTTGAGCGTGCATTGGTTATTCAAGACTCGTTTCCTTTGACATATCGAGAGATACGATGGATGGAAAACACTATTGCCAGGTATTAAGAGACAAAGTTTTGCCACAGTTTACTAATGGCGTTCGCAGGAATTGGCTTTATCAACATGATGGAGCGCCGCCACATTACTCTACGGTTGCAGAGATTGCGTGAGATTCTGGATGCCGACCTTGAAAGAAGATTGCTTGGGCGGTGAGGTCCCATTGAGTGGCCAGCCAGATCACCTGATTTAACCCCATGTGATTTCTGGCTTTGTGTTTATTTGCGTGACAAACTCTACACTCATGGTTTCATCTATCCATATGTGAATGCCCTTGGCCAGAGAATAGCTGAACAACTGAAAAGGATCCTACTCGATATGTTGAGGAGGACAATGAAGAATTTCAGAAAGAGAATCCACAAATGAATCATAGCGGATGGAGACTTTAATCTTTGAAGATTAAGTTACAATTTAACAAAATATTTGCATGAATAATATTCTTATAGACTTTTTATTTGATTTGTTTCATCATTTGAATACTTATTTGTATAATGTTGTCAACTAAATAATTGTATGTATAAAATCCTTAAAGACTTTTCTCCCACCTTATATATATATATATATATATATATATATATATTATATATATATATATATATATATATATATATATATATATATATATATATATATATATATCAGCAATCGATCTTGTCCGTGGGAACCGTATCTTCAGGAGGAATAGATAAACAAGTGCCAAAATCATCTTGGTTTATTAATCATAACTTTACGTTTCGAGATTAGCTCATATCATCAGAATCTGTAATTTTAAAACATACATTAGTTGATCAGAAAGATTAAAACAATTTACATGCAACATTTTACATCACATAAATGATAAAACACACCACATACAAAACTGCATGGCACAAACACATCAAAGCCACATTAGTTATAAAGCAGAAGTGGGGCTCTTTCTAAGAGACCAAAACCAGCATACAACTCTATGCTCTCAAAGACAGGTTGAGAGAAGTATTAGATAATGTGCAATTTTGAGGAAGACAAATTATCACCTATGGCTGGTTTTTTATTCAATATAAATAGATTCCATAGTTCGAAGTTCAATTTCATTGGTGCATTTGGAAACAATCATGAAAGACTTCCAACTTAGTCCTTTACCTTAAATTTACCTTAAAGCGCTTCTGCCTCAAGGGTGCGCTGCTCCCACGAAGTCCGCTCAGCGCCTCCTGAGGCGGGGCCACGACGGGGTCGCCACCCTTCTTTCCTCTTGCTCCTGCCATACGATTTGGTCCCCTATTGAATTTGTGGGGGCTGGTCTGGCAGAGGAATACCCTGACACTGTGGGTTGGTCGGGTATGTTGGCTAGAAACATGTCCAATTGTTTTTTAAAAGTATCTACTGGGACTGCACTTATATCTCTAAGGTACTGAGGCAAGGAGTTAAACAGGCGAGAACCCTGCCTAGAGATACTATTATATTGAAGAGTTTGAATCCTTCTCAGACTGTTTGGTGGGAGGTGATATTTTTTACACATTCTACCAGTTCTTGTTAAGGTGGGCACAATTGGTTCAGTATTGGGGGCAACTAAAAGCCCTTCTAGAATTTTCCAGGTGTAGATTAGGATGTATCTCTCAAACCTTCTCTCTATGATGATCTTTATATCTGCAATGATTTCTAACTGCTGAAAAACTCGATCTTTCAACTGAGAGTTGGTGTGCGATGATACACCAAGATGTTGATCTACTCTCACCTAAAAGTGGAGCTTTGAGCTGTCAATGTATTCATCATTGCAGCTTAAACATTTGTAATTATACACAATCATAGGTTTAAGAGCAGAGGGCACACTCTCCTTATGTTTAAAGAATGAGTTAATCGATAGAGTGTTAGTGAAAACAAATTTAGTCAATTTGGGGATAAATTTTGTTAAAAGTTTTGGAGCAAGTGTAGTTTACGTTCCCCTGACGCAAAAGGAAACACAAACTACACTAGGTCAAAGTTCGGGAACGTAAACTGCAATAGGATCTTTCGGAGACATTTTTTAAATGAATTCATCAAATAGAACGTTAAAACTAACGAAAATAACGTAATATTTTCGTTAGTTTTAACGCGTTTTATTTGATGGATTCATTTAAAAAAATGTCTCCTAAAGATCCTAGTGTAGTTTACATTCCCCAACTTTGCCCTAGTGTAGTTTGTGTCTCCTTTTGCGTCAGGGGGACATAAACAACACTTGCTCCGGTTGATATATATTATTCAGAAACTGTTTGACTTTCTTATACCAATAGAGACCTGAGGGGTATGAGTTATTACAAAAAGAATATATATATATAAAAAAAATATTTCTTTATCAAAGAATACCCAATTCGGATCTTTTCCAAATGGACGACCCCAGGGGATTTAGCTGAAAATTTGTATACTAATAAATTTTTATATTCTAATAACGAAAATGACATTATTTTCCTGGAGAAATATGCGCAACATACGAAAAAAAATTGCATTCATATGCGCACTAGTTTGCTTGGCGCATGACCGTTATCTCGTTAACACCGCTCATGACCATGGGCGTCGATTGCGAGGGGGGGGGGGACGCAGGGGACATGTCCCCCCACTTTTTACAAAGGGAGGGACAACCTACCAGTTGTCACCCCCACTTTCATGGATGAATTGCTATAAATGCTAACTATTAATGGCACCTAATAAGACGTTATATGTCGTATTATATGCATATGCAAATGTAATAGCAATATTATAAATTATGGTCATGAACACCAGCGTATATTTATCATGGAATTTAGCAGTCAATTTGCACTTTAATAACTGCACGTAGCATTTGTGTGTTCTTGGTCATTAAGTACGTGAAATGGAAATATGTTAAATAAACGGTTTTGTTACGTATCATTTTCAATATCAAAGTGTGATCAAAGTGCAGTTTATTCGTTTTATATTTCACGAACATAAGCACACCGGACAAAAAATTAGCCACCCCTAATAGCACCGATAGTAGGAAGTTCAAGGTCACACAGAGGGCGCTGATGTAGCATTGGTAAGTGACAAGTAGCGGTGACGTAGCACACAGGATCAGATCTGTTTCGTGGGGTGGTGAAGAACAAAGTGTGTGTTGGATATAGTCTGCAAAATGGGTCGTGAGGCAGACGTTACTCAGTGGCAAAAAGGAGCCATCGTGTTTGGCAGAGCCCACGGACACAAAATGTCTGAAGTAGCCCAATTTGTTGGTGTGTCAACGCGTACTGTCCAGCGAGTTTACAAAGAGTGGTGTAGTTCGCAATCAACTGACAATCGACGGCGTAACTGTGGCCGGAAAACAATTCTCGACAATAAATGGGCTCAGAGGCACAAAAACTGGACTGCGGCAGATTGGAAACGTGTAATTTGGTCCGATGAGTCCCGTTTTTGTTTGTTCTCCAATGATGGGAGGCGACGAGTACATCGCAGGTCCAATGAAGCCTTTAATCCTGAATGCGTCGAAGGTGTTGTTCAGGCTGGAGGTGGTTCCGTGATGTTCTGGGGATGTTTTTCGTACCACGAAATGGGCCCTCTCGTTCCAGTGACGATGAATTTGAACCAGCAGGCGTACCTCCGCATACTAAACTCGCCGGATTCGTGCGGTTATCAAGGCCAGAGGCGCCGTCACACGTTATTAGGTACATTCTGAGAGGGGTGACTAATTTTTTGTCCGGTGTGCTAATTTTATCATCAGTTTATATGAGGGGTCCCGCGTCTTAAGGTACCTAAGCGCCAAAATTAAAATTCGCCACAAATCGCCTCCAAAGTTCAGCAATATTCTGGCAATAGTATCTCTGTTATTAATTGAGCTAGAACGTTCATTTTTGGCTAAATTAGAGTTCTAAGTATGCTAATGAAGATGTTGATGAGTTTTTGGAATAGATTTTCATATTTTATATTTTATATATATTTTTTTTATTTTTTGATTTTCTTATTATGCCGAACTTTGGGTGCGATTTCTGGCACAGAATGAGGCAAAAAAGTAGTTCGCTTCATAAGGTTTTCAACCATACTTCTAGTGTCGTAGGGTCATTATAACCTAAACCACGCGATAGAGGAAGGGTGAAAATAGTGATATCCATCAAAAACACGTTTTCGTCTGTGGTGGCGCTTAGGTATCTTAAGACGCGCGACCCCTCATATACATTGACCTCTGTTGTCTACAGGTAATAAAAGATTTATTTCGGTTAAACATACGTGTGATATTATGTTACATGAAAGGTTAAATATTATAAATAGTTTGTATTGCGTTTCTTATTTCTGCAAAAAAAAATGTTTAAATAAAGAAAAACAAAATGATTAAATACAATCGAGTTTTTTCAACATGCTGAGAAAAATACAAAAAATGGGTAAATGGTAAATTACGACATTGATATATTGCACGCAACAGCTACTCAGAGTATTGTTTGATTCGCTGTTTGAAGGCGAAGTGTCCCCCCGCCACTATTTTAGAGTAATCGACGCCCCTACTCATGACGCCCGGATACGAGGTTGCTGTGTGGCCCCCGGTTAATTGAATGCCCGGTTAGGTCAATTGAATGGCCGGTTAGGTCAACTGTACGCTCTTGACGATTGGTTAGGTTAAGTAGTGATATTTTCGTTAAAACTAACGAAAATATCATGACTTAACCTAACCTGGCATTCAATTGACCTAACCTGGCAGTCATTTGATCGGGGGCAACTCGAAAGTAAACTAGGTCTAAGCAGGCAACAAATAAACATTAATAACAACAACAACAAAAATTACTGTTTATGAGAGTTCGTGTGGAGAAAAAAGTATGCAAATGAAGATTTATTTATTAAAATATTATTAAATATTACAAATTTTAATAAATAAAGGATATTTATTATCTGCGTTTTATTTTGTAAAACCCACTACATAATTTAGATAACGGTCATGCGCCATGCAAACTAGTGCGCTTATAAATGCAATTTTTTTCGTATGTTGCGCATATTTCTTCAGGAAAATAATGTCATTTTCGTTATTAGAATATAAAAATTTATTAGTATACAAATTTTCAGCTAAATCACCTGGGGTCGTCCATTTGGAAAAGATCCCCCAATTCGAGCAGAGATGGTATGCTCTGTGGATAAAGATTTTAATTGAATTTACTCGTACTTTATATTTAAAGGGAATATAATTAAAATAATTATTACCCAATCCTGTATATGTAGCTTTTTTGTTTTCCGAAGTGTGTGGGTTGTTATTTTTCTTTGAAATTAAAATATCAAGAAAACTTTGTGCGTCATCAACTTTATCTACCTGATGTTTGGATGTTGTGAATTCAAGTATGTTAAAAATGACTACCTGATCTTTACTAGATCAAAAAGCATAAATATGTCATCAACATGTCTTCTACATAAAATAGGTTTAAACTCTGTAGGGTATTGTTCCAGCCACTTCTTTTCACGGTAGCAGAGGAATGCATTTGCTAGGGTGGGTCCCAGTGGAGAACCCATTGCTACTCCATCACTCTGCTTATAGAGAGCCCCATTAAACCAGGATATATTATCCTTGACTGCCAGTTTTGTAAATTTGGGAACTGCTGTTTATTAAGATTATTAAAGTTTGAGGTACTGTCAGTAAATATTTGTTCAGTTAGTATATTCATAGTTTCTTCTTGTGGAATATTTGTAAATAATGGTCACATCAAAGCTGCACATAAATTTGTTAGCTGTATAACTAGAATTGGTGATTTCCTTCACAAACTCATAGGAGTTATTGACCGTAACTTCATTTTTGGTCAGATAAGATAATTTGGGTACAAGGAATTTAGTTAAATTATATGATGGAGTATTAATTGTTGAGAGTATAGGTCTTATAGGGACACCCACCTTATGCACTTCGAGCAAGCCATATATGATAATATACTAAGTGTGGAACCCGAAACCCTTAATGAATTAATAGTGGGACCATCCATCAACCCAAGTTTTTCAATACTTCGAACAAGCCTATTTATTCTATCTTCCAATCCGAGAATAGTGACAAGTGGATCAGTATACTTCTTCATCTCACATTTTGCGTGATCCCCCAGTATATTTATAACTTTATTTATGTAATCAGATTTGTTAAGAATTACTATACCATGTCCTTTGTCTGGTTTGCAAATAATGATAGATTTATCTTTAGCAAGATCTTTCAAGACATTAACATTTTTTCTATTGATAAAAGGAGAAAAACTTTTAAACTTTTAAGAGGATTGGGTACTAATTATTTTAGTTATATTCCCTTTAAATATAAAGTAAATTCAATTAAAATCTTTACCCACAGAGCATAACATCTCTGCTCGAATTGGGTACCTTTTGATAAAGAAATATTTTTTTTATAAATTTTTTTTTGTAATAACTCATACTACCAGGTCTCTATTATAAGAACGTCAAACAGCTATAATATTCCCAAAGAAGTCAAATATATAAAATTTCCACATTATGGTTATGTAAGTGATAACATTAAGAAAGACTTAACAAAAAATTTTTAACAAAATTTATCCCCAAATTGACTTTAAATTTGTTTTCACTGACACATTATCGATTAACTCATTCTTTAAACATAAGGAGAGTGCGCCCTCTGCTCTTACACCTATGATTGTGTATAATTACAAGTATTCAAGCTGCAATGCTAAATACATTGGCAGCTCAAAGCTCTAATTTAAGGTGAGAGTAGATCAACATCTTGGTGTATCATCGTGCACCAACTCTCAGTTGAAAGATCAAGTTTTTCAGCAGTTAGAAATCATTGCAGAGATAATGATCATTCAGGAAGTAGGGAGTCTTTCATGATTGTTTCCAAATGCACCAATGAAATTGAACGTCGAACTATGGAAGCTATATTTATATTGAATGAAAAGCCAACCAAAGGTGATAATTTGTCTTCTACGAAATTGTACATTATCTAATATTTGTCTCGATCTGTCTTTAAGAGCTTAAGAGTTGTATGCTACTTTTGGTCTCTTAGAAAGAACCCCACTTCTGCTTTATAACTAATGTAGCTTTGATGTGTTTGTGCCGTGCAATTTTGTATGTGGTGTGGTTTATGTGATGTAAAATGTTGCATGTAAATTGTTTTAATCTTTCTGATCAACTAATGTATGTTTTAAAATTACAGATTCTGATAATGAGATGAGCTAATCTCGAAACGTAAAGTTATGATTAATAAACCAAGATGATTTTAGCACTTGTTTATCTATCCCTACTATACCTTTGGTTAACCTTTGGTTAGCTTCCGCCCGAATTGTTCATTCTGACGAAGGTCACACTTTTCACTCCACCTTAAACCTACAGTTTAACGTGAAATCTGAACCACGCCCCAGCAGCAGCCCAGCGTCTTAACCACTAGGCCACATAGGGTACCCATCTATGAAGGATGAACAGCTGGATTTTGCTGCGCGCCGGCTGCCGTCGGGTCTCGAACCCGGGGCCGATGGATTCGTAGTCAGCGACGCTAACCACTACACTATATATATATATATATATATTATATATATATATATATATATATATATATATATATATATCGTTTATGACTTGCTTTCACTGGATACAATTGCTTTTACATATTTATACATTTTACATAATTATATTTTTTAGTTTTCCAGCCTTGGTTTACTGTTTACGCATGTTTATCTCGCATATGTTTGTCATTTACTTCCAGTTTCCATTAACTGTTTTCTGGAAATCCAAAATTTTAGTTTTGGTGTTTTTTTGGGGGGTTTTATTCGTTTGGGTTTCCGATAAAATAAGTAATGGTTTCACTGTCATTCATTTTGTTTGTACAGAATATTCTATACAATAAAATTATTTAAATGTATAAAAATTCTGTCTCAAATGCGCTCATGACCTTGATAATACCTTTACGTTACACACCTTTATGAGAAATATCGATATCTGCGACATCATTGTGATAAAAAAGACGCCTGTGTGTGCCAGTTTTGAAAAAAAAAATATTGGAAAACCTTCTTAAATAGTGAAAAGTTAATGCATAGCGACATACCAAAATATTAGAATATCTTGTCAGGTGTTACAAACAATAAAAAATACGGCTTGTGCAAAATCTGCGTGGTTCGATGCTAACACTAATTCTCCCAATCTTAATCCGATAAAAATCTTTGGAATATTGCTAAGCGGAAGGTCTAAAAGCGTAAACTAGGAACACTTAGTGAAATGAAGAGGTGTTTGATGACAACCTGGCAATCGATAACTACAAAAGAATGCTAGAAGCGTGTCGTCGCGATTCGATGCCACGTCGATTGGACGCCGTAATCAGGGCAAAGGGTGAACCAACTAAATACTAAGAGGGAGAGTTAAAAAGTCTTTGATAAAGGTTTAATATATTGGCAGTACTCAGTAAACATAATGAATGTATTCTACTTTTCGTAACACATGACAAGATATTCTAATATTTTGGTATGTCGCTACGCATTAACTTTTCACTATTTACGAGTAATAAGGTTTTTCTTATAATTTTTTTTCAAAACTGGCGCACAGAAGTGTCTTTTTATGATAATGACGTCACAGATACTCGATATTCCTCATAAAAGTGTATAACTTAAAAGTATTATGAAGGTCATGAGCGCGTTTGAGACAGTATTCTATTTTTTGGGTCCGGAGTTGTATATATGTATGTAAAATTTTTTGTATCGTTTCACTTTTTATGGGACGATGGTACGCAATTATTCGCTGATAGTGAATACTATATTTATTAAGTGAATATTGTCAATTGTTAGAAGCTGAATTTAGAGAGTAAATCCACAATAAGTTGTTATGGATTTATTAGAAGCACAATCTTTCGGCCTATCTTAAGGTGTTCATTAGGTGAGAGTGAAGAGGAAAAGGAGATGTCAATTTATAAAGCGGGAAGGGACTGGAAGTAAGGAAGGAGATTAGGAAAGACTTCCAACCTTCATTCTGAACGAAAAATTGTAAATCTGAAAATTTGTGCCGCAGAATTTCAACCACTGGGATAATTGAATGTATTTTCATGCTAAATCCGTAAATTTTTTTAATTTCCGATTCTAATTGTATCCTCGTCGACGGGCATTTCTAGTTTGCGGAGTACGGCTAGTTTCATGACTTTAGAATCGGGGGACGAGTCTTGCGGGGAAAAACGTAAGTGCCAGGAGAATTGTTCTGGCAAAGAGTGGATTTAGTTTTTAGTAAAGAGTTGCGTGGAGAGGTGGTTTGGCTTGTGACCAGTCTTATGTTAGCAAACTTAAGGAGTTCAATTCAAGGATCAGCGGCGAATAATGGAGGTATAAAGTAGGAGGATTAGGTCGTTCAGTGGGAGTTGGAAGAGGATGAGTAAAGTGGCGGCTGCGAGCAGTTGCTTGGGCTGAATTGATGAGGGAAACGGGATAACCCAAATTTTTTAATGATGATATAAGGTGGTGAATTTCAGGGTGACGAAATTCACAATCACAAAGACGAAGAGCCCTTAGGATAAGGGAAAATGAGGACAGAACGCTTGAATTGGAGAAGATGGTGAGATAAATAGTGAATGTAAATTTCATTACGTATAGGTTTGCAAATGTGAAGGAGATTGATGGGGAGGGATTACTGAGTTGAGAAAGAAAGAGTAACAGTTTCGATTACCCGACATTCGGCAAAAACGTTATGAACGCAACGTAGGCATAGGAATGCAAAAAACTTCACTTTTTCTACGTGAAGGTTAAAATATGATAATAAAAACCCACTCTAATAGACAGAGTTTATTTCCACAACAGTTTCGATGTCCACTGGCATCCTCTTCGGGTGGATACAGAAAAACGAATGAACCAAACACAAGAGGGAAAACAGTCCAGAGACCTTTAAGAAATTCGCACCTACATTAGATCCCGTTATCCCGACACTGGAAGGACATTTTTATTAAAGGGACCCGCTTATAAGTACATTCGCATAAATTTAAAACTATCCTCTTGTTCTATACATATAGATTCAATTATTTTACATAATTATTACATTCATTATTAAATTTGTTACATTTAATATTGTATTATTATTTAGTACAGATATTATAAATTTATTATTACATTGATTATTACAGTGTTGTTTATTATACAAAAATTATAAACCGAAAAACGAATGAAAAAGGGCGAGGAGGAAACAATCAAGAGACCGTTACGAATAAATTAGGTCCCGTTCTTCCGACACTGGAAGGGCTTTTTTTTTTTTTTTAAAGGGACCCACTTATAAGTACATTCGCATAAATTTAAAACTATATACTTGTTCTATATAGCATCGAAACTGTTGTGGAAATAAACTGTCTATTAGAGTGGGTTTTTATTATCGTAGGCATAGGACCTTTTTGTGGGAAAATGTGGGAAAGGGAACAATTCATGTATAAGTTGTCAAGAGCGAGAGAAGGAGGATTCTAGGATACACCGAAGGTTTTGGGTTAATATTCCTTGAACTTAAACAAACACTTAAGTTTGCTAACGTAAGACTGGTCACACGCCAAACCAACTCTCCACGCGACTCTTCAGTAAAAATCCAATCTACTCTTTCCGCAACACCCCTCCCGTAACTTACATTATTCCCCGCGAGACCACGAGTTTACGGTGATGAAACTAGTTCTCCCCAAACTAGAATCGGCGAACTCGAACAAACAATAACAATTAGAACCGAAAATGAAAACAATTCACGGTTCAAACACGAAAGTACTCGTACAGTATATTCCGCGGCACTAGTTTTTAAATTCCCAAAATAACTTTTCTTCGCGCAGAATGCAATAATATAATAATGGAATGAGCCTTAATCAAATACTGTACCTCCTCATTTTCAATCAATCATCTGGATCTTACTCCGTTGGTAATATTTTTAAAGACAAACTTCAGTTGTCGATTTTAAACAAACTTTCATAACATCATCTATTTCACTGCTTTCAACTACCCATTATTTAAAAGTTATGACTAATTACATTATATTCAGTGGCAAGCCCAGGCGGTTTCCTGGTTGCCCGGAAACACCCTCTGAGATCCTAAAATAATTAATTATTATTATTATTAATGTTAATAATATTAATATTATTATTAATAACATAATATAGCAGTAAAATAATAAAGTAGCTTATTTGACTTTCTGTGTTTATTGTTACTCACTTATTTCATCCTTTTAACTACCACCATTATTATTATTATTAATTTTATTATTAATATTTAATTTTAATCCTATTCATATTACTAATATTTACTTTCAGCCGACCACATCTCCTATTTATTTGAGATTGTATGCTTTATATATCTTTTGTTGATACCCTATCCTCACTTCTGGTCCCACCGTGCCTTAAAAATTCACAGTCTCCTCTTCCTTTCAACTCGCACCCGATGATGACCTTAGAAGAAGTTGAAAGATTTTATTTAAAATAAATTCATTAACTGTACACATACAGTATTCTTGTCATATGTATAATTATCGCATTTCATCTCTCTTTGCCTCCGTCATTTTCCCTCCAAACAATTAACTTTTCATTACTTCCGAAAACATTCTTAACAGTTAATTAATCTTGGCACTCACTTGGGAAATTAACAACAGAAACGGTGCTGCAACGAGTCAATTTCCAAGCTTTTCCCTATTAATATTCTAATTTAAAATGGAATATGTCGTATTATATGCATATACAAATGTAATAGCAATATTATAAATTATTGTCATGAACACCACTGTATATTTATCATGGAACTTGAGCATACGTAGGTAGGTGCCTCCAGTGACATGTTCATCGAAAAAAAGGGGGCCTATGATGCGATCCTTCCAAATGCCACACCATACCATCACCCGAGATGTACCTTGTTCCTTTGAAGAGGTATACCGGTGAGGGTTGTTTTGAGACCAGTAGCGGGTGTTCTGTCGATTTACCTCACCATTTCCATAAAAAACAGCCTCGTCACTGAACAGAATGGTGGACGGGAAATTGGCATCCCGAGCATATTGTTCCGTAGCCCATTCACAAAATTCCATCCGCCGGTCGGGATCATCATCATCTTCGCTTAATTTCTGTAGGATCTGAAGTTTATATGGATGCCATTTGTGAGCCTGAAGAATGCGATGGATGCTACTTTTCGACACTCCTGTCTCGGCGGAGAATCGCCGAAGAGACTTATTGGGACTTCTGTTAAAATGAGCCAGGATAGCAGTCGCTGTATCATCGTCAGTGGACCTCCTTGAAGGTCCACTGCGTGGTTTATCTTCTATGGATCCTGTTTCCTTAAACTTTGCAACAAGTCTGCTAACACAACTCTGTGTTATTGGCTCGCGGTCTGGATGCATTCTGTTAAATTCAGCCGATTTCCTATGAGTAGAATTATCTGGATTCGTTCTTCCTTGCTCACAGACATTATGGCCTGTAGAAAGAGAAAAATATGAATTATGGTTTGTAGAAATAGAAAAATATGAATTTCGCCTATGATGCCGGACTTATGGGACACCCTGTATTATGGGTAATATTCTTTTATCGATGCCTTAATCGTGTTGGTTGCATCGACCAAAACAATCGCGTTACGATTATAAGACAATCAAAATACGCTTCAAAAAGTCGAGTGTAATATATAATACTATATAGCCATTGCATCGCGATCATATCGCGAGGAAAGAGATGTCAGGGTCGGAGAAGCGATGAAACACAACGCAGAACGATAAAAAAAAAAGCTAAACCGCTGAAACCACGATGATAAATTCCGACTGGGATAGAACAACTGAAATCACATTCACCAACAGGTTCAGACAAATGGAGCGTTTCACTGATTAAAAACTTTATCCTGTACTGGATACCGTAAAGATCTCTGGACGCAAGAGAAATACTGGGCATCCCGAAGAGAGCGAACATTGTCCCTGTGAGTACAGATCTCGAGCAAAGAACTATAGACCAGTTCACCTACATTTCTCCTCACCAAAATATTAAAAAAAATGGTCAAAGAAAAAATATATGACTTTGGAAGCGCAGGAAAGATTCAATGAGAACAGGTACTGGTTCCGATCAGGAAGATCGTACCTATCACAACTAAGAGAACATTATAACAATATCATCGATGCGCTTGAAAACAATGAAAATTACGATGTAATATACACAGACTTTGCTAAAGCATTTGACAAAAGTGATCATGGTATAATAGCATATAGAATGAAACATAAGGGAATAAGAGGCAGAGTGAGAAAATGAATCAAAGTTTTGACTTCCTCAGAGAACGAGAATAAGTTGTTAAAATCCGATGAATATCATTATCAGAATCGGGGGTACGTATAACTCAGTACCAAAAGGAATAACATTAGCCTCACTCCTATTCATTATCATGCTAACAGACAACGAAGTAATCAACAGTAGTACAGGAAAATCCTCCGCTTAGCCTTGGTTAACCTTAGTTTTGTTTCCGGCCGAATTGTTCATTCTGACGAAGGTCAAGCTTGTCACCTCAAAGTTTATGTTACAAATATTATCAGAAAAAATTCGAAATTCAGATGTAAAAGAATCAAAAACAGACACAAACGGAAGACAACAATATGAAATTTAACACTGAAAATTTTCAGCTCTTAATGTAACAATAAAAATGAGGAACTAAAACGGCTAAAAAAAATTGTGCCTCAAATAGACAGTACATTCAGAGAAATACAAAAATAAAAGGGTTATGCGTTATAATGACCGATGATATGAAATTTGAAATGCAAGATAAGACAGCCATGAAAAAAGTTACGAGAAATTCTTTTTTACTGTATTATATCAATTATATCAATATATTTGGTTAGTGTGAAAAACATTTCCCTCGGGGTTCAAAAAGGAGGGCCATTAGAAAGAGAGCAATAGGTGTTTTTTTATCACCTTTACTCAATTATTACAAGTTCATTAGAGAGATGTTGCCTTACACTCAACAGCTCTAATTTGGAGTCCGAAACACACGATCAACCTCTTTTCCTTAATACAAAACACGTCTTGTATAGACTTATTTAAAACCACACTAGCAGTATATATACAATTACACATTTATAATCATATAGCGACTTCACAAAGGTGTTACCAAATATTTTTATGTAACATTGGATTTATATATATATATATATATATATATATATATATATATATATATATATGAATAGAAACGACGTAAATAAGGAGCGTCTCTGCACACGGGGAAGAGAAATAACGAATAAATGAAAAATGAGGCGAACCGCCCGGGAATCGAACCCAGGGCCTTCCAATTGCCGGTTGGATGCGCTACCATTACACTACGGACCTCGATCAATCATAAATCGAAATTCTCCTCATTTTTCATTTATTCGTTATTTCTCTTCCCCGTGTGCAGAGACGCTCCTTATTTACGTCGTTTCTATTCATTTATATACTGCGTGGTCATTGCAGTTAAATGCACATATTCACGATTTGCGAGGGTGCCCTCTCAGGGCATTGGTTTCTGCCCTATGTAGGAGAATTTCGATTTATGATTGATCGAGGTCCGTAGTGTAATGGTAGCGCATCCAACCGGCAATTGGAAGGCCCTGGGTTCGATTGCCGGGCGGTTCGCCTCATTTTTCATTTATTCGTTATTTCTCTTCCCCGTGTGCAGAGACGCTCCTTATTTACGTCGTTTCTATTAATTTATATACTGCGTGGTCATTGCAGTTAAATGCATATATATATATATATATATATATATACACACAGAAAATTGCATTCACCGCAAACTGGACGTTAAAATAAATGATAAAAACTGTAATTACTCAAACCTATGCAATACAGGGACGTTCATTGGGATTTAAAACGCAATAAAAACGAGGGGTGTTCAGAGCTAGTATATATGAAAATGAAAATGAAAATGAAAAGGTTTATTGGCAAACTATAGTCCATATGACAAATATTATTGATACAATGACAGTTCATATACTAAGGATAGAAATATATACAATTGATTAGAAATAGTACTGCACTGTCGAAGTTAAGTGGAGCTACAGACAGACGTTTTCGTACCAAGAAGTCCATAGCTTAGACCTTAGAGGATAAATGGCAGGACTCATGGATAGCTTGGATGATCGGGTTGGTTGACTTTTTAATTCTTTGCATTAGACTGTGTTGAGCACGTCTTGTTACCTCCGGAAAGCTCGAGACATTGCGGGTAGCAAACATTTGCGAAGCTGAGCATCTCGGGGGTAATTTCTGTAAGAGTCTAAAAGATCTGTTGTACAGCAAATTTAAGGTTCTGCCAGAACCTTCACCATTCATTTTAAATCTTATATCAGCTGGCTGATTACAGCTTTTAGGATGAAATTGCATAACCTTAGTTTTTGTAACATTAAAAAGAATATCATGTTTCTGCGAATACACTTCGCAGACATTTAGTAGCCGATCCAGACCTTTAACTGAGGGACTTATTAACACCATATCATCGGCATAAACTAAGTTATTTATCCTTGTGTTATCTATACAACATCCTACTGTTGCCTCATTAAGTGAAGCAATTAATCCGTCAATATACACATTAAACAGCATAGGGGAGAGCAAGGAGCCTTGTCTCACCCTGCAAGAGGAGCCAAACACTCGGATAGTACATTGCCCCACCTAACAGTGAAAGATTGGTGGGAATACCAAAATTTCAATAAATTTAATATGTACATGGGAACCTTCCTGTCTTCTAGTCTTGCAAATAAAATATTGTGGTTCACCTTATCATATGCCTTACTTATATCAAGGAAACAGCTATAAATGGTTGAATTACTGTCAATGTATTTAGATATTGTTTCTTTAAGTACATAGATACACAGGTCAGTTGAGTGGGACCTTTTAAAGCCAAACTGATTAGGAGATGTCCATAGGAAATCATTTAATCGGAGTAACAAGAGTTTTTCTAGTAGTTTCGAGAAGCAGGAAGCGACAGCAATAGGCCTGTAATTATTGCTGAACAGAATGTCTCCGTACTTATTTTTGACCAGGGGCAAGATACATACCCTCATGAACTCTGCAGGGATAGAGCTATGAGCAAGCATGGCTGATAGGAGCAATGATATATGCAGACATACTACGTCATTTGCATATTTTAAGTGCTCATTCGATAAGTCATCTACCCCTGACGCAGAACCAGTCTTTAACTCTTTAATTAACCTCTTTACTTCAGAAAATGATATCAAAATATTTTCCCTTGTCCCTCCCACAATCGTTTCGCTGCAATCTATCTTAAGATTATCCCTACTCACACTATTAAGAATGTTAGAGTAGTGGCTTTTTCCACAGCTTTGCAATTTCATCCTCCCCCGACACCCCATCGATTGTTGGAGGGAGGACATTTTTGACACCCGTTTGATTCTTAACAAATTTCCAAAATTTGTTATTATCGTTATTTATGCGAGCTTCACAGGCTTTTGATGCTCGAATAGACTCTTCTTCCTGTTTACATCACCTTATGGCCGCCTTATACTGACCCCGACTTCTACACATATTTATGTATACTAGTCCTAATCTGGGTCTACCATGAAAGCACCACAAATCATAGGCGTCTTTCGATTCCCTCTTCAGGGGGGCAATAAAATCATTCCATCCAGGAATAACCTTAGTATGATAGTTGTAAGATTTAATCAAGGGGCTTCCTGCTTCTCTTAACAGGGATATTATCTTACTATAATACCTATCTATGAGTTTACAGTGAGAATCATTTGAGCAAGGATTATTACAGTCAAGGTGCAAAATTTCTTAATTATTAAAGAGGTGACATGTTCTGTCTTTGTATTCTATTCTCTGCTGCATATTAACATTGGACCAATCGACGCGATTATTCTTACCTATTGAGTTCTTGTTAAGTCGTGTTGCGCATAAATTGGTAACGTTAATTAATATTTCTAATGGTCTATGATCAGAAAGAAGGAAATCATGCAAAATATGAACTCTAACAATTCGATCCTTTAGATTATTACTAGTGAGACAATGATCAATCCACCTGGTGGTACCACTCATATCGCTAACGTATGTAAAATTACCACTGGCTACCCCTAATACATCTACATCACTTATACTTAAATTGGCCGACTCGCACATGTTACCCAATTCTCCAAAGAATTCCGAGTTCACATGTGCGTTAAGTCCCCCATTATTATACAGTGAGAATATTTGGGGTTATCTGATAATGACTTAATTTTGTACAGCAAATCAATGTATTCATCTAGATTACTCATTGTTCACTTGTAATTCAATGCCAACAACCTTACGTTATCGCTTGTTAAAAATTATATATATTATATATATATATATATATATATATATATATATATATATAAAACCAGGGGTGTGCTGGGACCGGTTCGGTCCGGTTCACCCGAACCTGTTGTTAAATTTTGATTGGATCACCGAACCGTTTGTTTGTTTTTAACAAATATTTAACAGTCAGTAGAAATTTAACTTGAAATTTGCAATTTGTCAGTCAGTCTCGATGAATTTTACGAATGCTCATGACGCCCGAGATTTGTCTCGTTCACAATTATGTTTTTTTGAATTATAGCTTTAGTTTACAATGTCACATTTGATGTTACAATCGTTGCATGCCATTAGAATGGTTTTATTTCATTATGAAATTTTTAGAAAGTATTAGTTTATTTTTAGATAATTATGTCATTAGTGAGTATAAAGAATATGTTAAATAATTTCTGACAAAATTTTACAAAATGCTGTTTGGAAAAGCTAAAATGCGTTGGCTTCCGAGGCTTCACCCCGGACCCCGCTGGGGGAGCTACCCCTCACCCCAGACCCCCTACCTTAATGACTCCCGCCATTGGCGCTCGCCGATTTACACCCCTATCTGTATCAGAACCGGTTGTTAAGAAATTGGCAGCACACCCCTGTATATAACACTGCTCTGTAGTTTAGAACAAAATATAGAATGCAGTATCTGCACAAGAATTTCTTTATAATACTGCACATATTTGGCTGCTATTTTTTGTTCCGAAGCTGTAAAGTAAATGATTGGAGCAGTCGACACTTGTACATATACATGAAAAATTACGCATATATATATATATATATATATATATATATATATATATATATATATATATATATATATATATATGTTACAGGGAATCTGTGTAACTAGGAATTTCATGAAATCTCTAAAATGTTCAGGGACTTCACGTAAGGTTTAGTCGTGATATTTTCGTTCAACCGACGGGAAAATTATTGAAAGCCCGCTTAACTGTACGCCCTTGACGATTGGTTAGGTTACGTCGTGATATTTTCGTTAAAAGTAACGAAAATATCACGACTTAACCTTACATGAAATCCCTGAACATTTTAAGGATTTCATGAAATCCCTAGTTACACAGATTCCATGTAACATATATATATACAGGGCGTCCCAAAAAAATGTATACACACTTTAAATACTTATAAAGGCAGTGTTTATTAAAATACATTTAATTTTCAAAATGTAATAGAATCTACAGACATTATTTAATTGTTTTGTCAACGCCTGTTTTCAAACTGACGTCCGTTCTGGTCCAGGCACTGCTGATAACGCGAAGCAATGGAATCGCAAACATCACGAAACATTTCGTTTGGTATTTGTGTGCATTCTCGTTCAATGGCTGCTCTCAATTCAGCGACTGTTGCAGGTTTTATAGCGTAGACTTTGTCTTTTAAGTATCCCCATAAAAAAAGTCTAGTGGTGTGAGGTCTGGTGAACGCGGAGGGTATTCTACGAAACCCCTTCGTCCAATCCACATCCACATCGTGCCAAGTACCACTCGCAATACTCCACTCTTCGGTCCGGATCATCTTCATTAATAGCATGGACTAATCTTGGAATGTAACTTTTCCATTGACAGCGCTTCAAAATGCGTTGGACAGACGATTCTGAAATTCCTACCTCACGACTCGCTTGCCGCACAGATTTTCTTGGACTTTGGTGATACGTTTCCAGTACTCTTTCTTGCTTTGTGGGGCTTGTCGATGTCCGTGGTCTCCCGGAACGCTTCTTGTGGACATTCTGAACAGTTCCATCGGCTTCAAACTTATCTCTAATTCGAGTGATGGTAAGTCGCGTTGGTGGATCTGTTTGAAACTCCCTCCTAAACTGTCTTTGCACTTCAACTGCGTTTTCACACTTCCAGTAGCATTTTAGAATGAATTTCCTTTGTTCAAAGCTTAGTCTGACTGCCATTATTAATTCTAATGGGTTTAACTTGGAAAGAAAGAAACATCAATTGAGCTATCAGCTGTTAAAGTGTGTATACATTTTTTTGAGACGCCCTGTATATATATATATATATATATATATATATATATATCACAGACTTATAACAACTGATCCCGCCTTCGTAACTTTGTAAAATGAATCCAGATCAGCGTCATATATGATAACGTTGTAAAAACGAGGTTACAAACTGCGTTTTTATAGTGCAAAATATCTCGCATGAGATATGAAAGCGACTCAGTGAAGAAACAGCAACAACAACAACAACAACAACAACAACAACCATATATATATATATATATATATATATATATATATATATATATATATATATATATATATATATATACAGTATATATATATATATATACACACACACTGCATATCTATTTTTAAACACTGGTAACAGTTGTTAATATGTTTATTTTAATTATTGCATTAACACTGACCTGTTTAATGAGTTACCGATTTCTCAGAGAGAAAGGATGCGCACGGTGCTTGTTTCGTCATATCTTTTGTTTCGGTAATATTTCACACCATACGACAAGAACAAATGTAAAAATAAAATTTGAACACTAATTTGATTAAGTTGAAAATATTTCAAAATTTGACGCTTCTCTCACTTCGTTAATTGAAGAGAGGAAGAACTTTAACAAATTTTAATTTGCCCCCTAAATGGGGTTTCTACTCACCTCAAAAGCTTTAAATTACTTTGCATCCCTTACCCACCCCCCTCCCGAACCACACACACTCTCACCAGTCCATCCTTTCTTTAGTGAAAATATAATTTTTCTTCAACTTCTTTCACGCCAAATGGGTAATCTGCATCAAATTTAGTATACATATTAAGGGAAAACCAGGGTAGGTTTTAGTAACACACTCGCCCCTCCCAATCTTCCCTCTAGGTTGTGTTTTTGGAGTTTTGCTGCTAAAGGCGCAGCGGGCATTCTGGTAAAATATATATTATTTGTGTGTGCGTACGCGCGCGCGCGCACGCACGCACGCAACTGGGCAAAAGAAAGGTTGCGTGTGTAATAATTCACAGATGTAGTGGGGTAAAAAATTTTTGTGAGGTAACAATTTTGGTACTTGGGAATATTAAAAAATTTATATAAAAATGCTATATTATTTGAAAAAATATATCCTGGTCCCGATGAAATTAGATTACGCACCGGTTAGGTTAGTTGAGGTTTGGTTAGGTTAGGTTAGACAAGATTTGCGAGTACTTCACTTAAGAGAAAACACCCTTCGAACCCTTAGTTGTTTCCGAAACAGTTCTCAGTTCGATGACACTAAGGTTAGATTAGATTAAATTTGGTTTCGTTAATTAGTACGAGAATTTAGATATATGGATTTAAAAATGTCGGTACCTCTCTTATGCAGAGTTTGTGTGTGTGTGTGTGTGTGTGTGTGTGTGTGTGTGTGTGTATGATGCAACTTGAATTCCTGAGGCCGGTCCGGACCGGTCCATAATTCAAAT
This sequence comes from Bathynomus jamesi, assembly GCA_023014485.1. Classification (NCBI taxonomy): domain Eukaryota; kingdom Metazoa; phylum Arthropoda; class Malacostraca; order Isopoda; family Cirolanidae; genus Bathynomus; species Bathynomus jamesi. Next base: position 193,901 of record JAJOZX010000360.1, on the reverse strand, counting down.
ATACTCATTTCACATAGTTAAGTAAAAGATTGAATAAGAAACGTGTTATTCGATCGTTATTCGTATTGCGTATTGAAACAAGCAAGTACTGACTAAAACTCACATTCTCTACTTGCAAAGAATGAAAAATAGCAGTTCGGACAAGTCCAGTCGCATCATTGATATAGAGAGTGTTGACAAAAGTAAATAGACACCACGATGATTGACCTCAACAACAAATGGCAAAACTCATCAATGGAATGCCAGAACGTGTGTCACCTTTACATAATGCAAACGGAAAAGCAACAACATTCTACATTTATTCATTCAATAAATTTTTTGTTATTTCTTGACTTTTTATCATATATATATATATATATATATATATATATATATATATATATATATGATGAATTTCACGCTTAGATACATGAAATGAATAACTGATATGCAAACCTTTGTGGGTTTGCATATACATATATATATATTATATATATATATATATATATATATATATATATATGCTACAACTCAGAATGGTTCCCTGAGAAACTTTTATGCTACACACACACCGTGCATGGAACAATGAAATTTTGTGGGATAGTTAAATCCACTATAGTCCGAATAATTAATGGTAAATGGCAAATATTAAAGTTTATCTTTTTCATGATGGAAGCCCAACGTGGGCAACGGGTCACTGGGAAAGAGGCCCCAAAATATAGCTTCCCTCACCAGTTACTAAGAAAATATGCTAAGCAAATAGGATCCAGGTTTGAGTCTTTTGACCCTAGGTCCTGTCCTGAAGCTGAGATAATTACAGCCTTAGATTACAAATAAATAAAATTCAAATAACTAGTTTATTTTCCACGTTGAAAATAAAATAAAATCTAAACTTATTTCGTGTGTGTGTGTATATATATATATATATATATATATATATAAGACGATACGTGGTGTTTTAACTCTCTTTATGTATACACTTTACGCGTAAACCGTTCGGCACAAGGGTAAAATCACAACTACAGAAGCTCTGCAATAACAGTTAACGAAACGCATCGCAGTTTTCTCTTCGACAGAAAACAAGCGCTCGCTCTCTCGGAGAACCGAGACAGAGACTCTTTCCTACGAACGCAGAGCCAAGAATGATAGTTCCTAAACCCCTTTCACAGCTTTTAGCTTGGCTTTTCCGTTGCACGGATACCATTTTTTTATTCCCCCCATCTTCTTCTCTCCCCCAAACCTTTTGTTTTACGCTTTTGTATAAATAGTACTGAGACTAAGGCTGTAGTGACTGTAGGTTCACTGTATATTTACATATTTCTCCTAAGATGTATACTAAATTTGGTGCACATTACCCAAGCCGTTTAGGCGTGTGTATATATATATATATATATATATACACCAGGTTTCCCCCCCAAAATTACTTTATTTCTAAATAAATGTTCCAAGCTGAACAAAAAAGAATATGGACACAGACAAAGGCAATAGATACGTAAAACATAAGAGTTTATTAACCTTAGTTAAAGAACATATTCAGTGTAATCACCATTTTTTTCTAACACATTATTCAAACTTACACAACTGTTTGAAATAATATTTTAAAATAGCTCAATTGGGATGTTCTTCATTACCTTATAGACTTTGGTCTTCAGGTCTTCAAGTGTCTTAAACTTGATAGAATAAATCTTTTATGTAATCCCACGAAAATAAGTTAGGGGATGTGAGGTCAGGTGAGTATGGGCCATTATGGCATATCATACTCTGGGTTCAGGGTTGAAATTTTGGAAAAACAAAGTGCCTAATATGTATTCCTATGTAAAAATTAATTCTAAGATGGGTTTATTATTTGCAACTTTTCTGAAAAATCTCATTTTCATGGCCAAAATCGCGATTTTCTGATTTGAAGGCTGCCTAACGCAGCCTCAGGGCACCCAAACCAAAGCGCGCAGCTGTTCTGCATATGATTTAGTCTAAAAGCTGCTTTTCTGATCTTATCCTTGCTTTCTTGTGTGTTTCAACTCCTCTGGGTGCTGAAAATATTTTTAGATTTCACGTAAAACTTAAGAATTTTAAGTTTTTCTTCAAAGAATAGGCGCGGCTCACCAGCTCTACTCTGATCGAGTAGCGGGAGACTTGCCACCTCCACGTGTAGGTTTACACGCCTGTTCTTCCTGGATCCCTGAAAAGCGTGGCCTCATAAGATCTTATATTATAATCTTATGAGGACTTTCAGCTCTTATGAGCATTAACGATGGCTTCAGCCTCTTCATCAGCCACTCGAACCTGAAAAGCTCTTAAGTATGTCCTGCTTCGATCTGAACACTGGGAGCATTTCTCGATGGTCTATCCTGGCCCTCACCCACCCATCTCTCTTCTCGTGACCGTACACATCTTGGGAAGCAGTTGAGACTTCCTGTACAGCTCTCTCGCAGGAGTGAGTATGAACAGAGAAAGCGTCCACTTTGAGTGGAGTTTTCCTGAGATCCTCGAGCTCAGTCAAGGTCATCTTGCAGGTGAAAATAGGCTCGTAAATATTCTCTGATTCCCAGTTGATGAGATCCTCAGGTGAAGTGGCTTGCAGATTGACTTTGGGATTTTTATGGGGCCTCACTGTCGTATCATCAAAGTCTCTTCCTTCTCTGATCTTCTCTATCTGGATCACAGCTAAAGCTCTCTGATGCTCATCCTCACTGCACAGGAATGAAGCCAGGATGTTCTCAGGATGTGCGTGGTAAGCTCCTCTTATCACTGCAGCAGAGATGATGTTCCTGACCTTGGCAGTCTGGTTCCTCAGCAGCCTCAGGCTTGAAAAAACGTGTGCAGGACCAAATTTGAGGTGGTGCTTCACTTTGATGTCGTAGTACATTTTGAAGTAGAAGTTAAAGCAGAACTTAACGAGGACCTCGAGCCTCCTCAACACCTCCCCCTTCAGTCCGTGCTCCCTCATTGGTTCAGAGGTCCGCACTTGAGACGAGCCAACTGTGGACTGAGACTTCCAGACTTGATGGCTTTGATCAGAAGATAGCAGTTGTGCTGGTCTGTGGAGAGAGATTTGACTATCTCTACTGGCAGCTCAATGATATCTTCAGTTCTTTCCACTGGTTTGAAGTTGAAGTTGACCTCAAGTTCATTCACTTTCTCAGGAAGTTTTCCAATAGGCCCACTGAAGCCTGACCGGGTAGTTACAGGGCCGTCCAGCTTGATGATTAAGTGCCTCAGGGGGAGCTCGTTCACATGGAGCTGACAGATCATCCAGTGGCACTTGCGACCCAGCATCTTCTCCAATAGGGCTATGGCGCCTCCAGACCACCCCGTGTTGGTGTTGGTAGAGTCTCCTCCAATCATTACAAGGTTCTCGTCAGCTCCGTGATCCAGAAGCCACTCATGCAGGCCCTGAGCGATCTTATGAGCAGGCTTTTCTCCTTCCTCAGGTTCCTCGGGAGTGAAATGGAAGAGGTACTTTCCTTGAGGCTCCCACGTGATAGTGTAATGCTCCTCGATCACTTTGCCAGGATAAAATCTCCCTGTCACTTCGTTATATTTCAACACCTTTGTGTTCCTATCCTGCTTGCCATCAAAGAATATCCCAGAGATCTTCTCCTCCTCTGACCTCTGCGTGAGAGCTTCAACTGATGAGACCATTACGTCCTCCTTGGTTATCTATTGAGAGAATGTTGAACTTCTCCTTCTGCGTCCAAATGGTTACAAAGATTCAAATGGAGTAGATTTTTTTCTTATGTATGTATGTATTAAACCTGTGTAAGAATTAAGCAAAGTTAATGTGTCTAAATGGCAACAAATTACGACAAAGGGTTAAAAATATGAGATTGTGTTCAATTGAATATTCGGTATTTCAACATAGAACAGAAAACCGCAATTTTGAACATGATAACGCGATTTTTGGGAAAAGTTGCAGAAAAGAAACCCCTCTTAGAATTAAATTTTACATCTTCTTCTTCTACAGCATTATTAGTTCCGCACTTGCGCGGGGTCGTTGCTGCGGATCCTCCTTCTCCACTCTTGTCTATCCTGTACCAGCTCGACATCCAGCTCCCGCTCCCTCAGGTCGTCCCGAACACTGTCCTCCCTCGCATGGTCTCTCCTTCCTCGCCCGTCTTCTCTGAGCTATCGTCTTCAGCCGCATCCGCTCATGGTGCGTTAGCCCTCGTCCACTTTCCACGGGTCAGGGCGATCCCCCTGCGCGTCGGTTACGGAGGACGCTCTAGCATGTACGACATTTACGACATTTTCCATGATCCGCATATCATAATGGTATTGGCAAGGTTTTACGCCGGATGCCCTTCCTGACGCAACCAGAAAGAAAGACAAATAATGAAATTTATAAATATGAAGTTTCAGAATGTAATTATCGTAATAAGTTATTTTCTCTGTGAAGAAGATATTAAGCCTTTTTAGGATATCCATAAAAATAATTTTTCTGTACTTTTTGTAATAATTTTCTCTCCCTTAATCTCTAATCATTTTCCTTCACAAACTCGTTTACTCTTTCTTTCTTCTGGACTGAAATTCTTCAGCGCACTTAGTACATCTTTCGCCTACTGCTCATCACACTCGACCCTAGTCTCTATATGTGCGGCCCCATATTAAATTTTACATAAAAATACATATTAGCCAGAGTGAAATTCGGACTCGGAAAAGTATGATATGCCCTAATGGGCCATTACACTGGCTCATGAAGAGAGATTAATCGCCCGGAAAGATGCTTCCTCAAAACGTTGCGAGTTTCACAAGCAGTGTGTGGATGTGCTTCATCCTGCTGAAATTACTGTGAATATGGGGTAATATGGGCCTAGTAATGTCTTCTATGGCCTTACTAGGCTATAGTCTATTGGTAGCGATATCATCTTTTCCTAATTTCTACGAAATTTGGAAAAATTATTGTTTTAAGTATTAAGTGGTGAAAGAACGGTTTTAATATACATTTTAATACCATATATATATATGCTTTGGTCTTGCCAGTCAACATGTGAACAACTGCAATGTTGCCATATACAACCTTCAATGTTTCAGAAAGACCAGAACTATCCATCAGGTGACCTATACAACCAAGAAAACACATTTTATTGTGAAGTCCACCAAGTCCTAACACTACTGACTTCATGGAGCTTTGGTGTGGCTCACTACTGATAATAGCATATACCTTCCACCATAGTGGCTGATTAAAAGTTATCACTGGTGTCATATTATTCTTTCTGGCTTACTGGATCAAGAAGATCAGTGTGGAAGAGACACATGACATATTAGTAGGGTCCATGTCAATCATCGGGAGGAATGTAACTGTTGCTTTCCCAAGATGACTTTCTTAATGGATCATTTACATGAAACCGGACCAACCAGGGCGTGGCCATTCAAGGAAGGGTGAAATCTTCCACAACACATCTGTCATTAGTGTCATGGGAGGTGGTGATGAGAATTTTAGTACATCTAAATCACTGAAAGTAACATGTCTTGTGCCTTTGGATAGGTGTACGGGTATACCTCCACTCATCCAGCCGCAATGATGTCTTCTGATACCACATCATGCTTAGGGACTGCTCTGGATACACCTTGGCCTGGAGTCATTACTGCTATCATGCCCATACCATGGAAAGTACCATGTCTATTTGATAATATACACTAATTGTTTACACTTAATGTTTTACCACTTTTATTTAACAATTGGACATATTTATACACTTATCCACTTTTTAATATTGGGCAGGGAGGGAATATTCCGCTGGTTTAAGATACCATAAAGGTCAATCTCGCATGTGCAATTCATTTTAGAAGAAATGAACTTTAGAAGCAAAAACCTCTAGAAGTATTAATATTTAGAAGAATTGAACGCTTTCCTAAATATCCAAGCTATGCTAAAAAGATGCCCAAAAATATAACGACCAAATATGGTGGTGCAGTGGTTAGCGTTGCTGACTACGAATCCATCTGCCCCGGGATCGAGACCCGGTGACGGCAGGCGGCGCGCAGCAAAACCCAGCTGTTTAACCTTCCACACAATAAAGAAATTGGTTGGTAGATAAGTGGGTACCCTGGGTAGCCCAGAGGGCGTGTTTCGGATTCCACGTTAAACTGTAGGAGTGGAGGTGGAGTGACAAGCTTGACCTTCGTCAGAATGAACACTTAGGGCAGAAGCAAAGCCAAGGATAACCAAAGTTATATATATTTGGTCGCGAAAGAGAACCAGAAATGAGCGGTTTAAGGGTGTTTGAAAATGACACAGATAAGAGATGGAGTTACATTCCGTTACGTTTCGGCACAAAGCCTTGCTCACACTCATTCTGTGTGAGCAAGGCTTTGTGCCAAAACGTAACGGAATATAACTTCATCTCCTATCTGTCTTTTTCTACCACCTTTAAACCGCTCATTTGTTTATATGGATAGAACCAGAAACGTTCACCTTTTGGGACTTTGGGACTTAAGAAGACGTTCGTTAAACGTATAAGACAGGTGCTCGCTTAATTCAGTTTTTTTTTATAACAGCGTAAAAGGATAATATTTGGGACTGGAAAACTGGTTGCTTAAGGCAACTCAGTATATATAGGTCTAACTCAGGTGGATATTTTTACGCTCAAATTCCTTTAGAAGCCAAGAATAGGTATTATAATATATATATATGCGATGAATTTCACAATTAAACACGTGAAATCAATGAATGATGCAAACCCACAAGGAAAAAGAAAAATGATTCCAAGGTCTTTCGAGTATTCAGAAGTACACCTCGTCAGAGAATGAAGGGAGATACAAGGAGTTACAAGGAAAAGAAGTACCTCAAAAGGCCTTGCGGCCCATACCGAGGAGGTACCAATGGCAACGGGTGCCACGGAAAATTTTGTACACACTCAAATAGTGTGCAAGACTTGGTCTAACCTTTTCTTGAACTGATCCACAGAGGAACTGTTCACAACTTCCGAAGGTAACCTGTTCCATGTGTCACAGATCTTATACGTAAAGTAATTCCCACACACACTAGTCCTAAACCTTTTCAAATCCAACTTCCAACCATTGTTGCGAGTTGGGTTATCATTTAAACTAAACATACTTCTAAAATCGACATCGTTGAACCCGCGTAAGAGCTTGAAAACCTCGATCAGTTGACCGCGCAGCCTCCGAGTTTCAAGCGAAAACAAGTTCAGGGCGCGTAACCGTCGATTGTAGCCCATATGCCTAACGGAAGGGATTAACTTTGTGGCCCTCGCCTGCACTCGCTCCAGCCTCTCAATATCTTTCCTGAGGGTGGGCGACCAGAACTGCACAGCATACTCCAGGTGCGGCCGAACAAGGGAATTGTACAGTGAGAGCACAATCTCCTTGTTCCGAAACTGAAATTGCCTCCTGATATAACCCAATAGTTTCTGGGCTTTCTTTTCCACCTCTACACACTGTTTCGTAAACTTAAGGTCGCTGCTAATTAGCACACCCAAGTCCTTTTCTAAATCAGTCACCTCGATATTACTACCCAACATCGAGTAGTCCGACTTGGGATTGGCGTAGCCAATGTGCATCACTTTGCATTTACCAAAGTTAAACGGCATTTGCCATTTTTCGGACCACTCTCCTATCCGCACGCAGTTCCTCGATCGCTTCGGGCGTCCCAACATTGGCCCCAAGCTTGGTGTCATCAGCGAATTTGGCGATCCGACTGACGATGCCACCGTCGATATCATTTATGTAAATGATAAACAACAGTGGCCCCAAAACGGAACCCTGAGGAACCCCACTAGTGACCGAGGCCCAACCCGAACTAGCCCCTTTAATTACCACCCTCTGCCGCCTATTCCTCAGCCAGTTTTCAATCCACCTACCTATTTCCCCACCGATACCCAGCGCGCGCACTTTCGCCATTAGCCGGCGGTGAGGTACCTTATCAAAGGCTTTCTGAAAGTCGAGATAAAGTATATCAATCGCCCTACTCTTATCGTACTCACTCAACATGACGTGGAAAAACTCGAGCAAGTTGGTGAGACACCTATGCCGTCTAAACCCATGTTGGGAGTCCCCAAGCAGCTTGTAGGAATCCAAATGGTCAACGATCCTATCAGCTATTATCCCTTCTAATAATTTACCTACAACTGAAGTGAGACTAATGGGACGATAGTTCCCTGGACTTTCGTGATCCCCTTTCTTAAAGATAGGGGTCACGTTGGCTTCCCTCCAGTCACCAGGCACCTGGCCCATCTCCAACGATTTGTTGAAGACTGTAGCCAGGTGGGGAGCCACCTGGTCGCGCATTCTCGCAACACTCTGGGGAGAAACTGGTCTGGCCCAGGAGCCTTAAACGCGCTCAGTTTGTCTATTCTATCGCAACGACTGTCGCGGTACATCTAACACTATCCAGGCCAGCACCTTCGTGCCTCACGCCTGGCTCGGGGATGACGCGGGTATCCTCCCTGGTGAACACTCCCGCAAAGTACTCATTAAGCACATTGGCGATGTCCGCGTCGGAGGTCCGCAGAACGCCGCTTCCGTCCTTTAACGGACCTATCATGCTTCTAATGGGCTTTCTACTATTAACATAACTGAAGAACTCCTTAGGGTTCCCCTTGCAGAGGCTTGCCACCCGTAGTTCTTCGTTACGTTTCGCTAGCCTAACCTTCGCCTTCACTTCCTACACAGGCGGACATACGCTTCAGTGTTCTCGTGGGAACGATTGGCCTTCGCCCTCCTATACGCTACTTTCCTATTTCGGATAGCCGAAGCGATGTCACGATTGAACCACTTAGGCTGCGTTGAAGCAGGGTGACCGGTTTTGAGGGTATGGCAGCAGACTGCAGCACCATAAACTCGTCCCGGAATGCACTCCACACTCCCTCAACATCGCCGCCGACCTCTAACCCCATCTCTCCTACGCTATCCCTGAGGCTAACAAAGTTCGCCCGCCGGAGATCGAGCTTACTGCCTCTCGAGTTACTACGCTTCACCCGAGGGACGCACACACGGAACCTAATAAGACCGTGATCACTCCCGCCCAACGATTCGTCAACGGTGAGGCCAGTGACGAGGTTGTCTTCGGTCGTGAATACTAAGTCTAGAACGCTTTCGCCTCGTGTAGGCTCGTTGACCCACTGAGTGAGGAAGTTCTCATCAGCAAAGTCAACTAGCCTCCTCCCTTCAGCATCAGCAGTCCTGTTTTCCCACTTTATGCCGCGACAGTTGAAGTCTCCTAAAACTACACACACCCTATCCCCTAGCAGGCTACTGAGTTCGGTGTACAGGGCTGTATCCTCCTCGAGGAGGAGATGCGGAGGTCTGTACACCAAGATTAACCTATAGTTCGTCCCTCCCACGTTCAGATCGACGCCAAGCAGCTCCCGTTCCGACCGGAACTGGCAGTCAACCGGACTCAACGTGTCTCTGACGTATATTAGTACCCCACCCCCCTCCCCACGGGTGCGGTCTTTGCGAAACATTCTATACCCGGGAATTTCGAACTCCCCAACGTAGTCCCTACGATCAGTATGAATCCAGGACTCGGTGATAGCAACGATATCCTGGTATTCTGATGCTAAGAGCGCCCGTAGCTCGCAAAACTTGTTCCTAATTGACCTAGCATTAAAAAGCATTGCACGGAGGGAGCCTTCCCTATTCTGACCGCCCCCTAGCACGACCCGTTTCCCGAACAGCCAGGGCTGTCGGGAGTTGAAGAGCCCCTCACTAACGAGGGGGCAACTTCCGCAGGAGCTGAGCCCCCTCCAACGTAGGAGGAGGGTCACCCACCTGTACTTCGACGCACCCTTCAGTTAAGGTACGTCCGCCACCGGCTCATCCTCTCTCCCCGGTGGGGCCCATCATCTCTCCCGGACTCGACCTCACCATTCTGTATAGGTGCCGGTCGAGCAGCGCGCCTAGCACACCTTTACCCTTGTTATTGAGGTGGACACCATCCCTCTGGTAAAGGTCCCACCTACCCGAAAATGCATCGAAGGGGTCAATAAACTTCACGCCCAGCGGAACGCACAAGTCTTGTACCCTCTCGTTGATGCCAATGACCTTACTGAGCGCGTGGTCACTGGCATTCATTCGCGGTAAAATCCCATTAACATTCCCCTGTCTGTCTTCAGTTTTAGATCATCCGCAAGAGACATGATCTCGGTGATGATCCCTTCTGTAAGACCTACCCCACCTTTGAGGAACAGGTCATTGCCACCAGCGTGGACAACGATCGCAGTCCTCCGACTAGCCACGCGCACCTTCTCTACCTCCTTCCTTAAGTGCGCCGTTCCCCGCCCAGGTAAGCACCTTACCTTCCTCCCATCCCGGTTTGCAGAAGCAAAGTACTTCTCCTGGCCCCTGATCTGCGAGTCCCCAATCAAAACGGTGTCTTCCTCCTTCGAGCACAGGAGACTAAAGCGGTTAGAGGTCTTGACAGGGGCAACTGGGGTCTCAGGCTTCGGCTTCGCAGCCTTCTTGCCCGAGACCTTTCGAAACCCGTCGCCACCCATACACGCAGTTACACCACCCGACCCACCCCGACTGGTAGCTACATCCTTCGGTTTCTTTGGGCCATCAGTAGGCCCCTTCCCACCCTTTTTCTTCATTGGCCCCTTCCCACCCTTCTCTATCGACCCTTCCCCCTTCTCTATCGACCCTTCCCACCCTTCTCTATCAGCCCCTTCTTTGCGCCCTCCCTTTGTTCTAGATACTTAATCTTACAGTTTAAATCTGCTGGTGTGTTTTTAGTTTGATCTTGTCCACTGGGTTGGATTTCCAGTGCTACGACCCTAGCTTCAAGCTTTTTTACTAATTCCTTTAGCTCTTTAACTTCCTTTTCGTGGTTGTCTCTAAGTTTACAAAACAAATACACTAAGGGATGTGATATCGCTGATACTACCCTCAGGGAAGTCAACGCACCAATGATTAACTTTACATTTAAAGCATTCTGCTTTCAATTTAGCTGGCCCTGCCATATTTTCTCTTTTTTTTTTTTTTTTGAATACTCTGAATAAGATAAAGCGTTCTAGCAATGAAAACTATCCAAAAACGTTCTGACCAGTATATAAAAAGGGGGGGGGGGTGAATTCATCCCGCGCGTAGACGCATCCACCTATTTGCAAGTGACGTTCATCCCTTCCAGAAGACTACACCTCTCCTGCTGCCGCACCGACCAAAGGTCTCCCCAGGGCCGGACAGTCCCAAACGTGTCGCAGCTACCAACTGACAAACACTCGCGACGCAGGCGTCACGGATTTTCCGCCAGGAGCGACAGCGAGATGCAGCCCCTTACTAAGTCTTACTAGTCACTCACAAGCGGCCAGACTCTTAGAATCCAGTGTTCAAGGGATATCCCACCAGACCCAGAGGCTACGCCCGAGACTTTACGCTGGCCTGGCAGCCAGCTGGGCAGTAAAGCTCTCTCACCTCAGAGCAGTACAGCCAAGCACCATCAATTGGTCACCAAAGAACGGTCGCAGGGGCTGGTCAGGCCATTACGCGTTAGGAATGGGCTTAACGGGGCACTAGCCACACTCCATTCATCGCGCCCCTACGCCTGGGACCCCTCCATCCCAGTCTCTCACAACCTACGAGCGTTAAATGGTGTTATTTATAGAGGTTCCAAAGCCTCTCTTCCCACGCATGAGGTAGCAGTAGGGTCCTAATAGTAAAAGTAGAGAAAAAGACTTAATACTAAAAGTTTTTTTTTTTTTTTTTTTTCAGTCAGAGGAGAACAACCTTAACGTAAGCTAAAAGGACAGAGTAGGGATGGGATGGGGTCCTAGTAACCCACGGGACGGGATTGTGCAAAATACTTCACCCGCCCTCCCGAAAGAGAGAGTGAGAACCTAAAGGAACTGGCAGCCAGTTCCTCTAGAATCCCACGACTCGGGACCGGAGGGCTGTCACACCCCAAGTATAAAGTTTACTACATCCAGAAGAAATGTGTACTGTATAACCTTTATACCCCCTGCGGGAGAAAGCGAGATGGCCAAAATATATACAGCGGGACGGAAACAAAAGGATTAGCACATAATTAACAAGAGTTAATGAGAAGCAGAAGGAATTTTAACAGGATATTGTCAATGTTATACATTCCCGCACTGTTATTGAAATTATTTTTAAAATGGATAAATGCACATTCTAGAATATTCCTTTAAATTATATCTCTGTTTTTAACGAGCACTTTAGAACTATCCCACTTGATGCTATGATTACATCTATACATATGATTAAACAAAGCAGAAGAATTATTTGCTGTTCTATACGCATATTTATGCGGGCTATTCTTTATGTGCTAATTGTTTTGTTTTTCCTGTACGTTGTATATATATATGGGCTTCTCGCCTTTTAACTTCATTCCCTGACGAGGTGTAGCTTTGAATACACGAAAGGCCTTGGAATCGTTTTTCTTTTTCCTTGTGGGTTTGCAGCATATATATATGTATATATATATATATATCAGGTCATCCCATACATAATTTAATTTTTTTAGATCGGAATTTGAAGGACAAAAAAAAAAACTCAACTGAAACTTTTTAATCTAGTATATATTTTCCATCGGAATCAATGACACTCTGCCAACGTCCTACAAGCTTTTCAATGCCATGTTTATAAAATTCAGGCGGTTTTGAGGCAAAAAATGTATAAAGACTGGTGTGCAGGTCATCTAAAGAAGTATACTGTTTCTCGTCAAGATAGTTTTGCAGACTCCTGAAGAGATGATAATCTGAAGGCGCAAGATCTGGAGAATATGGAGGATGTGGAAGTTTTTCCCACCCAAGCTCCTCAATTTTTGCAGAAGTGATCCGAGCGGTATGAGGACGTGCGTTATCGTGGTGGAACACGATTCCTTTCCGATTAACCAAAGAAGGTCTCTTTTCTTTTAGTGCAGTGTTCAATCGATCCATTTGTTGACAGTAGACTTGAGCGGTGATTGTTCGATTGTGTGGTAAGGTTTCAAAGTGCATTACACCACCTTTATCTCACCAAACACTAAGCAACACCTTCCGAGGGTGAAGATTTGGTTTTGGCTGTGGTGTCGCTGGTTCTCCGGCACAAACCCATTGTCGACGGCGCTTAACATTCTGGTGCAGTATCCACTTTTCATCACCAGTCACTAAACGGTGCAAAAACGGATCTTGGAGTTCACGGGAATGGAGAGCTCTGCTAATGTTTACCCGCACCTTCAGATTGTCGACCGACAATTCATGTGGCACCCATTTTTCTAACTTAGGCACTTTCCCGAGTTGTTGCAAATGTCGATCGATGGTGGACGGGGATGAATTGAGTTTCTGGGCCAATTCTTCGACAGTTGTTGAACAGTCTTCTTCAAGTGCTGCTAACAGCAGGTCATCATCAAACTTAGCAGGGCGTCCAGAGCGTGCTGCATCTGTCAAACAGCAGTCACCATTCCTAAACTTTTGAAACCATCTTTGACATTTTCTCACATGCAGAATATCGTTGCCATAAACGTCCTGAATGTTTCGCGTTGCTTCAGTAACACTATTCCCATTTTTGAACTCGTAAAGCATTATATGCCTGATATGCTCTTCTGATACCGCCATGTTTATGAGGGGTTCACATAAAGCAAAACACACGTCTTCACTGGTCAAGGTCTGTAAAGTATGTAGCGAAACACGATAGATCTGCTCTTAGATATAACCTTCGGAAAATTTATGCTTAAACCGAGTAGGACTAGTTTAAACTTAATCTATCGTAAAAAACGACATTACTTATGGGATGACCTGATATATATATAATTATGTTTTTAATGGCCAGTTTGTAGCCATGTTTGATGCGTAAATCGGTACTACCGTGTGACCACAAAAATTGTCCCTGTTTTTAATCGCTTATTACTCAGTCATTATTGCAGCTTCACAAATGAAATAAAAAGCTTTCGAAAAAGAATATTTAAAAGTTTTATTTAATTTTTTCGATATCCTGGATACGAAATCAGTACTTATAAAAAAATGACAGTTTTATCCACCACAATCATGGGTTATTTGTCGGACATGCAACGTGTTTTCATCGCAGAAGAGATGATCAAACATGGCTCGGTAGTTGCCACCCAACGGTCTTTCAGACGATAATACGGTCAGCAAAGGACCATAGATCCTAAAACGATTCGCAGGATTTTCGCAAAATGGAAACATCACGGCTCAATCAAGAACATGCATAAAGGCAACTCTGGGCGCAGCAAAGGTGTGCGAACCGCTGAAAACATTGATTCAGTCGCAAATCAGCTTGAAACGGACAACAAGAAATCTGTGAGACGACTATCAGCTGTGACAGGAATCAAACGGGAGAGCATTCGGAAAATAATCACGTTGGATTTGAGAATGAAGTCATTCAAAATTATGTGTTTGCAACAGCTTAGCGAACAAGACTACCAGCGTCGTTTGATGTTTTGTGAACGCATTGAAACAATAATTGAACAAAACCAGATAAGATTAAGTGACATAATATTCAGTGATGAATGCCACATCTATCTCAATGGGTTCATCAACAGACAGAATTACCGGTGTTGGTCACAAAACAAGCCAAATATACACTTGGGGAAACCTCTGCATTCACCAAAAGTTACTGTCTGGTGTGGTTTGAGTAGCAGCAAGGTTTATGGTCCTTACTTTTTTGAGGACCCAGAGACAAGGAGACCTCTTTCAGTAACTTCAGAAAGATATGTAGAAATGCTGAACACTGTTTTTGAACAAGAAAACTGCAGTAACAAGTGGTTTCAGCAAGACGGAGCAACAGCCCACACAACTAGGCAATCACTGGAATGTTTAACAAGATTTTTTGAACAAAGATTCATTTCTCATCGCTCGCAGTTTCCCTGGCCCGCAAGATCTCCCGATCTATCACCTATGGACTTTTTTCTCTGGGGATTTGTCAAGGACAAAGTATTCAGGCAAGAGCCATCCTCTATCGAAGAATAAAGCAAGCGGTGGTAGAGAGTGTACAGTCCATTGAATGCAGCGTTTTGGAAAATGTAATAAATAACTTCCTTTCCCGTTGTGTGAAATGTAAGAATGTCCAGGAACGTCACTTTGAACACATGTAGAATAAATTAAAACTTTAAAATGTTCTCTTTCGAATGCTTTTTATTTCATTTGTGAAGCTGCAATAATGACTGAGTAATAAGCGATTAAAAACAGGGACAATTTTTGTGGTCACACGGTATAAGGAATGATGTTAGTAGTATGCTCCCAAAATGGGAGAGTGCAATGCAATTGCAAATGTTGCAAGAGTGCCATCCCCAACCCCCATAGTGCCAACCCCCTTGTCCCCCCACCCCCTTGTTGCAAGGCACCCCCATAGTGCCAGCCCCCGAACCTTGTTGCAAGGCACCCCCAAAATGAGGTTGCAACAAGGGGTTGTGCAAATTGGAGGCGGAGTTATCCCCCAATCTGCAATGAACCCCCCCAAAGGGGAAGACCTAACCTAAGGGAGAGGAGAGAGGAGGAGAGGTGTTCGCCTGGCAGCTGCCAAGCGCATATTAAGACTTCAGCCGAGCCGCCGTTGTCTTATAGGACCCCTAATCAGCCAGTTGGCATTATCAGCCAGTGCCTCCGGGCACCATCAGCCAGTTGGCACTGTGTACATACTGTTTATGTGCGTCACGCGTTAAACTCTAAGATGGACGTGTGTTCGAGACCCGGCGCGGCTGATAACCAGGGTGACCTAATGATCAGCGTTAAACCGTAGGTGGAGTGTAAAGCTTCGAACAATTCGTACAGGGAGCAAAGGCGAGCCTATATATGCAAATTTCCGGAAAAAAGTTCACCTAAAAATCGTGATTGCAGGCTAGGGCGCCCTAATGATCCGCGTTAAACTCTTAGGTGGAGTGTAAAGATTCGAACAATTCGTACGGGGGGGGGAAAAGGCGAGTCTATATATGAAAATTTCCGGAAAAAAGTTCATATAAAAATCGTGATTGCTGGCCAGGACGTCCTAATGATCAGCGTTAAACTCTAAGGTGGAGGCGGGCTCGAGACCAGGCACGTCCTTCCACGGTTCGTAGGGGCAGAACCCCGTTATAGCAACACTCGATCATGTTTATCTCTCTCTCATATATATATATATATATATATATATATATATATATATATATATATATACACTTCCCCGTCATATATTCTGGCTTACAACCTCAACTCTCTCTCTCTCTCTCTCTCTCTCTCTCTCTCTCTCTCTCTCTCTCTCTCTTTCAGTTAAGCCCCTGCTGACCAAAGCTTTTCTTGTCTTTTTACCCACAAAAAATGTAATTACACGTCATAAACGATCTTCTAATCTGAACTTATATATATATATACCCACAGCTATATTTATCTTTGTTCACGTTTAAAAATAAAATCTGAAACATCTGTTATTTTATTTCTTTAATGTATGTTCTCGGCTTCCCAAGATTTGAGATAAGATACGCATTTTAAATTATACTACCCAGTTCATCACACATCTTTGTCATTCCTTCATGGGTAATTAAATATCCTTCCCTTGTATGTTTCAAGGGCCATAAACCATATATCTTCCAATATCACGAATTCCCTTCCCAACAGACGAGAATGTACAGGCAAACTGATACTGCCATAACACGGTTTCTTTCTCTCCATCCCTCCCTCCCTCCCTCCCTCTCCTCTCCTCCCTCTCTCTCTCTCTCTCTCTCTCTCTCTCTCTCTCTCTCTCTCCCTCTCTCTCTCTCTTCTAATCTGAACTTATATATATATATATTAGTGGTGGACCGGATGTCAGTTTTTCAACATCTGCGGATGCGGATGCGAATCTTTAATTTCAATATCCGCGCATGCGGATATTTAGTTAATCTATCAATATAATATAGAATTATGAATATATGACATAATTTTTCAAATTTCGTGATATTACTATTATGGCAGGTAATGCATAAGAATTAAAATTAATATTAATGTTTTCATTATGATAAAAATAATAACTTTCTCAATAGTTTCAGCCACAGAAAATTCAATGAAACAAGTTTCATTCAATTTTCTGTGTTACCAGGTATTTATGTTTTGAGGTTTATATATTTGTTTGTTCATTAATAATTAATACTTTACATGAAATGTGCATGGCTGGGCCTTATAAGCTACTTTTTAAGCTAATTTAATTGTAAATTGCATAATTTATTAGAGGTAATATCCGCATAACATCCGCAGTCAGAAGTGGGGATGCGGATGTTAAAAATGATGCGGATATCCGGTCCACCACTAATATATATGTACACATATACACACACACACACAGCCATATTTATCTTCGTTCACGTTTAAAAATAAAGTCTGAAACATCTGTTATTTTATTTCTTTATTGGATGTTCTCGACTTCCCAAGACTTGAGATAAGATATGCATTTTAAATTATACTACCCAGTTCATCACACATCTTTGTCATTCCTTTATGGGTAATTAAATATCCTTCCCTTTTATGTTTCAAGACCCATAAACCATATATCTTCTAATATCACGAATTCCCTTCCCAACAGACGAGAATGTACAGGCAAATTGGTACTGCCATAACACGTTTTCTCTCTCTCCCTCCCTCCCTCTCTCTCTCTCCTCCCTCCCTCTCTCCCTCTCACCCTCTCCCCTCCCTCCCTCCCTCCCTCTCTCCCTCTCACCCTCTCACCTCCCTCCCTCTCTCCCTCTCTCTCTCTCTCTCTCCCTCTCGAATATAAGATCGAAAATCAAATCGTTTCGCGTCTCTCCACGAATGGGGACATCTGGCACGCCCCAGATTTCACGGGACAACCAACCACATCCCTGTGGGGAGGATCCCAGGACCTCTGTTTGGTCGTTATGCAGGCCTACGCGTCAAACCCGCCCAAAATTCACCGCTAGCCAATAGGATGTTGATGATTGTGTTTTGTGGGTTGATCACAGGCCCCCTTATAAAGGGAGAATTTCGACGCAGAGCCTCAGTTCCTGTTTTTTTCGCTTAGTGCTTTATACACCATGAGTCAGTTATCTTTGTACAATTCTCCGGAATTAATTGAAGATACAGACATTTATGGCCACACGGCGTTCCACCTCTTCAATGCTATAGATCGGGGGGAGTTTTTATTTACCTAGAGTGTTACGGAAAATTGTGATGAAGTGCTAGAACCGCTCAATGAAGACGCTGCTGAAATGTAAGTAACCTACAAGTGTCTAACCTGGCTTTATTCAGTGTTTTCCTACAAAGAAAAATTAATCCTAGGGCTCTTTCTCGTTTATAACAATATAACCTAACGGTAAAAGGTCGCAATAAACGCGTTTTCAAAAATATTTTTAATTCTGTTTCCATCGTGATTATTTCGGCATATATATATATGGTATGTTTTTATTTGTACATTTCTTGCACAGGTACGATTTTAGAAACATTAAAAACTTACAATAGAAATATTAAAACTATTAAGATTTGGCTGCGGGTTCGA
This sequence comes from Bathynomus jamesi, assembly GCA_023014485.1. Lineage (NCBI taxonomy): Eukaryota > Metazoa > Arthropoda > Malacostraca > Isopoda > Cirolanidae > Bathynomus > Bathynomus jamesi. Next base: position 175,547 of record JAJOZX010000360.1, on the reverse strand, counting down.
GACCCGTTGCAGGCAGACGGAGCATAGTACACCCAGCTAATCTTACTTTTGAAAACTGTCAGGATATCTGCCTATGGTTACAATTTGCTGTTAGTCTAACCTAGCTTTATTCTGAATTTTTCGACAACGTAAAAATTAATCCCATTATGCTTTTAATTATTTCCTGTTTCCATCGTGATTATTTTGATATATATATATATATATATATATATATATATATAGTATATATATATATATATATATATATATATATGGTGGAGCTTTAATAATATTTTTCTCGTTAATCACACCGCTGTTGGATTTTGAAATTACCAAAACTTTTATGAATTATCTGCATTTAAATTCGTGGCATTATCTTTATTTTAATTACCATTATAGGACCGAATCGGAGCTAGGCCGTATTATAGCTACTTTTGATGAAAGGGGAATAAATGGAGGCTTCTCCGCCGCCAACCCAGTGACTGAATACAGAAGTCGAGGTATTGGCTCACATCCATCAAGCGAGTGTCAGATCATCGAGGAACTAATGTAAGTATTTTGAGGTTAAGAACAAAACACATTGTATTTTCATTTATTAAATGGCAGAAAACATGTACAAAACGGGCCAGTATCCGTTAAATAAGTCTTAATGGCTACAGTTACAAATGTATATACAACTTTACACAATATAGATATACACCTTTACACATTACAGGGGGGCTAACATAGGGAACTTTTTTTTTATCTGTCTGCATACACTTTTATCGTTATCTCTGTGTCGCACAAATCGAATAATTTTTAAAAATTCATAAATCCCTTCCCACGTGACATGTGCATGAGAAATAAAATGCAACACAATCCGCATGTTTCAGTATAATATCCTTGAAACGATATGGGACCAAACAATCTCAGGCACATGTAATTGCGCGATAAACTGTACAATTACCGAATCATTCCAGGGCTGAAATCCGAGTGAATCAAAATAGTACATTCTTTCCCTATTTTTAAAATAGATTGCAAACCAATGAATCCCCTCACCCCCCACAATGTCGGTGTTAACGATAATCCCGTACCAGTTTCTCGTACTTGGCAGCTTCAATATTTCATTCTTCGCAAAACACCGATAAATTTTGAGCGTGTGAAACGGTCACTTTTCATTACTCTCTGGAGTGTATTCGCGTCCATTTTAAAAGTCTGTGATCACGTTCCTGAAACGATCAACTTCTATTAGTGCCTGTGATTCGAGGTACACGAGTACACTTATAGGCGCGTCTATAGGCTTGGCAAATTCCAACCTGACTGAGATATTCCCACTCTGCTGTGGACTTAAATGCGTATTTGCGCCAGCAGACAAGTCAGGCGTAATATCAAATGAATAAATGTTAAATTCTTCGACAAATTCTTTCTGCGTTACACCAAAACCAAGTTCGTCACAGGCGCCTGTATTATGAGCCAGACTACTATATGCTCTCGCGCAGAGCGGGAACACAGCGTCTGATGAGTAGTCCGTAATCATGGTCCCTCCCAGAGCGAGCCATTTACGTATAGAGTAATATTTTTAAGGCCGAAATTCTCGAATTTAAAGGCACTCTTTTTATATTTTCCATTCGTCGAGGCGTGGTCCTGCATTCCAATTAATATCCTTTTAGGTAGGACTCCAAGGGCCACGTTTTCTAGTTGCTTCGAGGCCAACCCTGCGGGGACCGTGTATAGTTTGATCTGTACCCTGTTAATTGGGTATTTTACTGTGGCGTGTATTAAGTCTTTCTCAATTTCTATTTGTTTCGGGGAACTTAATTTCACTCGGCGTATACGCAAATACGTTCCATGATGTGTATCACAACGGGTTTCGCGCCTTCTTCTTGATCAGACCCAGATTTATGCAGATCTCAGGAATCGTGCGGGTAAGCTTCAACTTCATATCCACCCCGTTCATAAGCAACTTCTCCTGGAATGTGAAGTCTGTATGCAGGCGTCCAAAACATTCATATATCTTTTTTTAGAATTTTTAAATTTATCCTTTATTCCATTTTCATCTTTAGTGTGGTAATACCCCTCGGCGGTTAAAAAGGTGTCCTTCGCTTCTTTTGAAAAGTTGAGGACATTTTCCAGATAGGCTCGTAGGTGGTAGTACCCCGTTCCTGCCGAGATGTTAACCTGGTTTAAATACACTTCACACTGGCTGAATATGGAGTGTAAAAAGTTGGTTTCAGGGTAGGCAGAGTAACTATCATCGCAGTCCGTTCCATCAGAATGGGCTATACGCAGTTTAGCGTACATGTGCATGCAGCTCGGGTCAAAAAAGTAAGGGCCTGAGCTGGGTATCACGAATTCTATAGGGGCACTGGGTGAACTAATTGTGTTTAATGGGTTAATTGTAATAAAGTCGCTATGCTCAATAGAGACCTGAGTGGGGGCATATCAAAGAGGGACAGTTCCGATTTACAGCATTGTGAACTACACGGATGGATGAAACGTGCCATGACGAGTCAGAAATAGTGCCACCTCCCTCGACAAGTATTAGTCAACCTATGATTCGTGAGAGTAGTGTCCTCAGCTTATATCAGTTAAAAAAATGATCAGCCATAGGTTTCATACGCTTAGAGCACTTCTTTTTTTATTTCCTTTTACGTTTAGCGCCACGTGATGGTAACCCCTTCTTCCTGGCAGATCTCTTCTTTCCGCCACCACGCATTTTTCTCTTTGCATCTTTGATGATTTCATCCCGTGTACGTTTTAAATGTTTTTTTAGAGCTTCTTTAGGCTTAGTCCACCCATTATGTCTTCTGCCGCGTTAAAACCTGTTTGTAACGCCTTCCGCCCTAGGTACCTGGCACCCCTCTTCAACAGTGGGACAGCGGTGCGTAGTATGGATGAAAAAATGGATCCAAGTCCACTCCCACGCTGGTACCTCACCCCTCGGTAGACTGTGAATGGTCTTCGAGTCATTATAAACGACGAAAGTGTAGTTTCACTGTTAAGCTCCCATCACCGAATGGGAAATTTTTTCCCTCAATCGTTCTTATATATATCGAGATGTTGGTTAATAGATTAGTCGCAACATTCACATAATGGGGCTTGTCATATGTAATGCTCAAACTTTTCCCTCTATGGTTGGGGATGTGTGCAATGCGCAGCAGGCGCGCCTGGGTGTCCCCAACAAATTGGTGCTCTACGATATTGCTGTAAATATAGCACATGTCTGGGGGCGGAGAGCTTTCACCCAATTTCTCCATCTTCATTTGATACATTAAGCTGGACAAGTCATGCTGTGCCTCGTGAAAGGTATCTCTTTGGAGAGCTGAGCCATATCGGCCCTCAGCCACAATTGTGAACAGCTCTTTATCTTTAATATTTCTACTAAGCGTTGACTTTAACTTCAATGTGCATGCAGGCGTGTCTATGTTTACGACTTCAAAAAGTAAATCGTATGTCAGGTACGACCTTTCAAGACTCTTGTTTAACCCCGTCACAATGTCCATGGCTGTATCATAATGCCCGATTCCTAGCGATACATTTGTGCTATAGTACCGTTCCTCACCGAACAGGACTGAGCGCATAGTATTGTCTAAGGTTATGCCTAATTTTTCGCACTCATCGAATCTTCTAATGATCAGAAATATGATTTGTTCATTTTCAAGAGTTAAAAATTTGGTGGCTAACTGGAGTTCACATAACCCCACCTCATACGAATCACGCTCCAATTCAATGGGCCGTGGAGTTCTGTCACAAAGTTGGCGAGGGTGTTGTTGGGTGTACAGACAGGGAGAGGAGGACGGAGTGTGACGTAGAAATGGTTAGGAGCCATGTTGCATACTATTTAAGCTTCATTATTGCATCAGCTTTTATATAGGTGTTGAAGCTTTCTGGGTACCCTAGCCATTTCACCAGGTACATTTTTCTCTTTCCTGAACCTTTGCTTCCTATAATTTTCTCAATTTTAAACACATTTTTTCCTAAATTAAATGCCACTTTCTGCAACTCCTCGCGGTAAAAGCCTCCTGAGATTTCTTCCCATTCAAATCTTCAACGTAATACATCATTATCTCACCTTTAGGTCTCATAGCCCTAACTTTAAAAATCTCACGTGTCCATCCTTGCTCAAATCCCTTCGCGAATTTATTTCCCGAACGCGACAGCCTTACATAATCATTGATTTTGAAACGCGCAGAGTGTGGTGGTGGTGGTGTTCCATCTCTTCTCACCTCTGGGCGCGTACCTCTTTCTAAAACCTCGTTAGGTGTTGTGCCAATCGTGCGATGGTGTGAGCGGTTGTAGGATGAGCCAATGATTCCAGAATGTTAGAAATCTGTGTTTTTATGTGTAAAATAGCGGTGCATGCGTTCCTTTATGGTACGTTGAACTCTTTCAGCTAAAGAGCCTTATGTATAGAATTGGTAGTGTAATAGCTGATATTAAACTCTGTCAGCATGTTCTGAAAAGCGCGTCCTATAAATTCTTTCCCCATATCCGTACAAAAATAGCCAGGAATCCTGTTTTCTTTCAACATCAACGTTTTGGTCGCTTTAGCAACTGTTTCAGGCGATTTATTTTTCAGGGGAATTAACCACAGGTATCTAGAGAATACATCTATTATGAATAGGATGTAGCGGTAACCATCGTTATACACTGAATATCTTTGCATGTCTGTAAAATCCGCCTGCCAAATAGAGTCAATCGATGCAGCTGTTGTCTTGGCCGTTTTAAACCTTTTTCTCACCGGTTTATGAAGTGTATAAGCATCCTGTTCCCGCAAAAATCTCTCAACATCTTTTTTCCTTACACCGTAAACACCTCTGTACAGTCTATTAACGCCGCCATAGGAGGCGGGGTTAGAAATGTCATAAGAGCGTTTACTTAATATGTTAGCCATTTGCATATTTTAGAGGCACGTGGATAAGGTTGGCCGTTTGTTCTCTTCTTTCTCCTCTTCAGAGTGTTACCGCTGGGGGCGATGGCGATACCAGAGACAGCACTGTAACATCCTTTGCCGATGACACAAAGATCAGTAGAAAAATAAGAAACTCAGAAGATATAGGATCTCTACAAACCGACATAAACAGAATCTACAAGTGGACGGAAGACGATAATATGGAGTTTAACACTGAAAAATTTCAGCTGTTACGGTACGGAAAAAGAGAGGACATAAAATCCATGGGATATTATACCCCAAATGGACAGGAAATTCAGAGAAATTCTAGAGCAAAAGATTTCGGGTTTGTAATGACAGATGATACGAAATTTGAAACACAAAATAAGATAGCGGTAAACAGAGAACATTTTGAGCACTTGGCGTAGTTAATTAAATTTTATATGCAAACAACTCGCTATAACATTTTGATCACTTAGATTACTAATTTACCTTTCATTGGCAATTGCTATAACAATATATTGTTTGGTTTTTTTTAAATTATAAAATATATGATGCTGTAAAGAGTATATAGTTTTTTGGGGACACCCTATATATATATATATATATATATATATATATATATATATATATATATATATATATATATATATATATATATAAAATGCAAACTCACAAGAAGAAAAAATAATTCCAAGGCCTTTCGTGTATTCAGAAGTACACCTCGTCAGGAAATGAAGAGAGAAGGCGAGATGGCGAAAATATATACATATGTACAACGAACGGAACAGAAAAATAAAAAGATTAGCACATGATTAACAAGAGCTGATTAAAGGCGAACGGTATTTTAGGATATTGTCAATTTTATACAATCCCGCACTGTTATTGAAATTATTTTTAAAATAGATAAATGCACATTCTAGAATATTCCTTTCAATTATATCTCTGTTTTAAACGGGCGCTTTAGAACTCTCCCACTTGATGCTATGATTACATCTATACGTATAATGCATTAGAATTATTTGCTGTTCTGCTCGCATATTTATGGAATTTTCCCGTTTGGCCTATATATATATATATATATATATATATATACACACACACACACACACACACACACACACACTGAGTTACATTGTGTACATCCAATCGAATACACAGCCAACCGCATTATCCGGGCTATTCTTTATTGGGGGTGATTTAACAGTATTATTATACTTAAAGACTACGTTGATACCAGTTGCTTTAAGTTAAGTCGGAAGATACTGTATTTAAAATTTTTATGGTAAGGTAGGCTAAGGATATTTTTACGCTGAAATTCCTTTACAGTTACTCTATTATAATACCTAATCTTAGCTTTCCTAAGGCAGTTATCTAGAAATGAAATAGGATAACATAATTTAGTACCAATATTCATGATATTGCATAACTAGGAATCTAAAAATTCAGGACTGACATCTCTCAATGCTCTAAGAAACATCGCAGAGAAAATAGAAGATTTAATCGAGGGATGATGGTCAGAATAAAAATGCACATAAGAGTTATCATTAGTAGGCTTACGAAAAACTTCAAATTTGAACTGATTCAAGCATCTCCGAATTTTTAGATCCAGAAAAGATAAGCTTCCATCATTTTCTTTTTCAACTGTGAACTTAATAGATGGGACTAAATTGTTGAGCCTACCAAGAAATAAGTCAACATCCAAATTGTTAAGCCAAAGGCATAAAATATGATCTATATACCGGTACCAACAAGGTTAAAATTAACAATAGTAGGCAAAATTCTGCTCTCAAAAAATTCCATGTATAAATTAGCTAATACTTTTGAGAGGAGATTTCCCATCGCCAATCCAAATGAATACACGAATACATGAATACTGGAATACACGAAAGGCCTTGGAATAATTTTTCCTTTTCCTTGTGGGTTTGCATCATTCATTCATTTCACGTGTTTAATTGTGAAATTCATCCCATATATATATATATATATATATATATATATATATATATATATATATATATATATATATATATTACGCAAACAACCGGTCATTTGCGAGTAACATATATACTGTACTTTTCAACCTTTCACATGTTTCGTGCAATGTTTCCTCATTTCACGAAGGTCAAACTTGTTGCCCCTCCTCTTGAGTTGGCTTGGTGAAGTAGAGAATTGGTTTTTTGTGCTCTCTACTTCACATATCCAGATACACTCGGCTCATCTGAAATTGTTCTGAGCCAGGCGTCTAGGCTTCTTTTGAAGATATCCACCGCTACAATACTCGTGTTTCTTAGTTCCTTTTGCAGCTGGTTGAACAGTCTTGGCCCTCTCCAAATGTATATAATGGGGTTCCTCTCTTTTCTTCTTTCCAGTGATAGAAGTTTAATTCACCGAACCTTTCCAAGTAATTTTGTTCTTTGCATCCATTGATCTTGGCTGTGAAGCTTCTCTGAATCCCTTCCAGCTGATTAATGTCTTCTTTTTATATGGGGATGTTAGGACCGAGCAGCATTATAACGGGTATGATCAGTGGTTTCAATAGAGTAATAATTTCCTATTCCTCCTTTTAAAGGTTCTCAGTATCTGTTCAGTTATTCTTTTTACTTTGTTTACTGCTATCTTATTTTGTGTTTCAAATTTCGTGTCGTCAGTCATTACAACACTTAAATCTTTTGCTTTAGAATTTCTCTGAATTTACTGTGCATTTGGGGTATAGTGTTCCAAGGATTTTAGGTCCTCTCTTCTTTCATACCTTAATAGTTGAAAATTTTCAGTGTTAAATTTCATATTATTGCCTTCCGATCAATTGTAGATTCTGGTCATGTGTGTTTGTAGAGATCCTGGTATCCTCTGGGTTTCTTATTGTTCAACTAATTTTTTTCATCTGGCAAAGGGTGTTACTGAGCTCTCACTGATAGCTTCCTCATCTATGTCAGTTAGCATGATTATGAAGAATAATGGCGCTAATACTGTTCCCTGTAGTACTTAGCTAAGGACCTCTGACTCTGATGAAGATATTCCCTGAACTGTAACGACTTTCTGCCGCTCACTAAGGAAATTATATACCCACTTTCCTACTTTTCCTGTTATTCCCATATGCAGTATTTCAGTTTATGTGCTATGATTTCATGGTCACACTTATCGAACGCCTTGGCAAAATCTGTGTATATTACATCATAGTTTTCATTACTTTCAAGTGCATCAATAACGCTGTTGTTGTGTTCCATTAGTTGTGACAGGCATGATCTTCCTGACCGGAATCCATGTTGGTCATCATTTAATTTTTTCCCCGAGTTTCCAAAAAGTGAGATGAGACGTAAGCAACACTGGCCAATACTTTTTGACCTCAGGATGTTCGATATTTCTCCCGTGTCCAGTGAAGGTATCCATATCCAAAATAGGGGCTCAGCGATTGCATTCTTGCAGTTTTTGATCAGTGCGGCATTCCATTTGTCCAGACCTGCCTTCGAGTGTGTTTTGAGTTTCCCTATAATGTTTCAGACCAACAAAGACCCTAGGATCCACTCATGGCTTGTCTCCCTAACTGTGGTTGTAGTTGTGTATTGTGCATGTCCTCCGTGGTGGCGGAGGGGACCTACAATTTTACGTGGGTTCCGAACCACAGAAACCTTAATTTTACTACCGCAAACTATACCCAATTTATCAACATATGCGCCTAATCGATTTTTAAACATGTTTATAGACGTGCTACTAATTACTTCTACCAGTAAACTATTCCAGCTATTTACTATTCTTTGCGTAAAAAAGTTTTTGGCAACTGCTGTCTCGAACCTTCTACTTGTCAACTTACACCCGTTATTTCTAGTTCTATTATATTGTGATATTTCGAAAAGCTATCTCTATTTACTCCTAGTCTCGAGTGTAGCCAATTTTAACTCCTTAAGCCTATTCTCGTACGACCTAAGCGACGGAATCATCTTAGTTGCTCGTCTTTGAACTCTTTCGATTTTATCTATATCTTTGCGCATATGCGGATTCCAAAATTGGATAGCGTACTCCAAATGGAATCTAACTAATGATTTATAAAGAGGAACAATAATATCGCGCGATTTGTACTCAAAATTTCTAGCTATAAAACTTAGCACCTTGTTCGCCTTATTGACCGCTGCTGTACTTTGTTTCGCCACTTTTAAATCATCAGTGACAATAACTCCTAAACTTTTTCCTGTTCTACGCTTGCCAACTCCTTTCCTGACATAATATACGCAAAATTACCGTTACGCGAACCTATATGTAAAATTTTGCACTTATCGACGTTAAATCTCATTTGCCATGCGACTGACCAATCAACGATTTTGTTCAGATCTTCCTGGATTTTACCTCTATCTTATTAACAGAGACGTCTGATTTTGCCTGTGCCTGATGTAATTAATGGAAGCATATCCCACATAAGGGAGTTTGAGACTTAAAATCCGTGAGTCTCATGGAAAAGCCGTGAGAGTTGACATGTCTGCATTAATTAATTGCCCTACCACCCAACTTCGTGTCATCCGCAAACTTTGAAACTGTACTGACTAGGCTGACATCTAAATCATTAATATATATAGGAAAAAGCAAGAGGCCCAATACAGAACCCTGAGGAACGCCGCTTGCTACATTAGTCCAAGACGACTCCGCTCCATCAACGACCACCCTCTGTTTCCTACCTCGCAAACACTCTTCTATCCAATTTATTACTACACCCCTGATTCTATGAGCCTTAGTTTTTTCATTGAGTCTTTTGTGCGGTACGGTGTCAAACGCTTTTTAAAAATCTAAATACACTACATCTACCGCCCGATGACTATTGTAAACGTCAACCACGCTTTGAAAAAATTCTAAAAGATTAGTTAAGCAAGATTTGTTTGGCCTAAAACCGCGCTGCTATTTCTAATCAAGTTATGCAATTCCAAGTGTTTGACTATACGATTCCTAATTATTGATTCCAGTAGCTTACCTACAACAGACGTTAAACTGATTGGCCTATAATTTCCCGCCGCACCTTTATCGCCTTTCTTAAAAATAGGTGTTACATTTGCTAACTTGAAATTATCTGGTACGCACCCCTCAGAAATAGACGCATTAAAAATCTTTGTTAGCGGCACAACAATGCTTTCTTTTAATTTTTTTAGTTGCATGGGATATATGGAATCCGGCCCCGGTGATTTACGTATTTTCATTTTATCAATATAGCGCATTACCTCCCTTTCACTAACCACAATATTATCTAAAGTATTACCATTCTCAAAAGGTATTATGTCTATGATATTCGTTACATCTTTTATTGCAAAAACTGACATAAAAAATTCGTTTAGCAGGGTAGCCATTTGCTTGTTTCCATAAACTAGCTCTCCATCAGGATTTTTCAACGGCCCCAAGACACTCTTTACAGGATTCCTATTATTGACGTATTGAAAGAATCGCTTGGGGTTTTCTTTGCCGTCACGAGCTATGGAGATTTTAAAATCACGCTTGGACTTTTTTATTACGCTATTCGCTTCACGCCTTAGAGATATGTAGTTGTTTCGTAACCACTAATTGTCTTTATCGCACTTATGTAGCCTATAAGGCCTATCTCTACTCCTTATAATATCCCCTACTCTAGAAGTAAACCACAAGGGTTTATTTACTTTCGCACGCTTAATCTTGTACGGTACACATTCCTCATTTATAGTCCTAAATACTGTTTCAAACGATTCACACATTATTTTTGCATTGGAGATCCCCATTACATTTTCACAATTGACGTGTGACAATTCATTTCTAAATTTACAAAAGTCTGCGTACTGGAAGTTAGGAATTTTAGTCGAGTTAGCTGGTTTCGAGTGACTTAATGAGAGGACAAACTCTACCATATTGTGATCGCTATTGCTTAACGGTTCTATTACTTGAAGATCAGTGATTAGCCTATCATCCTTAGTTATTACTAAATCTTAAATACTGTCCAACCTCGTAGGTTCCCCAACCTTTTGAATAAGATAGCTATCCTCGAGAAAATTAACTAAACGATTACCTTCCGCGTCTCCCTACATTGTATCGTAATCCACGTTGGCGCAATTAAAGTCACCCATAATAACGATATAACGCTTCGTCCGTATCAGCTGTTTGATTAGGGGGCAACAACAAGTTTGAAATCGTTCAATTTAAGTTCTGCTATAGTCGAATCTATCGATTCTGGAATTCTGTGCTTTACTTCTATAACGTCCGCAATATTATCTTTGATATACAACATAACACCGCCTCCTCGCCTACCTATTCTGTTTTTAACAAAAAGTTTATAACCTCTAATCTCATACCCCCAATACAAAGTCACGTGTTTCGGTGCTAAGCCACAATTCATTTATCGCAATTAAATTATAGTCATTACAAGCAATTAAAGAAAAAATCCGTTTATTTTATTTCGTAGGCTACGGACATTTAAGGATAGAACCTTTAAATTGTTTGTAATCTCGATACCTTCGCGCGCGCAAAGGAATTTTAAGAAAATTACGCCGGGACTGTTCGAGCTACGGCAGCCTGAAAAGAAGAAACAATATTATGACATAGTCTTCATAAACGCGCAGCTCCAACGTCATTAAGGTGAAGTCCATCTCCGAGGAACAAGTCCCTGCTGCCGTAGAAACTGCTCCAAAAATTCGCAAAATACACTCCATCCTGTTGACAAAGTGACTAAGTTATTTTTAATATAGGTCACCTTGCTGTAGAACTCGTTACGTTGGCTAATTCGAGGAAGTATACCTGTTAAAACAATCTTATTAGTTTTTCCTTTAGTCGCTCTAGTAAGTCCCTGTACCTAGCCAGCAGCTATTCCGATCTAGAATTTAGAACGTTATTAGTACCGACGTAAATAACATACGTTGTGCCCTCAGAGGTTCCGTCTGTAAAAAAATCAACACTATTAATTATATCCTCCACCTTTGCACCAGGGTAGCACTAACGGCGCCTACGACGGGGTTCCTCCCGCAGAATTCCTCGAGCTGCCCTCGAACAATGGAATCACCAACGAGTCGTATTTCAGGTTCATCTACGTCTTCGAAGCCTAAAACAAAAAACTTATTGTTCGTTAATACCGGTAGACAAGTCTTAGGTTGTCTCAATGGGGCTCCATTACGCACTTGCACAAAGGGTCGGGAACTAGGGGAAGAGAGAGGGCTATTAGTATTATTTATATCATTAGTAGAAACTGAAGCAGGATAGCCGTGACTGAAGAATAACTCCTCTCAGAAGGCCCAAGGGATTCTAACTTTGCCGTCAGGAGCACCACCCTTTCTTCAAGCCTCACTCTGACCTCCCTCTCACGCTGTAGCTCGTTCCTCAGCAATTCCATGTTTGAGCACTACCTGCAAACTAACTGATCATTATTATTAGCCAAAATAAACGCGTAAGCGGCAAACTTTCCTGTATAGCGACTGCAAGTACTTGACGGGGGTGCCATGCTATTAACTGATTAAGAAACGACCATTTGGAAATTAATATCGACTTAATAATAGTAATCTAATAACGATGTAAGTCTCCTAGAGTAAGTAAGGAGCAATTAATAAATAAAACGTAGGTTGTGTAATAAAACGTAGCTTGTGTAGTTTGTGTAATATCATCTTGTAAAGTCGAAGTCCGTCATACTTTCCTCTTGTAGTTCTTCTTCAAAGAACGCGTTTCTATCGCATATTAGTTTATCAGTTTTGGGAATACTAAAAGATGATTTATACTGAACTCTTAATATTTCAGATACCTCTTTTAGGTCATCAGATAAAACATTGCTTTAATTTTTCAAAAGTTCGATAGTCGCGTTATTTTTCGACTTCTTTTTTGTAAAATTATAGAAGTACTTTGAGTTAACCTTGGTCGCTTCTATAGCGTCGTCGTCTTCTTTTTCTGTATGCTTCTCAATTAGTTCCTGTATGACGCAATCGATACTCTGCAGTTTATCATTTAATATTTTTCTGATGTTATCTTTACAGTTACTTAATTTTGTAGTCACTCTTTTTCTCTTTCGAAACCATGACCTCTTTTGTCTCTCGAGCCTGCTTCTCTTTCCGCTTTGTTGTATTTTTGGGACATGTCTTTCCACAATTTCCAGCGTCTTCTCCTCTAAGGTAATCAGCATCTTTTCCGTTGTCTTGGCTTTAAAGAAGGTTTTCCAATCTATTGCTTCCATGCTCGATGCAACACCTTCCCAGTTTATAGCGTTGGAATGGAAACTAAAAATTTCGAATTTGCTTCTTGCTTTCCTCCCCCCGCAATATGTTTCACTCCCGCTCCCCTCCCCATGACCCTTGCATTTACCTCTTTCACCACCCTGTCTATAAACACATTAAACAACCATGGAGACATCACACACCCCTGCCGTAGACCCACTTTCACCGGAAACTACTCACCCTCCTCTCTTCCTACACGCACACATGCTCTACTCTCTCGGTAAAAAAGTTTTCACCGCATTCATAAGTAAAATTATTATTATTATAAGTTTTCCAAATATAATTGTTTACAATATTTCAGACTCAGTATGCACACCCTTTTTATGTACCATCCCCTTTGCTCTTCATACCTATAAAAAAGAGTGAGAATTAGATATTGGTCACTCACTTTGACACTCTGAGATACACTATGAGACGTGCTCACTATGGTACTCTCACTCTCTAATATTTTGACAATGACTGACAGAGAGAGTCGAGAAAAGACAATATTTGAGTGACAACTTGGTATGAGAAAACAAGACTGATTTATTTGATATTGATTCAAGCTATACCGTAATAAACTCATATTAAGAAAACTAAATAGTCATCTCTGTTCCTGAAGATTTTTGAAGTTAATAAATATATAAAATTGACGAGGAAAACTCTAAGTGAAAGGGTGGATCAAACCTGCCCGGAAAACGATATAGTGTCAGAAAAGAATCCGCGAAGAAGACAATCTTATAATCTATAACTAACCAACATCTCAAGAAAACCACAATCATAAAGTAGTGTCAGAAATGGGATTCTGATAAGAGAAAAGGACCTACTAAATCAGCATAACTGATATCTAAGGGTCCGGAACTCATCTCGGTTTCTCCCATGCAAGATTTCCCTTCATTCATCTTCTTATACAGTATATTATTATGTTACTCTTATTATATGCTTTAACGTAATCATGTATTGTTAGTAACATGTTGGCCCAATATGTAAAGATGTAGAAGTCTTTGTAATTCTTTTGTGTTCTTATTCTAAAGAATCGTGTGTTAGTTCTTAGTTGTAAAGCCTGCAATCTCAGTGTTCCCTCAAAAAGATAGTATCTAATATCTATAAACCAGCTCTTTCCTAACTTTATCTCTCGAAATATAATATAAAATTCTTTGAGTATAAGCAAAATTTTCAATTTGATCTATTTTCTCTTCGGTATTACCTAAGAACATTTTTAGAATTCTTTGACAAGTTTCATCTTGTAACTGAGCCGATCTAATATCATCTGACAATGAATTTCATCTTGCATTTTTATTATTTAATAACGTATTTAATATAATGTATTTCCTGGTTGTTCCTCAAAGGGAATATCAACTCAACGATTATAATCTCGAGTAATTATATTTATTCCTCATTCTCACTTTCATAATTTAGAGGATCAGGGTGGCTGGATGTAGGTAGCGGTGTCCCTCAGGGTTCAGTGTTATGCCCATTGCTATTCGTAATCTACATTAACGACATATGTGTAGGCTTGACCAGTAATGTGTCAAAATTCGCGGACGATACTAAAATAGGCGGTAACGTTCTTAACGTGGACGATAGAAATAGGCTCCAAGACGATGTAAATAGAATTATGGAGTGGACAGATAAGTGGCAGATGCAATTTAACGTAGACAAATGTAAAGTTTTCCATATAGGTTCTCGTAACAATAATTACACGTACGCGATGAACAACAGACGGTTAGCGAGCGTTGACGAGGAAATAGATTTAGGCGTACGCGTATCTAAGGATTTAAAAGTTAGGAACCAGTGCCTGGAGTCTTGCGCAAAAGCTAATAGGATGTTAGGCTTCATAGCGCGTAATTTCGAATTTAAATTGAAGAATATTATCTTGCCCCTTTACAAGTCCCTAGTCAGGCCTCACTTAGAATATGCCGTTCAGTTTTGGTGCCCGTATTTGCGTGAGGATATTGATAGGTTGGAAAGGGTTCAGCGACGCGCCACGAAACTAATTCCGTCACTACGCAACAAGTCTTATGAATATAGAATTAAAGAGTTATATTTGCATTCACTCGAAACTAGGAGATGAAGGGGGAAGCTTATTGAAGTTTTCAAAATCGTTAATAAAATCGAGAACGTAAATTTTAACAAATTGTCCATTTTCGATAATAGCAATACTCAGAGCTGGGCAATAAATACATTGAATGTATTTAAATACTAAATACTAAATACATGGGAGAAATGTATTTAAATACTAAATACTAAATACATTTTACGAATGTATTTAGATACTAAATACAAAATACATCAATTGTATTTAAATACATTTGTAAATACATTTTAAATACATACAAATTTTAACATATGCATTCACTAATTCACTAAGCCATGACACGCACACGATAAAGAAATCAACCGCTTTCGACTAAGAGTGGCACACAACTGATTGAACTGACACGTTGAAACATGAACCATGCTGTACTACACTGTCGACGCGTCGTACTGTGCTAGTACAGAACGTGTATTAAACCAGTAAAAGTATTTACATTTTTATATTTTGAGTATTTAAATACATTGTATTTAAATACTCATTAAAGTATTTAAATACTGTATTTAAATACATGAAAAACAATGTATTTATAAATACAGTTCTAAATACACAAATGTATTTAAATACGTATTTAAATACAAATGTATTTAAATACTGCCCAGCTCTGGCAATACTCGTAATAACGGATTTAAATTACGTCGCAGACGTTTCATTACTAACATCGCTAAAAACTTTTTTACGTTTAAAGTAATTGATAAATGGAATAATCTTCCCGCGTCCGTCGTGAACTCTACCAGCGTTAATATGTTTAAAAAATGTTTAGATAGGCATTTTAAAAATATTAACGTCGTTTAAAATAAAACAATTAGAAACAGGAGCTCTTGGGGTAATGGTCGAGGTTTGAGTCTGTTGACGATTAATGCCAGCTTGTGACATGCCAGCGTGTGATATGCCAGCATAAAATTATATTATTAAAAAAAGAAAACAAAAATTAGACTTACACGAACTTAGATGTAGCTCGTAGCGTAAACTAACTCACTTTTTTTTATACTCTTCATACTTTTTTTTCCTTTTCTCATCCTCTTTACTTGCGTGTCTGTAGTTTGCATGGTATGACAGTGTTTCTTTGAGTTAAGACTGTGTTTGCATGGTTTGTAAACGTTCTTATTTTACTTCTTTTCATCTTTCATCCCTTTCCTATTCTCTTCGACTATTTTTCCGACTTGTCGGCAGTGGCCGGCGGATGATGATGGTGAGTCTTTTTCTCTCTTTTCCTGAATGAATGTTAACCCACGAATGATAGGTTTTGCTACTTACTTAACCCCTTATTCTCTTCTTTTAACCCCCTACTCTCTTCTTTCTCTCGGGCTAACCTCAGAGTGGACCTTAGGGTCTTTGTTAGCTTTAGCTTCTGTCGATCTGTAGATCATCATCATCATCATTAACTTCCCTAAAGCGTTCTGACTCAAGTTGTAAAGAATCTTTTGGGTGAGTCCATGTGGTGTCGTACGGGACATTCCAAAATATTATTTGCCTATGTATTCAATACTAATTATAGAGCTGAATGTTATATGTGGTTCAGAGACGATCCACTACCTAGGTAAGCTAAGGGCAAACAGCATGAAAAGATCAGTTGTAATTATACTTTGATATTGGAAGAAAGTGTGGTGTCGTACGGGACACAAAAAAGGACATAGGTTCTGACACTAGTGTACTTAGCCAAAAAAGTCTGTGAGTTGGCTGGAATCGAATTTTTATTTGTTTTTATTTGCTACCCAAGATATGTCTGTGATTACCAAATGCTTATTTATTAATTTTCCTGCTATACTTTCCAACCAGGAAGTGAATAAGTGTAGTGTCGTACTGGACAAGTAAGAAAGTGTCGTACGTGACATATTTGTCCACAACCCTTTAACTGAAATAATTTTCCTTCTAACATAAAAGTGCTTATGGGAAAGCATTGTAATTGATGACAACTGGTTAACAGAATTATACAAAGATGATATTAACAGTTTATTAAGCAAAGGAGCATCAAACAGCAACAGAAAAACAAATGGAATAACTCAACTTGGTCAATGACATGAAGGAGCTGTTTAAGAACACCTTGCACATAAACAACTACTACTACTAAGTAATTTTAATGGCATTTTTTTTAAACTGAACTGGCTTCTGTGGTGATCATCTACAACTAAAATGTAGTTGGGTCTTTTAATGACCACAAACTGGCCTCTGTGGCTATGAACTACAGGTGGTTGGATTTTTTACTCAATATTTTAAGGCAAAGTGGAGATACTGTCTGCCTTGCCTGGCCATTTGAAGTATCTTCCAGCTGTGTGCATGACAAATAATTGAACTTCAAGGTTTTGAATACCAACTATTTCACCTGGGAATCTAACCCCTTCATAGTTAACAATGCACCAGTCTCCGACTGATAAATCTTTGACAGTTTCCGTCTCATATCAGTTATGCCCATGGTAATGGTAGGAGCAGTTTGTTACCCTGCTACCAGTATCATAATGAATAACATGAATTTTTTGGATGCCTGAGATTGCTGCAGGGTTCCCATTCTAGAGCATTTAAAGAATTTAACATGGGCCGTGTTGTTTAGGGCATGAAGTTAGAAAGTCCTGAATATCGTGCCTATGCAACATCCAGTAGTTGTTGGAGAAAAAAAAATTGTATTTTTCAGGTGTCGTACGGGACATAAACGGTAACCACTTTTTATGCAAAATAATGAATTTGAATTTATAATATTTATGCTTCAAGGCTGACCTATCTCATGTTTATCATAATGGAAAATAACAGCTGGAATGATAGTGATGGAATGCACACTGTTTTCAAATTGCTAAAAAAAATTATAGAACTGAGCTAAGACAACTACCACGGCTGTTAAAGGGTTAAAACATTGACAAAACACTAATTTTGCAAAAAAAATCTAACTGAATTCAGAAAATATAGCTTTTTGGGCTTTGAAAAAGATGAAACCGAAACACTGATTTTCTCCTGTTCATGTCCACCTTTTCATGGAATCGCCTTTTTATATTTAACATAGTTGAAATTATTTCTTTTTCTCTATATTATTAATATTATCAAGAATGTCACCTATTTTATTCTTTAAAGGATTGCAACACCGATAAAATAAATTAGCAGTATAATTATTCTTCCCATTTATAAATCTCGCGGTTAAGTCATATTCTAATAAATTAGTGAACCAATTATTTAATCTTTTTAATTTTTTTTCACTGTAAGCCCAGTCAACGGATTATGATCTGTCCTAATAATTATTTTGTTTCTCAGAATCAAAAATCTAAAATGATCAAGAGCTAACTTAATTCTTCTTTCTCTATTGTATTATGTCTAGTCTGAGTATCTGTGAAAGTTTTGCTAAAAACTAATTGGCACATCTACATCATTTACAATTTGAGTCAGTACTGCTTCTACAGCCCAATTCGAAGCAGCTGTATATAATATGAATGTTTTTAAGGGTTAGGATGTTGTAATAGTGTTTGTGTGGGTATGATTTGTTTAATTTCATTTAAAGCTTTCTCTTCTTCCTTTCCCCATGTAAATTTTACCTTTTTTTTTAGGTTAAATTTTGTATTGGCAATAGCATATTCGCTGCTTTAGGTAGGGATTTCCTATAATAATTAATTAATCCAAGCAACTACTGAACCTGTTATATTAGTAGGGGCTGTTAGATCACGAATAGCTTTAACCTTATTATCACTAGAAGAAATTCTTTCAGCGCTTACGTCGTGCCCTATAAAACTAACTTCAGTTCCGTAAAAAGCAGATTTGGACAATTTAAGCTTAAGATTATGGTCTTGCAATCTCTGGAGGAATGTTTGTACATTTGCTAAATGTTCTTCTTCAGACTTATCTAATATTAGAATATCATCAATGAAAATAAATACACGATCTCCCGTAAAACCCTTTAACAAATCACTTATAATAGAACTAAAAACAGTGGAGGCCATTCTTATCCCGAAAGGAAGAATTCGGTAACAAAAACTTGTATTATCGTTCGAGAAAGCAGTGTACAGTATTTCTGACTTTTTTCATCTAATCTTATCTGATGATATCCCTGCGCCAAGTCGATGTTAGAGAAAAATTGTTGTCCTCTCAACTGATAAAGCATCGAATTAAGACCTGGAAACTCAAATCGAGAAGTTTTTAATATTTTATTGATATTTCGATAACCAACTAAGAGTATAAATTTATTTTTGTTTTATTAAAAGTAAAGTACTATTAAATTCATTGTTCATTCTAACAATAAGACTCAGGGCCGTTTCTAGCTTTTTGTGAGCGCTAAGCAAGATCTTTTTTTGGGGCCCCCTACCCCCACCCCCAACCTGACCACTGGCCAGATCTGCATCAAATCACCTGCCCCATACACACACACACACACACAACACACACACACATATATATATATATATATATATATATATATATATATATATTATCTTCATTTCCAATTTATATTATTTCGTTAAAACGATATAAAACCCGAAGTTATAAAAAACTTGAAGTCGCTTCACGACTGCAACCCATGCGAACAAAGGGTTTAGCTTATTTTAAGAATTATATTATTCATTCAGTATTTCCTTTCAACCGAAAGTCACACGCTAAGTGATGCAAAGGCACCTCGTGCTGGGGATTTCCTTCCAAACGGAAGTCACACGAGCTGAGGTATAACGAAGGCACCTCGTGTTGGGGATTTCCTTCCAAACGGAAGTCACACGAGCTGAGGTATAACGAAGGCACCTCGTGCTTTGACGTCACCACCTCATGCGAATGACGCAGAGGACTTCCGTTTTTCTCATAAGGAAGCGCTTCACACCCTTAACTCAGATTCTTGCACTCAGCGGGTAGACGCAAATCTCCGGATCAGAACAGCGGAGGACCGATCCGTACAAAGAGATTAATTCAGATTCTTGCGCGTGTTAAGAAGTCTTGAGATAAATTAGGCGGCGGTAGGGAAAGTCCGTGCCTACTGATTCCGAAATTTGGTATAATTTAGAAATAAGTAACTTTGATTTAAAGTCGAACAAGAAATGATTTGACTTCCACTTGTTTATATTTCATTATCAATTTCATTTCATTGTCAATTGGACTATGGTCCAATGAGGACGAATATTGTCCACGGAGGAATCAAGATTTAATCTTCGAACATCCGATGGACGGGAAAGAGTGTGCAGAAGAACAGGAGAAAGATTCGCCCCATGCACTTTTACTGAGAGGGTTGCTTTTGGAGGAGTCCAATTAACATGCTCACGAGCGAAAGCAAGAAGAGCATTGCGGTGGTGTGGGAGCAATTCCGGGCCCATTGCTGGACGTCTAGCATGTAAGCCACTTTCCATAAGTTTCCTTCTAACGGTTCGCTCCGATACACTGACGTCTCGAGACCTTTCCAGCTCATTGCGGACGTTTGTGGCAGTCAAGCGACGATCTGTAAAACACTCAAGACGATGAAACGATCGTCACGGGCAGATGTGCAGCGCGATCTTCCAGATCCTGATCTTCGGGTGTACTCTCCTGTCTCCACATAACGTTGGTAGACACGTCGAACCGTTGTTCTTGGAATTCCTAGCGCATCGGCGACGTAACGCTGGCTCCGACCATCTTCAATTAGGGCGACGACTCTTGCGACGTTCACGGAACTCAAATCCATTGTAAATGTCCAATTCTGAAACCCAAAAGAATTAGAAGTTTATCTGTTAATAAACGCAAATGCATACTTCCACTAGTGGAAGAAAAAAACATCACTCTACCGGTGTCATCCTTGTGGCACTGGCTTCACTCATCCTTCACCACAATTCGATTGGGACCCGTTCAACAAGTATTTCAACAGGCCCTCAGCACATCCTCCTTCAAGTAGGCCATCTACAGTCTCCAAAGTCATTTACGGCGAAACGCAATACGGTCAAACTTCACGTAGGCCCTCTACAGTCTCCAAAGTCATCTACGGCGAAACGCAATACAGTCAAACCTTCACGTAGGTTTCTTCAGTCTCCGGAGTTATCCAGCGTCGCGGTAAGCCTCTTGTCGGCCCTCACTCGGCCTACAGTGTTTTTGTTACGTTGTGCTTCCACAAGCTCTGCTTAATCACGTAGGCCCTAAAAGTGTCTTCATTACCGTTTCAAACTAACTCTCTCGTTAAGACCGCAGTAGGCCTATTCAAGTGTTGTACCAATACCGTAATTTTGTACCACTCTCTTATTGTGTTCATTCTTAACGACCTAATCCATTTACTGTACCAATCGTACTTGCATTATTTCAATTATCAATAAGCTTCATTTTTTATTCTGTGTTCAGCTCTGCATATCTCATTAGCCTACCTGAACTAGTGTACTTGCTTAACAATTAGACTGTATAACCATTCCTTATTGCTAAGAATCAGTCATCGTTAGCATAGTATAAATGTCGTAATATAATTGTTAATCACTATAAATACCGTTATTGAATTGTTAATCACTGTGAACAAACAATTGATTTATTTTCCTAATTAAACACAAAACAACAAAGTAATTTCTCTATCCTTATTAAATATTGTTTGTTTGGGCTGTAGGCCCAGGTGACCCCTAATTATTCAATTCATTTCAATTCAGTAATTATAGTAAGCCTACTTTCTTGGTCACATCAAATTGGTGATCCCTAGGCCACTATATATATATATATAATATATATATATATATATATATATATATATATATATATATATATATATATATATATATAAATGAGACCAAAAGCTACATTTTCAACAACGTGTTTCTTTTATTGTTAGGAATGATAAATATATCTTATATTACTAGTCCACATATATCAAATATCCTTTATTTAATATGAAAATTTCTAAGAAGGAAATAATATTCCTCCAAGTCGTTTCTATAATTGCCCACACCTCCCGCTGATTGTGGCAGGCCGAGTCAAATAAATAAACGTGCCCCTGAGTCTAGATCAGTGATGGCGAACCTTTTTATCCAAGTGTGCCAAAATTCGTGTTTTTTAAATAATGATATTGTTGGCGTGTCACTTGCATACATGCATTTTAAATTTAACTACAAAATCATAGATAGCTGACTTATTAATCGAAAGTACTAGGACGTAGACGATTTATTGCAGTTTTTCATCAGAATACCAAACATTTTCAACATCCATCGCGTGTCATCTGAAACCCTGCGGCGTGTCACTGCTGACACGCGTGTCATAGGTTCGCCATCACTCTAGATCAACACTTCGGAGCGCTTTTCTACCAAGACCGGTAATTTATTAAAAAAAAAGGAAACCACGAGGGGCCCCTTAGTGACCGTGGAGCCCTAAGCAGGCGCTTATTTCGCTTATAGGAAGAAACAGCCCTGATAAGACTTCTCTCTTCTAAATCACTGAGTTGGGGAGAAATTTCATCTAAGTAATCTAAAAGTAATATACCACTTAATAAGATATGATCAGGATTCTTATCTATTTATAGCTTCATTTTATAGTTTATCAGTAAACATAAAGTGTCTCCTTCTACAAAAATAGTATCAATGTATTGTATTAAAGTTGATTGGAATTTCTTTTCCAAATCTTCATTTAACTCCAAGTTTTGTATATATTTATTAAATCCCTTTTTCTTTCTAGTAGACATGTTAAGTGCACAAAATAGGGTGTCCACTTCAAATCATGATGCAAAGGTCCCCTTTGGTATGGAAGTGCCTAATCAGCATAAATTATGCTAATGACCGTATTTCTAACTTTTGAACCAATTCAATTAGAAACGTGTGTGATGACTCGTTTTCAGCTAAATTCAGCATGAGAAATCCATTTCTGAGGTTATTATGGGGTTTGGAGGTCATTTTGACCCCCAAAATCAAATATGGCAGCTGGCCGACATGTTGAAATTGGGGATTTTCTGCAGTTTCCAAACTGACGGAGTGAGACACGCCAAAATAACCTAAAACCCCAAAATAACCAAAGAAATGTCTTTCTTATGCTGAATTTAGCTGAAAACGAGTCATCACACACGTTTCTAAGTTCTGTGACCTTTAGAAATTAAATTTCATGTTTCAGATTCACAATGATTAATCCGAAATGAGTGACACTAAAAGCACGCCTGCCACCATGGACACTCGCGACTGGAGCTTATGCTTCATATGTCAGTCAGACAAAAGCTATGAACCGACTAAGAATCCTTCATCATCTGTGAAATTGAGAAACAAACCTGAAAGACTTTCAGCCTCTTATAAAGAAGTTACGGACAACATCCAGGAGCTCAAGGAATTAGGGGAGTTGCCTGACTTTGTAGTCGTAGATGACATTGGTGGCGGTGCTGGTGGCAGTGCTCAGAATGTAGTGCAGTTGATGATGTCTAATCAAGTAGTGTGGCACAAAAGTTGCAGGAATGCTGTCGACAATCAAAAAGTGCAGAGAGCGAGGATAAAGCATCAAGGGCAAGAGTCAGTTAGCCCGGTAAAAACTCGCCGCATGAACAGTGGTGCCAGGTCCATCACACAGGCCTCACCCTCACCCTCACCCTCTACATCTTCGAGCGAACCAGTCGACACTCCATGCCTCTTCTGTGACGAAGTAGGCAACAAGAAAGAGCTGAGGAAGGCCTCCACTTTTGGTTTGGATAAGAAAGTCAGTGATTGCGCTCGAGTGTTAGGTGGCAAACGTCTGTTGGCTAAACTTTCTGCCGGTGACATGGTGGCTATTAATGCCGTCTATCATCGTGCGTGCCTGACTCGGCTCTACAGGAAAGCTCGACGGTCGGATGTGACACGACTGAGAGTCATGCGACTCAGGTGATCCGAGCACATGTTCTCAACGAGTTACTTGACTTTATTGAAGATAATCGTGTTTCACGGACGTCACTGGCAATGGCTGACTTGACGTCCCTCTATGACAAACGCCTCGCCGATCTCGGTTTTCCCTATATCAAATGCAATACAACGCGCCTTCGAGAGGATATTGAGCGCATGATTCCTGACATCAAGGCGATACTAGGGATTGTCGTTTTGAGTCATTTTGTTTATCCCGGGATTCCTGGATAAAATCTGTCTTCGTCCCGGGATCCCGGGATTTCCTGGGATTTTTATTTTATATGTATTTAAATTTGTTATACTTTTAAAAAGGAATTAATATAAAAATTATAAAGATTTCATTTATTTATTTAAACATATTCCATTAGGTAACTATGAGTGTGAAATAACTGGCTTAAAAGACAGTTGAGTGCAACAAGACAGCTATTTGTAAGAAAATCAACACTTGTAAAGAATAATATCCTTGTAAAGAATAAGCATTTTTGATTGCACCCTCCAATTTCCGAGAGAGTGTCTGGTGACTCTGGCCGTCAGCTCCTTCTTCTTCCTCAGATTGTGATGAATCAGACGAAGAAAATCCATGCTTTGTATCAACAAGGCGTGTTATTATTCGTTTTGCTGTTACTAATAAGACAGACTTGTTTGGTAATGCTTGCAACTCGGTCTCTACGGTTGGTTTACTCACTTTACTGTGCTTTTTTCCAGTTTTTATATACCTCAATAATCCAATCAATGGTTTTTGCCTCCTCTCATTTAGTCTTGAAATTAACGCTTCCTTAACTTTTCTTGAAAAACCAGAATCTTGCTCAGAAAGTTCTTGTATGATGAAAGAAAAAACTCCTTCAGCACTAAGAAGTGTCGCATCGCGGCTGCAAAGTTTTTCTGATCCAATTTCGACAGGTTTCAAAGCACGCACGTCGCACAATGTCATTGAGTGCAACATACTCTGCTTCACATATTGGATTATTCATTTTGTAGTCAATCAATGTTTTTTCTATTGGCGATTTTATCTCCAAGAATCGTTCCCGATATCCCGGGATGAACGAAAAAATCCCGGGATATATCCCGCACATAAAATCAACCGGGATCCCGGGAAACAATCCCTAGGCGATACCAATGAATCTTTGCTGGTCTCTTGTTTTCGACGACGACCTAAGCAAAACTGTAGTCGATATGGAAAACAATACATCAACTGAAGTCTCCATCCTTCACAAAGCAGCCAAGATCCTCCTGCGAGATTATCTCCACATAAAG
Source organism: Bathynomus jamesi (assembly GCA_023014485.1). Lineage (NCBI taxonomy): Eukaryota > Metazoa > Arthropoda > Malacostraca > Isopoda > Cirolanidae > Bathynomus > Bathynomus jamesi. The sequence continues at coordinate 150,428 of JAJOZX010000360.1, read as the reverse complement.
CAGGCTTTCACAGGCTCCTTCTCAACCTCTTGTGAAGCTGAATCCATCCCGCTCACGTTGAGATCATTCTTGCACATGTTTCTTGATGGACCAGGTATCGATGAGCCGGCTCCTGATTCTGAAAAGTTCAAGGTTGCAACATCCATCGGGCAACAGATCATCTTCAACTCTGTTAGACGCAGACCCAAGAAACCTGTGAGTGTTCCTCGTCACACCAAGGCGAGGAAAACACCAGCATCGCTGTATCTGTCCATGAAACTACATCTTCAAACTGGCCGTGAATCTCTAATCGATGCTAGGCATCAACGAGGACTGTGTGTCTCGTACGACCGATTGAGAGTGTTGAGCACAGACATCGTGAATTCAGTCATCGGTCATTGGGAGCAGGGAGCAGGTCGGTGTGGTAGTGCCACCTCAGACTGTCAAGGGCGTGTTCACCACAGGCGGTTTTGACAACATCGACCACAGCCCTTCCTCTACGACGGCAAAATCAGCCCTCTATGGAACATGCATCAGCATTCAGCAGCACTTCTCTTCAGACAGCCACCAAGTCAAGAATTTCGCCGACATCCTCAATCCAGCTGAGATGGGGAAGAAGGCTGTGAGGTCCTTGCCAGCCATACACACGACCATGGATCTGGATGTCTCGCTGCCAAACGATGAGGTGCTGCACTTTCCTGCCCTGAAGACCAACAGCCATCCTCTTCCGGCTTCGCGCTCTCTCACCAGCATCATTGAAGAAGGTTAAGGGTGATTGGAGCGAGTCAGAAGCCTTCTATCCAAACAGACCCTCGAAGCCGGTGAATGGATCTCATGGGCCGCGTACTATGCCAGCATCACAGAGCATCCTACTATTCCCCCAGCCAAGTCATACATGTTGCCTCTCTTCACCAAGTCTCCCAACAGCCCTACGATGGTTTGGCATGGGATGAAAGTCATCCGCTAGGCGACCAGCTACATCAATCCTGGTCAGACACTAGTTATGGCAGCCGATCAACCCCTCTTCACGCTGGCCAAGAAACTTCAGTGTAAGTACCCCCAGACAGAGCATGGTGAGGACTCCTATCTGGTGTTGTTGGGGGCGATGCATACTGAGAAGATCTACAGAAGCTAAGGCTAACAAAGACTCTAAGATCCACTCTAAGGTTAGCCCGAGAGAAAGGAAAGAGGAGGGGGTTAAAAGAGGAGAATAAGGGGTTAAGTTAGTAGCAAAACATATTATTCGTGGGTTAACATTCATTCAGAAAAAGAGAAAGAAAGACTCATCATCATCATCCCTCGGCCACTGCCGACAAGTCGGAGAAATAGTCGAAGAGAATGGGAAAGGGGTGAAAGATGAAAAGAAGTAAAATAAGAACGCTTACAAACCATGCAAACACAGTCTTAACTCAAACACTATCATACCATGCAAACTATAGATATGCAAGTAAAGAGAGTTACAGACATGCAAGTAAGGAGAGGATCAGAAAAAAAAATAGGTAGAATATAACAAAAAGTGGGTTAGTTTACGCTACGAGCTACATCTACGTTCGTATTAGTCTATTTTTTTTTCTTTATAATAATTTTATTGCTGACATATCACACGCTGGCATGTCACAAGCTGGCATTAATCGTCAACAGACTCGAGCCTCGACCATTACCCCCAGAGCTCCTGTTGCTAATTGTTTTATTTTAAAGGACGTTAATATTTTTAAAATGCCTATCTAAACGGTTTTTAAACATATTAACGTTTGTAGAGTGAACGATGGACGCGGGAAGATTATTCCATTTATCAATTACTTTAAACGTAAAAACGTTTTTAGCGGTTAGTAATGAAACGTCTGCCACGTAATTTAAATCCGTTATTACGAGTATTGCTATTATCGAAAATGGATAATTTGTTAAAATTTACGTTCTCGATTTTATTAACGATTTTTAAAACTTCACTAAGCTCCCCCCTTCATCTCCTAGTTTCGAGTGAATGCAAGTATAACTCTTTAATTCTAGCTTCATAAGACTTGTTGTGTAGTGACGGAAATAGTTTCGTGGCGCGTCGCTGAACCCTTTCCAACCTATCAATATCCTCACGCAAATACGGGCACCAAAATTGAACGGCATATTCTAAGTGAGGCCTGACTAGGGACTTGTAAAGGAGCAAGATAATATTCTTCAATTTAAATTCGAAATTATGCACTATGAAGCCTAACATCCTATTAGCTTTTGCGCAAGACTCCAGGCACTGGTTCCTAACTTTTAAATCCTTAGATACGCGTACGCCTAAATCTATTTCCTCGTCAACGCTCGCTAACCGTCTGTTGTTCATCGCGTACGTGTAATTATTGTTACGAGAACCTATATGGAAAACTTTACATTTGTATACGTTAAATTGCATCTTTCACTTATCTGTCCACTCCATAATCCTAGTTACATCGTCTTGGAGCCTATTTCAATCGTCCACGTTAAGAACTTTACCGCCTATTTTAGTATCGTCCGCGAATTTTGACACGTTACTGGTCAAGCCTACACATATGTCGTTAATGTAGATTACGAATAGCAATGGGCCTAACACTGAACCCTGAGGGACCACCCCGATTTACTACCATTAACAACGATCCTTTGTTTCCTAGCACGAAGCCATTCCTCTAATCAGTTAGCTACCTGACCGCGTATACCGTGCGCTTTAACCTTCGCAATTAATCTTCTATGCGGAACTGTATCGAACGCTTTTTTAAAGTCTAAATAAGTAACGTCAGCCGCTCTATGCTTATCGTATTCGCGCACTATTTCGTTATAAAATTCTAACAAATTAGTTAAACAAGATCGATGACGTCGAAGCCCATGCTGACTACTATTAATCAAATCCCTAACTACAGATTCCAAAAGTTTACCGACAATTGACGTTAAGCTAATAGGTCTATAATTGCTAGCTACTGTGCGGTCGCCTTTTTAAAAATGGACGTAACGTTAGGTAATTTGAAGTCTTCAGGAATAATCCCCGTTTCCAGTGACTTACTAAAAATCTTCGTTAATGGGCCTACGATAACGTCTTTCAAATCTTTCAGCTGTCTAGGATAAAGCGTGTCATGGCCTGGAGCCTTGCTAACTTTTAGCTTATCGATATAATGCGCAATCTCACCCTCGTAAACAGTTATTTCATTCAAAATAGTCTCGCTACTAAATGGAACGATATCGTCCACGTCGGGGACATTATTTACGTCTTCTATGGTAAAAACTGTTGCAAAAAAGTTGTTAAAAATACCCGCCATCGCCTGAGCGTCGGAAGACAAAGCGCCGTTAACGTTCACTAGAGGGTCTACATTATCTTTTAGCGGTTTACGATTATTCACGTAGTCAAAAAACTTTTTTGGATTATGTTTACTATCCGCAGCTATAAGTATCTTTAAATTACGCTTAGCATTCCTAATGATTTTTTAACCTGACGACTAAGCTCGATATATCTATTAAAGTTAGCTACCATGCCATTGCGCTTATTAAGTCTATACGCTCTGTTACGCTCGTTTATGAACTCGCCTATTTCCCTAGTCCACCACTTGGGCCTACCATGATTTCTAGCGCGCTTGGGCCTACGAGGAATAATCTCTCTTTTGATATTCAAAAAACTTTCTTTAAACGCCTCCCAATGAAAATTTGCGTCATTACCCATAAATAAATTATCCCAGTCCACTACTCTCATCCTGTCCGCAAAACTATCAAAATTGGCACTACGAAAATCAGGGACTTCTATTACGTTACTATCCTTAGTGTTTTCTATCAATAACTTAAACCTAATAATTTGGTGATCAGTACATCCCAAACTCTCACCTACTTCTAAACCTTCAACTATATTTTCGCCGTTCGTCATCACCACGTCTAAAATATTGTCACCGCGCGTTGGTTTGGTAACCATCTGTCGTAAAAAATTATATTCCATGAACTCAATCAATCTCGAACCCTCATCATTACCAGTAAGTCTCGTAATTAATGTTAGGGCAGTTAAAGTCTCCGACAATTATACTATCCCGATTATTAATAAAGTTACCAAGAAGTGTGTAAAATCTAGTATCGGTATCGAGGGGGTGAACGGGAGGTCTATAAACAACAACAAAATTGAAGCTAATACTACGCGCCCTAACTTCAACGCATATCGCATTAATTGCTGCCGGAAAATCTATCTTAACCTCGATAGCCCTAAGGGAATTACGAATATACAGCAAAACGCCGTCATCAATCCTATTTAACCTATCATTAGTAAAAAGTTTAAAACCCGCTATATCAAGTTCCCCCAAGAAGTCCCGAGTCACGGTATTTAATCACGTTTCGGTTATAGCAAATATATCGTAGTTCCTGGAATAAATTATCGCCTTAAATTCGTTCAATTTATTTTTGATGCTACACGCGTTAGAATAAAAGACGTTTCAATTATTTTTTACCACGCATCGGCGTTTTAAACTATTTTTCACGTCGGGCCCGCGTTTCTCGGACCCACAACGTTTAATGAAGGCTTAGACCTATAGAGCTTTCGAACGTTCTCATCGATTAACCTACCTAGCCTAGCATTCCCTATTTCATTGAAATACACCCCATCTTTTATAAAAAGGCTAGGATCACTGAATTCTGACCACAGCTTTACGAAGGGTACATTTTCCTCAGCACAAATCTCTTCTAGTTTAGTATCCAAAAATATTGTTTTAGACATAATCCTAAGACCCAAACCGTGCCTAGGGGTAATACCTAGAACTAAAGACCTATCTGACCTTGCCTTCACAAACCTAATTAACCCCTATATCTCTCCAAAAGGTCAGGCACTCTTGTATCGGGCCTATACGAGTCGTTGGCCCCTACCATCGTCACCAACATCGAGTGACGGGAGGCAACATCAATCCTATCTACTTCGTCTCAAATTCTGTCAACCCTGGCCCCTGGTAGACAGACCCTCCTCCTCTTGGTTGGATTCCGTTCAACGAACTCTTTAGCCATATGGCGCACTAAGGAGTCCCCAATTAAAATAGTTCCCCCTCGTTCACATCCCTATCCAACTGGGCGAAAGGGTTCGAAATTTCGATGGGGGGGGGATTCCTATCACCTAACGTACGTGGCCTACCTCCACCCTTAACTTCTCTAAATCCCTCCCCGTCTACTAATCTCGGACCAACCTTAACCCCTTCCTCAACTCTGTCTAACCTTCCCGATAAGCTACCTATACTAGAAACTAGGTTCCTCACCTCACCCTTCAAATTACTAACGTCTTCAACTTTAGTATAGGTTCGGCCTTCGTCAACTGTAACCCCACCCCTGCCCTCATCAAGCGTTGCAAGTCTTTCCGTCACTTCGCGTACACTACGTTTTATATCAACTATTTCTTCCCTTAAATCACAAAAGAAACAAACCGATCTCTCGGTAATTGCCATAGGACCGCCGTTGTAATCCTTAAAATGCGTATACCACCGATTAACTTCACACCTAGCACACGACGCTTTCTGCGACGGCATCGCGCAAGTTAAATTAGTTAATGTTTATAACCGTCACAAGTTTAAGTTAAATTAAGCCGGCACGCAATGAAAACTTCTAAATCGCTAAAAACCACTAATATTCAGTTACTTAACTATAACAATGTGAATATAAAAGCAAGTATATAAAATTCAGAACTTTCCAAAAGTAAAGTTATCGGCAATATTCAAAAGTAGAAACAATATCAGAGAACCCAGGGAATGCCTCCGCTCAGTAAGGAGTCTGACTGACGAGATGCTGGGGAGTGTGTCTGGTGACTGGTTGGACGGTAGTGGGTCGACTACAGCAATCACCAACAGCAAAATCTCGACCAGCGGCAAAGCTCAGTCCTTTATTGGCGTCCATCACATCTGCAGAACTCGGTACATGCATCAGGTGTCGGTAGCTGCTCTCTATGTGTTTATGTGGAGAAGGCGATGAATGCTGATGATTATGATGGTGTCTCTGCTGATGCCGAGTCGAATGACCTCATCGCTCTGCCCTTTGACGAATGGCTCAAGCAGCTGTGTGCCTCGCAGCCCCAAGCATACTACTGGTTCAAGTACTTGGAGCTGGATCTTCTCATTCTTCAGGTAAGACAGGTTCTTCATGTCATGTTTTTGTCTTACTCGCTAACGTACTATCCTTAAGCAACGCATACAAGGCTCATTCATGTTTTGTCTCATTCTCATTGTTAGCTGAAGACTATGATACAGTACATTCCTCTACAAAAACAAAATCCGAGTGTTTCATATGGGTCGATTCATATGTTTTTCAGTTTGTCAAGTCGTGTCGCACAGCTGACTTCTCGCTCTACATGGAGACTCTTGATTCTCTGATGCCGTGGGTCTTCGCGCTGGATCATACCCACTATGCTTGGAACCTGCCCATCCATCTCCGTGACATGGCAACACTGGAAGAACGCCATCTCGCCCTGTATGTGGAGTTCTAGCGTGGTCACTTCATGGGACAGAAGTCCAGGCGAGCATTCTCGAAGATCCTGCATGACCAGATGCACAAGCAACTCATCGATTGGCTCAAGAATATGGATGGCGTCATCGAGAACCTGGATGACCCACGCACAGTTCGCTGCGAGCAGGTCGTTCGCCCTGAGATGGCTCGCCTAGTCAGGGAATTTGAAGGCACGAAGGAATCAGATGAACGGAGGCACCATGGACAGTACCCCAAGTTCCAAGCCAGTGGTAAGAATATGTATGATTCGGCAATGTCTATATATGTTTCTTTTTTCCTGTCTGATGTGCTGGCGCTGGTGGATGCCTTTGAGGAGCTGGCAAACCCCTTCATGGAGGACAGTGGCGAGCTGCTCTACCTGGACGAGTCAATCATCATGCCTCCAGACGTGGTAGACAATGTGAGGAAGGTGAAGGACATCGGATTGCAGAAATACAAACCGTTTCGACAAGAGAATCAGCTCCCAGGAGGAGGCGTTCACTGCTCCGATACCCAACGCCAAGCTGAAGTTGTTCAAGGCTTCGCTCTCTCAACCACGCCGGAAATCGGAGGTGGCTGTCGTCAAGGACTAACAAACCAAGGTGACCCAGATTTTGCTTTCAGCGCATTCTGGTCGCAACATCAACGAGTCGGTGTTCTCCCATGAGACCTCTGCCCATTCTCCCTCTCTTACTCGGAAGGGACACATGCATCATGGAACCAAGAGCGAGATCCTGGACTGCATTGTCCCAGCGGATCTCGACAATCGCAGACCAGTGACGACCGCAGCTGTGCTCGATGGTGCTGTGCTCGTTCAAATGCTTTGTCCTGGAAGTGCTGTGACCATCGGAGACTATTTCACAGACGTGTTTCCACCGTACATCCTCTCCTGGTTTGAAAGAAACGACCGGGTTGACATTGTCTGAGATGTCTACTCCAAGATGAACCTGAAGTCAGGAACTCGGGAGCAAAGAGGCAGCGGAGCGCGGAGGCAGGTTATTCTCTCGACCAAAGTTTCTGGCAATTGGGCTGCCTTCCTACGTGTGGACCTGAACAAGCAGGAGTTGTTCGTGGAGCTGGCCAACAGCTTGAAGCTCATGACACTTCCACAGGTTAGCTGAGAGATTGTTGCGAGCTACTGACATATAAATTAATATTTCTCAAAATATTCCTGTCTCTAGTATATGCTGAGGAAGTCAATTACATTGACTTCCTCAGCATATCCTCAATTACAGTGACTTCTTCATTTCAGGGCAAGCAACTCTTCACCACCATTCTCAGTGATTCTGCGAGTTCACCGGCTGACGCTCATGTTGGTGCAGTTGCCCCCTGCACACACGAAGAAGCCGACATTCGATGTTTCTGCATGTGGCTGCAGCTACCTACGCCGGTCATCGTCGAGTAATCGTCCGCACCAGCGACAGCGATGTTGTAGTGCTGGGCGTTTCCACTTTTGTGGCCCTCGGACAGAGGATTAATGAACTCTGGATTGCCTTTGGATCGCGGCATCACTTCAGGTACAGTCATTTTATTGAGGTGTCTTTAAGCCAGGTGTCTGCAGTGTACCGATAGCTTTTAGATCATGAGGCCATTGTCTAACTCATCTCTACATTCCTTGCCAGGTACATTCCAGCGCATGTCATCGCCCGCGGACTTGGACCATCCAAGGCAATGACACTGCCGGCGTTTCATGCGTTAACGGGATGCGACACGACCTCAGCGTTCTATGGCAAAGGCAAGAAGACGGCCTGGTCACTGTGGCAGTCCCTCCCTGAACTCACCTTACCTCTCGAGCTGCTCTCCTGCCCTAACCCCACCCTGGAGATCATCAAGACACACACCCACGCTCCAGAGATTCGTCATGCAGCTCTATAGTGTCTCTGATGAGGGAATCACAACCGTGGATGCTGCTAGACTCTCTCTCTTCCTCCACAAAGGACGCGACTTCGAGCACATGCCTCCAAGCTGCGACGCTCTGCATCAGCACCTCCTCAGAGTAGCCTATCAGGTAAGACAGCACTGCATGGATGGGAATATCACTCATGCTTGAGATTACAGCATGCAGTTGTATTTCTAGAAGTATTATTTCAACTAATCAGTTATTTCTGGAATTATAACCACACACATCAGTGATCATTTTCCTACTTACGCTATATTCAATAACATTGTTCAGGTTGCGAACAAAACAACTATTGATTACAGAATATTCTCAGAGGTTAACAAAAGAAAATTTATTGGGGCTGTAGAAAATACTCGACTTGACTGTGACAAACCTTTAAATGACCCAGATCATATGTTTCAGTTCTTCTATGACACCTTATTCCATATTTTTAATATTTGCTCTCCTTTAAGGAGAAAAACAGTTTCGACCAAAAGTGTCGCAAATCCATGGATCACTCCAGGAATTATCACTTCAATAAAGAACAGAGATAAATTATTCAAATTGCAATTACAGAGCAAAATTCCTGAAATACAATATACTCAATACAGAAACAAATTAACTAAAATAATCAAAATTGCAAAATATAACTATTCTAACAATCAATTTTCCAAACATAAAGAAGACATGAAAAACACTTGGACAACCATAAACAATCTTCTCAGAAAACAAATTAAGAAAAATTCAATAGAGGAATTAAATGTTGATAATAAAGAAATTACTGATGATACTGCTATTGTAGACTTTAAATGCACATTTTACTTCAATAGTGGATAAGCTTCACTCACAATTAATAAATAATGATCACTCACCTTTAGAATATATGCCATTCAGCCCACTGAATTCATTTTCTTTTGTTCCTACTACCTCTACTGAGGTCCAGAATATTATTGGTAAATTAAAAAATACAAAAAATAACATTCATAACATTCCTGTACCAATATTGAGACTTGTTAAAGATAAAATATCTGTAACTTTGGCTAAAATTATCAATCAAAGTATTTCCAAAGGAATATTCCCATCAATGCTAAAAACTAGCTGTATAACACCCCTTTTTAAAGGGGGTGATCCTACACTAGCAACAAATTACAGGCCGGTGTGTTCATTACACTGGTCTGCGTCATTTTTGAGGTCAAGGTTTTTTTAGTTGTTCTTTTATAAGTTTTGCATGCTGAATTAAAAAATGTAACTCATTTTGCTCAATCAGGTCAGGTTTTTATGCTATCTCAATTTTTAAAAAATTAGATAATTGTTATGAAATGAGCAAGTTTATTTTTTTAAAACAGACTTGCATTTTAGCCAAGTGTTAGCCAAGCTCTATATAATCAACAGACACAACTTATTTCTAATTATGATTGTCATTACTGTTTTTCAGCATGAATAGAATGTGCAAGAATGACCCAAACAGGTTCTGCTACATCTGTGGTAAAGTCACTATGTCAGACCGGCAGTCAAACATCACACATTTTGTGAGGAAAAGCTATCACGCCTACTTTGGAGTTAAACTTGGTGACCAGGACAAAGCCTTTGCCCCTCACATATGCTGCAAAACGTGCGTTGAAAGTCTGCGGCGCTGGAGCCACAAGAAGGTAGAGTGTCTACCTTTTGGTGTCCCAATGGTGTGGAGGGAAGGAAGAACTCATACTACTGACTGTTATTTCTGTATGACAAACCTACAAGGTAAGTTAGTATGAATTTAGTATGAATTTCATTTTATACTTACAAAAATATGCCTGACAGTATATGAGATATGTCTTTATCTTATCTTTATCTGCCTTTATCTGTTTCCTTTTAGGCATAAATCGAAAAAACAAGCAACACGTAAAGTATCCAGACGTGCCATCTGCCATAAAGCCAGTGCCTCATGGACCAGAAATTCCAATTCCAACACCGCCCGACAACCTTGATTCGTCGTCCGACTCAGATGAAGAAATGGATGACGGTGACATATCTGGTACATACCAACCTACTGCCGAGACAAGTCAACCCAAACTCTTCAGCCAAGCTGAGTTGAACGATTTGACAAGAGATTTGTGCCTGTCCAAAGAATCTGCTCAGTTGCTAGGGTCACGTCTTCGCGAAAATCGTTTGTTAGCTCCAGAAACAACATTCTTCTGGTATCGCAGCCGCGAAGAAGAGTTTCGAGAATATTTCACGTTGGACGAAGAAGCTTCGCTGGTTTACTGTAACAACGTCAACGGCCTCATTGCAGCTATGAGTTTAGCGTATGACCGTACAGAATGGCGGCTCTTCATCGACTCCTCAAGCAGAAGCTTGAAAGCAGTACTACTCTACAATGGTAACAAGGTCGCGTCTGTTCCGGTGGGTCACTCGGTGCAGATGACTGAAAGTTATAGTAACATGGAGCTTTTGCTAACTGCTTTGAAGTACAAACATCACAATTGGATGATATGCGGAGACCTAAAGGTATGTTCGTGTCTACAATAAAAAAAAAAATATATATATATATATATATATATATATATATATATAGGTTATAGCCATAGTGCTGGGTCTACAAGGCGGCTACACCAAATACCCCTGTTTTCTCTGTCTGTGGGACAGCCGAGCAGACAAGCAACATTACGTACAACGCGACTGGCCAGCAAGACGTGGCCTGGAACCAGGTACGCACAACGTTCTGTCACACGCTCTCGTGAATCCGCAGATGATTCTACTTCCGCCGCTGCACATCAAGCTCGGACTTATGAAGAATTTCGTCAGAGCACTCAACAAAGAAAGCCGAGCTTTCGCTTTCCTGAATCAGAAGTTTCCACGCGTCAGTGAGGGCAAACTGAAAGCAGGTATTTTTGACGGCCCTCAGATCAGGGAGCTAATGAAAGATGCTCAATTCGACGAAAGTCTGGAGGACAATGAGATCAATGCCTGGCTCGCATTCAAGTCCATTGTCACGAATTTTCTGGGCAACCACCGAAGTCCAGAGTACGAACGTGTTGTCGAGGAACTCCTGCAGAGCTTCCAGGCTCGTGGTGCACGTATGTCCATAAAGATGCATTTTCTCAGCTCGCATTTAGACTACTTTCCGGACAACTGCGGTGATGTCAGCGAGGAGCAAGGAGAGCGCTTCCACCATGGATATTCGAGTGATGGAAGAGAGGTACCAGGGCCGCTGGGATGTGAACATGCTCGCGGACTACTGCTGGTGCCTCAAGAGAGACGTTCCAGCTGTGGAACACAGACGAAAGTCTTTGAGAAAGCCCTTTCGTCCACATTAACTGTACTCGTGTACCATTTTTTATATACTTTGTACATTTTCTGTCAATTTAAGTCCGTTTTAAAAAAATAAACTTGCTAATTTCATAACGATTATTTTCGAATTATCTATTTTAAAAAAAATAAAAACCTGACCTGATTGAGCAAAATGAGTTACATTTTTGAATTCAGCATGCAAAAATTATAAAAGAACAACTAAAAAATCCTTGACCTCAGGAAAAAAAATTTCAAACGCAGACCAGTGTTATCTGTGTTCAGCAAAGTTTTTGAAAAAATTGTAAAAAGTAGAATGCAGCGATATTTAGAATCCTACAATTTACTATCTCCAAATCAATATGGCTTCCGTAATAATAAAACAACGGAAATGGCTATTTTAAATCTTATGGAATATGTAAATATAGTTAAGGAGAACAAAGACAATGATATCAATATTTATGGATTTGAGTAAGGCGTTTGATTGTTACGGCTTTACAGGAGCAATCGGTGATTGGTTTAAAAGTTATTTGCCCAATAGATATAATTTTGTATCAGTAAATAAGGTTTGCTCAACTAAAGCGCTTGTCAAACATGGTGTGCCACAGGGCTCAGTTCTGGGTCCACTGTTATTTTTATTATATATAAACGACCTTCCACGTTCATCTGATATACTGAACTTCATAAAGTTTGCAGATGATACAACTGTCTCTTTTTCTTGAAAAGATGTTAATACAGCTAAGAATATATTTTATTCAGAATTCATCAGTGTAATGAAATGGTTGACCACCAATAAACTCTTCCTAAATACCAGTAAAACAAATTTCATGATTTTTACTAATAAAAGAAATGTATATCTTGATGAACTTAATGTTAATGAAATCGCCATAAAGGAGTGTACTGTAACAAAATTTCTTGGTGTAATGCTAGATAAGAATTTGCAATGGAGTGATCATGTAAATTATATCGCGAAAAAGATTTCAAGGATCGTTGCTATAATGTTTAAACTTAGAAATGTAGTCCCTAAACAAGTTTTATTGACTCTTTATCATACTCTTGCTCTTCCTTATATAACATACTGCACCCTTGTTTGGGGAAACTCCGCTAAACGCATTAAATGGTAGCTTTGCCATCCAAAAACGAGCAATAAGGTTATTATCTGATGCTGATTTCCTTGATCACTCTAGTGCATTATTTAAAGAGCTAAACCTACTAAAGCTCAACGATATAACCAAACTGGCACATTTTATTTTTACTTACAAGTGTAAGAACAAAATCATTAATTTGCAATAGGTAAATAGGTATTTTGTAACTCATCAAGAAATCCACTCGTATCAGACCAGAAATAGATCAAAGCTTGTTATACCTCAATTTAGATTGTCTTCATCTCAAAAACTACCCATTTTCATTGGATTAAACTATGGAATGACTTGCATGCCGATATAAAAAATATTGTGGATGTAAATTCGTTTAAAACCAAGTTGAAATCCCGATTAATAATGGCATACTAACAAAAATCTAGTATTAATGTTCACTAATATTGTTTAATATTGTCCATTAATATTGTTTAATATTGTAATACATGTTTTAACTATTAATAATACTTATTTACTTATGTATTTATTTATTATTATTAATTAATAACAAGTAGCTGCTTATTTTTAATAAGAGCCCAGTAAAGCCTAAAGATTAAGGGCCAAATTAAATAAAATAAAATTTAAAAAAAGTATTTATTTTATTATTATTAATAAAGGTTATTCTATTCTATTCTATTATTATTAATTAATAACAAGTAGCTGCTTATTTTTAATAAGAGCCCAGTAAAGCCTAAAGATTAAGGGCCAAATTAAATAAAATAAAATTTAAAAAATGTATTTATTTTATTATTATTAATAAAGGTTATTATATTCTATTCTATTCTATTCTCTTATGACTTCAGAGTGGACACGTGTGGGGTAATACGCTCATCAAAGCTCCAGCTCCAGTCTCTCCAACGGAATGGGGATGGTAGCAAGAATCCCCCGACTCTTCGCCAACTCCAGTCTACACCACAATTCCCACCATTTCGCGGGACATGCCAGAGCTTGTCATTTGCCAGTGTAAGACAGACTGTAAGGCTCCTTGTAAGTGTTACGTGCAGAGGCAACCCTGCATGTATATCTGTAGATGTAAAGGTTCGTGCTCCCACACTGGTAAGATGAGTGAGGTACAGATAGATGAGGAATCAGGTTAGTGCTGAACGAAGGAATGTCATGAATGTGCTTACATTGTCGCAACATTGTGTGATGATATATTTGAGTCGGCTAGTTATTGGTCGAGTATACTATGTATCAATTATACTCTTTAGATACCACAGAACTTGTAAATTTATCATTCAATTTGCAATTCTTGCTTCCATGCCTCTACATTCTGTTTTCATAAATTTTATCAAAATGTCAACTTTGTATCATTTCCCGGATTTGACCTTTAAATGCATTCTAAATGTAAAATTGATGCCAGACATGAGTTCAGCGACCTCAAATTAGCTGGAAAACATGTATCATAATAGTTTCTATGACAAACGGTTCCTTGGCTCTGAGTCGACCATGTTTTCAAATATGGGCGACGGCCATCTTGGATTTAAGATACAACTTGTGTCTTTGGATAAATTTTTTTCTATGGCCCTAAGGAACTTCCATACCAAAGCGAACCTTTGCATCATGATTTGAAGTGAAAAGTCACTTAGCATGGCTACTATTCATCTGAAATATCTTTACTATCTAAATCAGTATTCATTTCTCTTGCGGAAAATTAATTTTGTATTTCACTTTCGTAAATTCAATACCCTTCTCTTAATTTTTTATTTATAACCTCAACAGGAAAATACTCCTCATTCATAGAGACTAAGACTTCCCTCTAATCATCTGTCTGGGCACATTCATCCATACCTTTTTTATTCGGGGCAAACTCATTATCTGAATAAAATTACCAAGAATCACATTAGCTTCATTAGTTTCATCGCAATTCTCACACAATTCCAACAATTACAATACATAATAACTAGCAGAAACTTTTTTTATTTTGTTGCGCGGACTTTCTCTACCGCACGTATGATATGATCACTGAGGACTCAGGAAATTCTCGATGATCCCAATCAATTGGTCGTTGCAGTATGCCTTGAGTCCGAAATTTGCAAATAGAGTTAACCTTCTTTCTCATGCGTATAGTTTAGGATGGAGGAAAACACCGGGAATGTCTTAATATTTACTTAAATTAAGTCCACTGAAATGATGATTACAGAGAAACAAATTAATTGCAAGCAAGTGGAAAAGTTTTCACAGTAAAAATGACAAAAATGGAACAGTTTGGTGATATAATATGGACGTTATTTTTCACTCTTTCTTTGGGTACACGGAGAACACATTCAATAACATTAATCCGAGTTAATTTACAATCATTTCTTGGTAAAATTTCACAATAAGTTACTGTAGGAACAAAATATCTTTGCAAGCGGGGGAATGTTACTAGTGTTTCACCGAGTTTCATGGGCAGCTGCTTAAGGAGTGACCTTGGCGGAAGGCTGATGGATAAGCGAGAACAGGGCCATCTGCGCCAGAGTGGCCTTGTTCGATTCGAAGGGCACAGAATCGTAAAAACAGATCACGGGCAACCGAAGGGTGAGCTTGACCTGAGGCCTACAGGAATGACAAGAACGTTGTAACAACTTTTGCTCGAGGCTAAATAACCTTGGGAGCGGGAAATTTGTTATTTGGGCGGTCCTTTTCGTTACATGCCTATCAGTTGCGAACTACCGAGGGTACAGGCGGTGCAGTGCACCGGGGTTCACAGCCTTGGAGACCCATCATAGATTTGTTTAATATATACAAATTGTACTTATAAAGCAAATACAAATCTAAAGATTAGCTAATAAGAATAACTATAAAAAAGTAAATATCATTGTTGCCATGTTAAAAATAGAGATACGCTATTCAAATTGTTGACCTAAACCAGAAAAGTTGACTTTAAATAAACGGTGAGTAGATATATTGTGTCTAAAGTTTTGTAAATATTTATCAACTCGCATTGTGACGTGGTTTTTTTAGGGGGGCCCAAGTGAATATTTTGCACCAGGCCTACAACAACCTAGTTTCGCCACTGATGCCTATGACATAGCATCCGTCGAATAGGGTGGAGCGATATAGAAACCTGAACTTTTAACTGGTCTTGCATGAAAATTAACCAATCAAAGCACAAGTAAAGTCATGATTTGAGGCATACCTAAAGGAGAATTTGACGTCTGAATAGGGGTCTGTATCGAAGGAGTGACATTTCAAAGGAGTGACATAACAAAGGAGTGACATAAATACCGTAACGAAGGAGTGACATAACAAAGGAGTGACAAATCGGAGATAAAATTCAAAGGAGTATAATTATTATTAAAATTTTATTTAAAAAAACAAAATTTTTTAGAATTGTTAAAATTAAGATTTTATTTCAAAAACTAGAAACCTAACCTAACCTAACCTAACAGTTGCAAGCCTCTCTTCCCTCTGGATTTGTTCTTTCTTCTTTGTTGGTATTTTCGTGTCACTCCTTTGAATTTTATCTCCGATTTGTCACTCCTTTGTTATGTCACTCCTTCGTTATGTCACTCCTTTGAATAGGACCGCTGAATAGAACCAGATGTAGAGTCTGTGGTCAGACAAGAATCTTGGGGAAACAAAAAAAAAAACAGAGAAACCGTCAAAAAGAGAAAAATTAATGAAGGATAGAGAGACTTGGTTCAACAAAGTGACAATTGATATTATAAAATATGCGTTTGTTTTTAACTGTAAGGTTTACGATATCAGCCACAAATAAATTAGGGAGGGAAAACTTATGGGATATGTGATCAACACAGACTGCGCCGAAACTGAATATTGGCAAGCGTTCCAAGATATTTAAATTTTTTGTTTTTTAATTAGGCTATATGAAGGGAAACGATATTCGTTATGACGAACTCATTAAACACATGGAATTTTATGACCATTGTGACAACGCCATCAAATTATCACCAGTACCACTTTCATCATTACTATGAGCCTATTTCTTAGCGCTCTTATCAACGCTCACTACTTCATTATTAGATTTATTACGCTCTCCATTATTCTCAACTATTTCATTTTCATTACCAAAGAAATTGACACTCATCTCAGGTATATTTTCCTCATATTCAACTACATCATTAATACACTGATTATTTTCACTCTCCTTCATTCGTGCAGCGTACATTCCTAATTCTAAGCTATTACCATCTACACTAACGATAAAATGTTCATTATAACTAAACAAGTTAACATTATGTTTTATAATAATAGGTTTACTTATCATCAAGTTTTCCTCATGAGGGGAGTAGTATGACCGCAAAATGGTAGAGTGCAATTGCATGCAATGTTGATCACTTGAGTGCCAGTGCCACCTCACACCCCTAGTTCTACCCTCACCCCATTTGTTGCAAGGTGTCACCCCCTTCCCACCCCCCATGGTATCAGTGCCAAAAAAAAAAGGGAAGAGGGTATGCAAGCTGGGGGGAGTGGTTTATCCTCCAAGCTGCCACCCAAACCTAACCTAAGAGAGAGTAAGGAGGAGAGAGAGCATCCTACGCCTGGAAAGCCCAGACGCATAATGAACGCTCTTGAACTCACAGTCGGCTTAGAAGTCTTAATCCGCCAGTTGGCTTAAACAGCCAGCTGGCTTAGAAGACAATGTGGCTTAGAAGGAGTAAATGGCTTGTTTAGAAAGGAGGGGATATATATATATATATATTAATAACTTTTGTAGTGCCAGATTGCGTTATTTATTTAATTAGTGTATATATTAATGGAGATGTTCTTGGCAGCATCAGTTGGCTTAGAAGTCGTAACCAGCCATTTGGCGTAGTGTATACATACATATATTTATTGAAGCACACATGCATTGTTTATATATTCCCATCATCCCAGTTATTGTTTAATATCGTTTATTATATATATATATATATATATATATATATATATATATATATATGTGTGTGTGTGTGTGTGTGTGTGAAAATGAACAATGAACAATTCCTATCCATCATTATATGGATTCATTGTCTTCATGCAGTACTTATGTTCGTATAGTTTTTATGTTGAATGTTCATTTTTACATAAGAAACAAAATCGCCTAAGCGAGTTTTGGATAGAATTACGATTTGTACTTCTTTATTCATTACTGTATTTCTCTAATTCATCTTTTCTAATAATGACTTATACTGTACGTATGACATAATGTGAATAACTATGACGTCATAAAGTAACTTAATTCTCTTCATGTTTTCCATACCGCGAATACTGAATCACCCATTTGGTATGTGGATATCTTTCATGTACAATGTATGGAAATTCTTTAATTAACATAATAATAAAAACTGTACACCCTATACCTCATTATTTATATGTTGTTCATTCATACATCCATGCCCTATCTTGACCATTATCCTATATCAATTATATTAAATATTCATTTTTACTCGTGTCAGTCTACGAAATGGTACTAAACTTTATGCATTTGTTCGAAATCATGCAAATACGTTTGCATGTATTATTTTTATTATTTTTTTTCAAGTGCGTTCACCCCTCGCAAGATATTCATAAATGCTTAGGCAAGCGGTCGAATTCGCTAATCACAGCAAAATCGAACGCTTCTAAGATAAAAATCTCCTTTCGCTCTGATCCAAATTTATAACATAAGGTGTTATGTTGTATGTTATATTATTATAATATACTGTATTGTTTCCCTGCCTGGCCACTAGTTCGTTATCGGCTTACGTCACATAGTTATCCCCGTTCTCATTACTTGTACTTACTATTTCTACCTAATTGTCATTCAAATTCTATATTACTTATATATTACGTTATCATAAATGTCTGTGTACTTCCAATGAAAAGTACACCGTATTTTTGTCCGCTTTCCTCATCGCTGGCTAATTAGAGTTTCAAACTCTGACAACCAACCAGGTTCTAATAATATTTGACATAATTTGGCGTAATTATTGTTAACTATAAATATATAACATTATTGTTAATTAATCCCCTTTAAATTATAGAACAACGGTTAACTCCCCTTCATTATATCAATTGTATCACCTATTTAGATTACATCAGTAGTAGATATGTTAATTAACAATTTGCTAAAATTGTAATTAAATGTAATCCTTCAATATAATGTAATTGATGTACCGTACTTTAATGAAACTGTAATTAATGATAATAACTTGTAATGTACTTTAATGAAACTTTAATTAAACGATAATAATTTAATATATAATGTAATACTGTACTTTAAATGGAAGTGTAATTAAACGATACTAAGTGAATATGAATTAATCCATAATTGTAATCATAATTGTAATAAACCGAAATTACAATGTACTCAGTGATGTACTTAGATTGTACTCAATGTACGACCCGACATTATGTCGCCATTTAGGAATGTATACGCGGCGATATTGTTATTTTTTTTTATTATTATTTTTTCGTTGTGATAAATTTTGATGTGCTTTCTACTTTGCCAAATAACTGATGACTTGTTATTTTTAAACATTTCTAATTCATTTTTAGATTTAGCTTAATAATGAATCCTGAGTAACTTTTCCCATGTCATGTTTTGTATACATTCTCTCTTCATTATAAAAGATGAAGTCATGGCTTGCCTAAGCATTTAATTGTAAATCTTAAACCTTTAATTTTTACTCATATGCATATTTTAGTGTAAAGATGCATAGTTCAATTTCCACTTTCAGTTAACTTGGCAGATCATAATAACATCAGATCTGAAAATACGCGGTTTAAGATAAAAATATGGCTTCATCTTGAAATATCTTGTTTATTCGTTTAAACCTTACCACAGCTAAAAGATTTACTTTATTTTCAAATATTGTGCGAAAATAATGCAGCCTCTTCAACATTTAATAATGATGATGTTAGTAGAATCGGGGTATATAAACCCCAACAATTTTTTCCATGTTTATTCTGATACCAACTACAAGGCTGAGCTTTACCTGTAACATTGTAGCAGTAAATAACAGCAAAGAAAAAGTATTTATCTTCTCCTTCGAGCCGTGCTCTCTTCAGAAAACTTAGTCATTAGAATCTCCCGATACGTTACAAGAAGAATCGGGGAGAAACCTCAAGAATTTAATAAGCCTCTCAGAATCCTCCGAGCCACTAAAGAAGAACTCGGAGAGTAGTATAGAAGAAACTACTGCAAGTAACAGATCCGTTGCTGCCTCCTAACCAGAACCCCCGATGACTTCGAACCAACCCAGGGCCATAGACGAAGAGGTTAACATATATATACAAATTTAATATATGTATGAGCAAATACACTTATATATAAGCATAAAAAATAATAATAGTACAGAAGAAATCTATATACAAATTTAATATATTATTTCAAAATAATAGTGCAGAAGAATTCCAATACATAGGCAATATATATATATCGGACTACGTCGTGGCCAATGTCGTAACATCGCTTCCCAGAGATCAGCGAAGTTAAGCGACATTGGGTCTGGGTAGTAGTTGGATGGGAGACCGTCCTCCGCGCCCAGATTATGTAGCGACCCGTGGTTCGGATCCCACGTGAAGCTGTAGGTCCCCTCCTTCATATGACCTTAGATGTTGCGAAGGAGGTTAAACAACTCCAATTAAATAAATATATAATATATATACACACACATCAAAATACACATGCTTTACGTTCTACTGCACTTAATTAAAATATTAAACTCGCATGTGATTGAATCTACAGTTACATCGTCGCTTTATACTATGCAATAAATACGATTTAACATTATTTCACCACACAAAGTATGCAGGTGCCTATACTCGATGTAAAGGACCTTCATTTCGTTCTATACTATTTTTGTGCCCACTTTACAATTGGTTGGCAAGTTATCACTCTCTTTAAACACGGACAGAATACAATCAAAATCACACACAAAGAGGGCATCGTTTGCCACATCATTATTAAATTCAAGTTTATAAACACTCCTTTCCAACCGAGGGTTTATTCTTTCCAATCCGAGCTGTTCAATCATGAACTCTTCTTCACAACGCATATTGGCAGTTGAAATAATCTTCTAAGTCGTGGCGACAGTTGCTCGTTATATAAAGAAATAGCTCTTCAGGGTGAATAGTGTAGGTGAGCTCAGCCCTGTACCTCTCATGTCCTTTGTACCAAAGTTCAAGATATTTCGAAGAGTCATACCTTTTAAATACGCATCCAGTTCCAAACCATTCTCGCCTTGTTCAGTCGTACACTCGGTAAACCCGTCGAGCATAGCGGTGTATGCGTATTCAAGAACCGTATAAAAATAAAGCATATCGAGAACACGTGCGTCTAATATAGGCTTTAGCTTGGGAAACCGACGATTTCAAACATTCTGTCAAGAATGAAACGGTTTCGCGTGGGGACAAGGACGTTATTATCAGACGCATTCTTTCACACCAGCCGTATATCAATGCATGGATGGTCGCGATTTATACATAACGTGCAAATAATAGCATATGAGGGTGCATCAATAATCTGTTCTCTTGTGCTACACCTGCAGGTATTTTATAACGATCCTCGCCCCACTTCTCAACTATCACGAAGATTCTATTCATCTCCTCAATACTTAAATAAATAACATTCCGTTTACCAGAGTTTGCTTGTCTACAAGTCGTTTCCAGTAAGTAGTTAACAGCGCCGGTTTTTCGCCTGAACACACGCACTGACTTCGTCACGGACACATCGTATACAGTATTGAGAATGCTGCTCAACGGAAGCTCCATCGTTTTCTATTGTGAGGAGTGCACGAGTGCACGTCCAGTCGGGTCAAGCTCTGAGGTGACTATGAGCAGCCGGTGCGCGGTTTGACACAGTGAGAGGTGTGGGAACGAGTCACACGGCGTGTCCTACCAAGTGTTAGTGATTCGTGTACGGGCTTGCTGCAACATGAAAGAGTCATGTGAATACTTGTATCCCATTATGTGTGGAAAGCAGAATTTTTCTGTTACATGAAGTAATAACGGCTTTAATGTTTTATTGAAACCATACAGCTTCGTTGAGGGGTATTCAACATTGTATTTCCTCGAACTACACACATTTTATTAACACTCTGGCGCTCTGTTTGAGAGAAACATGTGTCCATATCTGTTCTTTTTGCTTAGCAAGCGATACTCATCCCTAAACTCTATTAAAGAACTCACACAGGCCTTTAGCCACAACCTCACTGCGAACCTCATCATGATATATATGAACGTAATGAAAAACATATTTTAGACTGTCCATGATAACAAGATTTACATTCTCAGACGCATGGTATGCGTACTCGGTGTGATGTAACATGACATAATACCGCATGTCAGACCATTCATCAACAAGACCCACTACCCATACCCGTTGCTTCTCTTCTGCACATGATGCTTCTTTTACTTCGCGGTGTATGTGCGCCTTTACACAGTTTAGTCCTATGACGTAGTCCATTACATCGTTTGAGCCACGAAAGCCCGTAATGCTCTCCCCAGAATAACCGTAGAGTATTTGAACCTCCTGATCCTCACGCTTCGCCCGGCTCAATATGGCCCTAAAAACCTCAAAGGAGGGAGGAATAGGGATTCTTTGAGTGTTCACCACATCTGTAAACTTTATCGAATACCACTTCATGAATATCGAACACGTAATATCAAAGGTATCCATTACTTTTACCGTCGCGTGAGAACTCTTCAAAATACACGTCTGAGATCCAGGGCTTGTTGAGGTCAACTGAGCACGCAGGGCTCAGATATGATCAGCTAGTGGCCGGAATCAAGTGCCTCCATTCATCAGACATACAGTAGGCGGTGCTTAGCCTTTTCCTGCGCACGGACATACGCACACACACACACACACAAACACACACATACACACACACACACACACACACACACGAATGAGAAAATGAAATGCTAATTGAAACATGATTTATTTTAAATAAATATACATATCATCAACAAATAATTAGTCTCTAATTCATGGAATATATTCAAATACGCGTAATAAATAAATAAACATATCGTTAACAATTAAATAGACATATATATACTGTATATATATATATAATATATACAACAAAACAATCAAGGGCTATGGTACCCAAAGGATACGGTATCGTAAGTGCCAGGCACCTGTTAACGTTTCCTATATGTGTTACGACACACTTTCGTCCCCCTAAGTTCCTTCACGCCCCCAGTTTCTGTGCCAGAAAATTGGGGGTCCCTTTAGTCAGTTGGGGTGGTTGGTCACCCTCATCTTCTAAGCACAGTAGCTCCTTCAACGAGTCAAAGTTAACGATCCGTCGGTTCGCCTGGTTAAGCGTGAGGCCCTTCGCCTTCACGATATATTTCATCTTCTCCCCCACCCTCACCCGTACCCATAAGTTTTTGGGCCTGTTGATACAGAAGAATCAGCGTATGCACTATCGCCATACTCATCCTTGATCTCGTCAGTCAACGCTCCGAGGAATTCCGCAATAGGCGGCATGTATTCACCCTCCCTCTCTGTGAAAATCACACTATCTCTGTCTGCGTACAGAACCCTCCGCCCAAGAGAATGCAGTAGCTCCCAAGGTTTAATGCGAGTGTATACGGTTGTGAAGCTGGCTACAGGTATGTTTGTAACATGTGATGTTAGGGTGTGTCAATTTGGGAGGTGAAAATTAATTTTTGCCAACTCCTTCACTGAGGTGTTTTAAAAATATGTTTTTGGATGTGAAGAATTCAAATCTGCTATTATTTTTGTGATTGCTCAACACTTAGCTTGGTAAATCTACGTTTGATTAAAAAGCACATAAATTGCTCTCGGAAAACAACATTTATTAATTTTAGCTTCTCAAAATGTCAAGTAATGCTATAAAAATTTAAGTTTCTCTGCATAAAACATATCCTAGTAATCATAAAACATATCCTTGTAATCATAAAACAACATTAGAAAGTAATGACATCAGTAAAAAAAAATATTTAAACAACAAGTTTCATCAAGTCTTGCTTTGATTCGTTCTTGGACATCAGCCGCCGACTTGCTTCTTGGCCTCTGATATAGCCCTCACGTTTCTCATGTGTATACACCCTGCCTCCTGCCTCTGTGACTTGTTTCACACACCTCTCTATTGACTGAGCATGACAGGGCCACTGTGGAACTTGCATAGGCTTGTCAAAGAACTTCTTTACTTCCGCTGTAGTCAGTTTACATGTCAAAGGAGGTTCAAATACCCCGTCAGACCAGTCTGTCAGCTCCAACACGGAAGAAGCACTGGGGTTGATGGAAGGTGTCTTCCTGGGACGTACAGAAAGATCTCCAAGTGTGTCATCATCTCCACCCCTCATGTCAACAATCTTTTGGACACCAGCTCTCCTCTCCTCACTGTCATCTGAGCACAAGAGTGTGTGGATTATCATTTCGCTGAATGCATACCATGCTGAGCGCTTGATGGTTGGCAAAACAGCATCCACTACAGCCTTCTTTTGCAGCCTAACTAGCCGCAGCTGAAACAAGATGTGGCGTGGGCCTTCCACCCAAAAGTGTTTTACTTTGATGTTGAACCAACAGGGGTAGTACACACCAACAATGTATTCCACTATCAGTCTTAAGTTGTTGAGGGTTTTGCCTTTAACCCTTTACCGTCCGAATTTTTTGTAGGGTTAAGTTATGAGAGCGTGTATTTGATAGGTTACAAATTCGTCCGTTTGGGCAGTAAAGGGTTAAGGCCATGTTTTGAAACCCATATGCGACAAAGCCTGTTTGCTGTTGTCAACCACCTTGAATGGCTCACTGGACCAATTTCAAGAAGGGCCAGATCTGTGGGAAGTTCTCCTGTCCTTATGGCCTGTGTGATCCTATACCCGTACGCTTGATCAGTAGAGAGATCCTTTACGACATTGTCACTCAGTGAAGTAAGAGGCTCTCCAATTAAGAGTTTGGTAAATGAAGGATCAATTTCAAGTTCGGTTGCAGTGTCTAGCATCTTGCCAATGTTACCTGTCCACTTGTTGTTAGACAAGGTCTTCCCATCCAGTGCTGTGATCAAGTGTCGCAGGGGTAACTCGTTAGTGTGGAGGGCACAAACCAACCAGATCAGCTTACGGCAAAGCTTGACCTCTACCCAATGCATGGAACCACCCTCCCAGCCAGTGTTAACATTTGTAGAATCACCTCCAATGGCCTGCAGGCTTTTATCAATGCCCTTCTTCTTCATGAAATCTACAAGATTATCAGCAATAACTTCAGCAGGTTTTTTCCTCGTTGAGCCTTTCTCAGGAGTGAAGTGGTAGAGATATCTTCCACCTGGCTCACTGCACACAGAATAATGCTCTTCTTTGATGAGGCTGGGGAACTGACGATCTGAATTGTCTGCTTTCAGCATAACTTTAGTTGTATCTTGACGGCCGTCAAAGAAGATGCAGTCAATTAGATGCAGTCAATTTCACCCTTCTTACAAAGATCATCAAATTCCTCATCCAGGGATCTCATAACTTTTTCTTGGGCCCTCTTGACTTTATTGTGATCAACTACAAGTCTCTTGTCTTCTTCAGTGATCAAGCCAGCATCCATAAAGGCAGCAGTGGTGATGGCAGCTGTGGCACGCAGGCCAACACCATATCTGATGCTATGCATAGCAACATTAGGTATTTCTAATGTGTTGTACTCTGGCTTTTTATTGGAAGTTGAAGACGTGCTTGGTATTTCTAATGTCACTTCATAACTTCCATCCTTTCCATCTTGAGCATCAGCTATTTGTTCTTCATTTTCATCATCAGAGAAAATTATTTCATTTGATGGCATTGAAACATCCTGCTTACTTGTCTGCTTATATTCAGCAAGCCTTCTTCTTTCGTCTTCTTGCCGCTTCTGCTTTTTGACTTGTCTGGTGTGCTCAGGTTGATCTGGCAAGCCAATCTGATGTGGTCCAATAGAACCAGACTTGTCTCTCTGACCTTTAATGAAAGCAAGTTCCTTCACAGGGATCTTCATCTCCCTAGGGCATGTACAGTTAATGTGAGTTTCGTTTTTGCAACCAGCATCTGCAAGGCAGCCAAATTCAGAGCAGAGAACAATTTTACACTTGCAACTGAGGATGTCAAAAAGCTTGTCAAGTTTTGCAATGAAAGCCTCTTTGACATGTAGCTTTCCTCTCCCAAGAGATATGTTTTTGGCCTGCTCCCAGCTCTCTTGGATCTTGTTTAAGATTGTGACTCGTGAATTTACAACGGGGGCTACAAAAGAACTGTTTGCTCGTTCCCGCTTTTCAAGCACTTTAGGGTAAATGTCCTTTGCAGCAGACTGGCTGCTGGGTAGTTTCTCACATCCTCACCACTTTGTTCTCTTAGCAGTAGCCCATATTTCAGAACGTCTCGCAGAGTTGGGAGTTCAGAGGGCAACAACTCTACCAGTTCCAATTAGGTTGCTCATATGTGTGAATGTCCCCAGTCTTGTCCTCCTTTTAGAAGCCATTGTAGGTCAATTCCCACTGGTTAGGATGGTAGCACTGACGGACAAGTAATCTTCAGCACACTGATGAATATGTTTCAACCTGTGAAATAAGCAAAAACAGCAGTGCATTATATATACAGCATATATAATTATTAATATAATAATTATTATATAATTCCACAAAAAAGTAAAAAAAGTCACTATTTTTATGTAGCTTCTTACCAAGCAAAACTAAATTATATTAAATTAACAAAAATATCCTTAGAATTCCTAAGTCATGCTGCAACTTTTTAGCACCCCTCATATTTGGAGTTTGAAAGTTGAAAAATTCGACACACCCTAATGTGATGTATATGTAGCCAATTCGGTAATTTTGTACTTTATTATGTACATATTACCTACATTCACACAATCTCCATAACCTCTTTATCTGGAGCGTTGGCATAATCCCACACCTCGTTATAACTTTGGGCTACATGAACGTTCCCCTTACCTGTATTCTGTGCAAATTTCCCCAAAGACTATTTAGGCACAACTTTGCACAAAGCGCTTGCCCGGGTTCTTTACAATTTGGGACCGGTCAAGTTGTATCCCTTCACGGTCACGGTAGCGCTGGATATACGCCGATTTTTCATTTTCGGGTTCAACTCCTCGCGGATACCCTGCCTCTACCTTATCCTTCAAAAAAGTGTTTATATATTGTGTGAAAAGGTTTGGGAGCTTCTGAAACCTCCACACCTCATATATCTTCAATATTCTGGAGCCGTGGCGAACGGCTAGGGACAGCTCAGGGCTTGTATATACACCTCTGATCTTCGGCTGGTTGGTTGTGTGATTACAGGCCCCCATTGTTCTCCTCTGCGCACTTCACGCACAGGAGAAACATGAACTTGTGGTCTATAACGACGGGTAAGAGCGGCATCCATAAGTCGCGAGGGGGGAAAGCACATCTACGAAAGAAAGACCGAAATAGTTCTCGTTCAAATTTACTGAGAACTCTTCGATGGTGGGCAGGGCTGAACCCACCAGTTTTTCAGGTGCACCTACGGGGTACGGATTGTTCTTTATCACGTAGGGATATAAAGAACAGAAGTCGTAGTAATGGAGTTTTACGCACTCCGCAGATGGAAAGTATAGCCTGAAGGGATTTGTACGCCCTCCGAAGAAGCTATCGCCGCATCTGAGAGGATCCAACACCATTGAACGTTTGATGGTGTTTATTTCTTCGCGATACTGCCCATCTTTATCCATCTGTGCATCACATTCATGCTCCCACAAGACCTTGTGAGTGAACTGGGAACCTATAAGCTGGTCGCGGGTGCGGGTCCATGCAAGAGTATCGGCAGGAGATCTACCATGGATACCTCCCACAATTCCACACTCAGGACATGGGCATCCATGCCATTAGCAACCGTTAAAGGAGTACGCTGTCTTCTCACCAGTGATACGGTCTTCGTTTAGACTTTAGACAGTCCACCCAAAACACACGATCATTAACCTTGATGGGGACTTCCTCCGTGTTGTGGGCATGTTTTATGTATACACCGGTCTGCTGCTGTAGGTGTATGAGCCAGTAAATAGCCTTATGTCCATAACTGCGTGGACTGTTTCTGTGAATGACGGCTAAGGTGTCTTCAGGCATGAAATTGTTCTTGAACACAGAAAAGCACAATGAGGCGATCGTGGTTGCGACTTGCAGCGGATCACAGTTGAAACGGTTTATGTACAATATACATCCTTCTAAAGTCCTGGAAACATACTCTAAGCACGTGCACATCATTCACGCACTAGTGCTCACATTCATCCGCTATATTGTATGGAATTTCTTCATTAAAACTGTTGTAGTAGCGATCAAAATCTTCGCGCTCACTATCACTCATGTTGGCGTATTTAAAGTAATGTTTGGGGGAGGCATGCCTACGTAATTTAAAATGTCGCTAGTGAGAAAAGTGTAAGGGAAATACCTTTTGAAATTTCGGTAGCTACGCCCATCACCTTGTGTAGCTTGGCTAATTTACAAGGTGTGAATAATAAAGTGTCTTTAAACTGAACATTACCTCTTTATTGCATCTGTATAAGTTTGTTTCCTCTTTTCAAGTGATCGCCTGTAAATATCTCCGATGACTCGTGTTCAAGCAGCACCAATTCGGTGTAATCTTCTGCCTTCAAGTTGAATGTTTTAGGAAGTTCAAAGTTTCTCAGTTTGGGGGAAAATTTTCTGGCCTCAATTATTCGCTGGATCGCAATTTCTCTTACTTGTCTTTGATCCGTTATCATTGCTAAAAGAATATTTTCCGGTGTGGCAAAATAGGAGTTACGTTTTAAGACTGGTTCCATAATGTTTTGGAACTTTTCTTCAACATTTCTTACCAGTTGTGTAAGGTACCAAAAATTTATGGCTCAATCGATCGCTTTTGGATGTGATTTAATTTGGAACCATCCGGGAGCATAGCACTGCATTATAATCTTCACAATGTCTTTGAAACCCTGTTCTGGTTTCAATGTTGATACATACAATCTTAAAACATGATTAGCCCGAGTGAGCCATCGCGCATGATGAATATTTCCAGGAGATTTCGAACTCAGGTTTTCGGGAACGCTACCCGATTGAACTGATAAGCAGATGTCGTACAAGTACTTCTGATCCGTGCTGAGCTCTTTAACAACATCAGCAGGAATTTGCTTTATTCTTCCAGTTACTGGAGTGAAGTTAGCTATCTTTAATTTTGTCAAATCCTTTTCTTTCCCTTTGCCAATATCACCTTTGAAACTGTCTGGTCCACTAGTCTGCCCATCAGATGCTTCAAATACATGACTGAAAGGCAATTCATTCATGTGGAGCTGCCATACTAACCATTGCAAAGATCTATCTAGCTGAATCTCAATCAGTTTAATCACACCACCAATTTTTCCTGTATTTAATGCTGTTTCATCACATAGTAAGGCTGCCTGTATCCAAAATCAAAGTAAAAATTTCTTCAGCTCTGGATCGAGATGTCCCTTTATCTGGCATGAGATGGTCTACATATAAACCTCCAGGCTCTTTGACAATGGTGTAGTGCTCTTCTTTTGTTTTACCTCCCCGCGTTAATGTAGCATCCATTCTACCGTCAAATCCTATGCCTTCTAAATGTAAGTTCTCCGCTTTTGCCTTAACAATATTTCTTTTACCAACTCGCACTCTTTCTCTTTCCACTTTTTTCCTATCAAGCATGTTAGATTCATTCAAAATTCCCATGTCTTTTAAAGCTGCACTTACAATGGCGGCCGCTGCTCTGCAGCTGACGCTATAGCGATCTGCAGTAACAGCCAGCTCATCATAACGGTATCTGTTTTGTTCATGATCTGCTAACTCCAGTTCAGGTTTAAAATCATCATTTTCTTCAGTACTTGCATCCACTTCCATATCATTTAAGATGTCTAAACTTCCAGAAATGACATTGAAAGAAACCTCCATTTTCTCTTGAGCTCTTTGTTGAGCTCGTTGTTGCGCTTTTTGTCTAACTTCACTTCTTAATGCAGATGTTGTAGCTCGATCAATTGGTCCCAGTTGATTTCTGCGTTCTTTTTGTCCTATGAAAGATTCCCATTTTTGGACTGGAATTCTTTCGATACACCTGTACTGTGGCCTTTCTCTTTTTTTGTCATAGCAATCGCAACTGCATACGTCAAACATATCATCAAATGTTGACAACTTTGTGAAGAGTTCCTCCTTTCTTCTGTTTTGAGGTATTTTATTTAATTTAGATGCTGACATCATCAGTTGGCATACTTTCATGAAGATACCTTCTGTACCAATGGTAGGAAATGAAAATCGGTTCCAGATGACTTCAATATCAGTAGTGACAATCCTGTAGCATTCGTTGGCACTACATGAACCTTTACCCTCAGCATCTTTTATTTGCCGAACAAAAAAACAGTGCCTCACTACATCAGCTTTTGAAGGTATCATGGCAGGTGGAAATCTAGTTGGCTGGTCAAAAGCAGAATTAGTCGTCTTGCTACGTGTGGGCACTTTTTAAGAGACAAATACTTAAATCATAAATCTATATCATCTGAAAAGAAAAAAAAATGATTAGAAAGCTAATCGCACAATATATAGCATATAAGTAAGTCAAAGGAAAATGATAACAAGGGCTCTTCAAATGGGTAAAGGGGGTACTTTGTGCGACCCCTAGGGGGGATAGCACAGTGCTTATTTTTTACGTAATGATAAGGATATTAAATGGAAATCCATGCATTGCGTGGCTTTTGGATAAATTATTTTTTTGTGTTTTGACCCACCCTAATACACAGTCCTACGACGATCATCCATTCCAAATACAACTATACGAATATTCATTTCCTGCTCTACCTTTCTCAGCTATTCAGGACCCATATTACAGTCAAACTCAAGCTTGCAATCTGAAGCCAGTTTACGAGCACGCTGCACAACCGTAGGCAACCAAATTTTTGGGCCCGTGTATTTTATTTAGCACAGTACATTTGGGCCAAGACTAATGCTATAAAGCCGCAACCACGCTCGGTGTCTATATGCTGTCTGTAAATAGCCTGAGAATTGAAGTTAAGAGTATTAGGTGTGGCCGTACGACCCGCAACACGAAATACCCTGTCAATATCTATCGTGAAGTTGTTCATGTTGAAGGTTGTACTACACTGGGAGGCCTGCATTATACTGGCCAAAATATATTCTATATATACATCAGCCAAGCGTCTTTATTTAAAGAGAAATACAAATTGACAGCTATAACATACTCCGAGCTGACAGAACAGTGGGGCATAAAGGATGATGTGCTATTTACACACGCGAAAGACATATGGCAGAAATGACTATAAGTACTTCAAACAGCTACGTAGAATGTGTAGCAGGAAAAGTTGAAAAATTAAATATAGTACTAAGTGTAATGTACAGACCTCCGAACAAGCCAACTTAAAAATTCTCAGATTCCATTACAGAGGTCAGAAACTGGACAAAAGATCTACATTCTCCAACCCCCAAAATTTTTCTCTGTGGTGATTTTAATTTCCCATTCATGAAATATAATAGGGGCACACGGGAAGACCAGGAGCAGGCAAAAATGTTCCTAGCTTTAGCCGATGAATTTATGTTGACACAAGAAATAACAGAAAACACAAGAAAAAACAACTGCCTAGATTTGGTATTCACAAACAACAACAACCTAATTAATAAAATAGAAATATCCCCAAGTATAATATCAGATCACAACATTATTGAAATAACCAATATAAAAGCAACAGGAAAGAAAAGAATACGCACTATAGAGAGAAGCAAATATGAAATTTTTAATTTTCACTCCAGAGCTATAAACTGGGAAGGTGTTGCATCCAGCATGGAAAAAATAGATTGGAAAACCACCTTTAAGGCCAAGACAACGGAAGAGATGCTAATGACCTTAGAGGAGAAGACGCTGGAAATTGTAGAAAGACATGTCCCAAAAGTGCAACAAAGAGGAAAGAGAAGCAGATTCGAGAGAAAAAAAGAGGTCAAAGTTCCGCAAGAGAAAAAGGGTGACTTCAAAATTAAGTAACTGCAAAGACAATAACATCAGAAAAATATTAAATGATAAACTGCAGAGTATAGATTGCGTCATACAGGAACTAATTGAGAAGCATACAGAAAAAGAAGACGACGCTATAGAAAAGAAAGGTTAACTCAAAGTATTTCTATAATTTTGCAAAAAGCAAGTCGAAAAATCACACGACTATCGGACCTTTGAAAAATGAAGACAATACTTTATCTGATGATCTAACAGAAGTATCTGAGATATTAAGAGCTCAGTACGAATAATTATCTTTCAGTATTCCCAAAACCTGACAAACTGATATGCGATAGAAACGCGTTCTTTGAAGAACTACAAGAGGAAAGCATAACGGACTTCGACTTTACGACAGATGATATTACACAAGCTATAGGGAAACTAAAAGCACACTCGACGGCAGGACCGAACAAATGGAATGCCACACTACAAATACAAACCTCACAGTTTTCACACTTCACCTGGCAGTCCTTTAGAGTTTCCGTGAGGCATGCAAAGTCTGCTCCTGTTTCTTGCACGAGTCCTTTCAGGTATAAGACTTTGTCCGGGAATGGTTTGATTTAAGGCCCTGAATGTTGGCTGGGATTATTTTTATTTTTTCGCTATTGTTTTTACATACAGTATATGTAGTTCCCACTCGTTTTCCAATGGTGGTGCCGGTTTCGGTGCCTTGTAATCCTCCGAGAATTTTCTTTTCTTTATCTTTTTCGATACCTGACACCCTTCTTTGATGTTCGTTTTTCCTGTTCACTCTTTGCGTTCCTTTGAGGGTGGTGGTAACGGCATTTTTGTCCGTATTTGCACCTTCTATATCTTGCATAGGTGTTGTAGAAAGTAAGATGGTGGAACTTGCACTTGTTTTCAAATTTGCAATATCCATTTGTGTAATGTGAGTTACATAACGTGGGATGTGCATAGATGCATTGCCCATCCCGATATCTGCAGTGCCCTTTTCCCAAATAAAGGTAAATTCTTTTTGTACCATAGACTTTCTATTTTAGTTTTAGAAATTGTTTATTTAGGCTAATCTTATTTTTTATAATATTCAATTGCAGAGCCACTTTTTTTTTCTTTTTTTGACAAAAGTCCAAATTTGTTACATGGATCCTGATTGACTGAAAGTTGATGACGTTATCATGAGCTTTTGGTCAATCATGGCCACTAGGGTGTGTCACTTTTGGACTTTTTTTGAAAAGTTATGGTGCTTACCTCTTATATTGTGACAAATTGACCAAAAACCAGGAATAAACCAAAAAAAAGACAATCGGGTAATAGTTAGGGTCCCCGCCCCCCATTTGAAAAATAAGCCCCTTATTCACACAAAAAATGGTGATTTTGGAAGATATTTTTGGTCATAGTTTCCTTACTAATCATCGTATTTCAAAAATTTTGCTACCAAAATGTAGAGAATAACGGTATCCTCTTATTGTGAACGTTTTAAAACTATTTTAGTTGTATACGGTGCTGATAGTTGAGGGGACCTTATGAAATTTTTCCCTCTGTTTTCATTTCTATAACATTTATTTACAGTATTTCCAGGTTTTATCTACAAAAAGTATGCAAATATAACCAAATGTATGATAAATTTGCTTTTCTTTCAGAATTATATTATAGATTTGCTTAATTTCATAGTTTATTAAAATTAGTCAATAGTCATGGCTAACAGTAAGCCAATATTAAGAACAGTCCTAAGAAAATATGATTCTTTATTGGGAAAGTTAGTGGAAGACATATGCGCAAGAGAAGGAAGCATGCTTCCAACAAATAGTGAAGTTCTCAGTCACTTTTTCTTCTTGAGAAGCGATCAAATGAAAAGCGACAATGTGTCAAAGGAAGAAAATAGTTTGAGAGTATTAGATAAGGTAGAAAAGGTGTGGATTATGGCTGGCATACCATCAAAATCCGTTAGAAAGCAGAAAGGACCCAAAAAAATGTGGGATTTGATAAAAGGGCATGAGAAGTTGGGTAAAAATATAAAGAAATGTTATGAAACCCCAAAAAATCTTTTCTGTCTCGTTTAGATAACTTATTTGATATATCAACTGAAAATGTATGTAATGAGATGCAAAATGATACATTGAGAACTATACAACAGAAGAATGAGGATCTTCACTTTTTGGAAAATCAGCGAAGTGCTAGAATATATTCTCTGGGTCCGATCGATAAAGTTTATGTAGCCAAACTGATAAAAAAGACTGCTAGAATAGAAGGTGAAGAACGAAGAAAATTGAAAGAAAAAAGCGAAAGGCATTAGAAGAAGAGACACAAACTTGAGTCATCTGAAGGCGAGTTAGTGGACTCAAGTAATGGTGAAGATGATTTTACTCCGAGCCCAGGCCCATCAAAACGTCCTAAGTTACTACAGTCAACGTTAATATCTAATACAGCTGATCGTTTAGGACTATCATTCGGACAACGCTCGACATTTGCATCTGTGGTAGCAGCTGAATGTGGGCTAGATTTAAAAGAGATGTCATTATCGAAAAGTACTTCTGCGCAAGCTGCGAAGAAGTCGAGGAAAACTACTGCTGACACTATTAAAGAGTCGTTCAACTCACCTCAATATTGTGTAGTCCACTGGGACAGCAAAATGATACTGAATGTTTCAGGAGGAAAGCAGGATCGATTGGCAACACTTACATACTTCATGGCTCATGTAGGGATGAAGATGAATTTCAGGCATTGCTTCAAGTTGTAGAGGAAAACAGGCGTATTTTCCCAAAGTTTTCCAAACAAGGTCTCTTGAATTTGTAATTTCTTTCCATTTATAATTTCATTTCATTTACAATTTTTCATTATAATTTCGAGAATAGCACTTTGTTTCTATTTGATTAAAATTGTTTTGTGTTTGTATTTCATAATAAAAAATAAAAAAAACGATGGGGCTTTGCATATTTTTTTAGATTAATAAAAATTTAAGTCAACAGTTGTCTTTTTTTTTTGCAAAATTTACTAATTTTAATCTATTAAACACGTGCAAAGTTGTTCCCACTTTGAATCTCTAAACCAAAAAAGTGTTGCTCATTTAAGCCCATCTGCTTTTTTTATTTATATTTTCAAAGCCCATCGCCGCAGAGCTGCATTGGGATGATGTTCTATGGATGGCGGTGACATCCAAAGTATATGAGATAATATTTTATTGTAGTTCAGATCTTCCAAAGATATAAAACAGCAGCATTTTCCTATTAGAAAATGCATCAAAATGACCAAAGAGATATAAAAAATTTAATAAATTTAACTCAAAAGTTAATAGAAACTATTCAGATTGAAGCGCATTATTATTCTCTACATTTTGGTAGCAAAATTTTTGAAATACGATGATTAGTAAGGAAACTATGACCAAAAATATCCCCCAAAATCGCCATTTTTTTGTGAATAGGGGCTTATTTTTCAAATGGAGGGCGGGGACCCTAAATATTACCCGACTGTCTTTTTTTTGGTTTATTCATGGTTTTTGGGCACCATAACTTTTCATAAAAAGTCCAAAAGTGACACACCCTAATGGCCACGGTTCTTCTGTAACGGCCGATCATGGCAAAGCTTCTTCTTTAACGGACAATCATAGTAAAGTTTCTTCTTTAACGGCCCATCATTGCAAAGCTTTTTTAACGGCCAAACATGGCAAAGCTTCTTATTTAACGGTCAAGCATAGTAAACCGTTTTCTTTACATCATCCGTCTATCGTTATATGTCATGGAAATATTTAATTTTAGTTTTTCTTGAGTAGCGGAGAGAGAAGGATGTACTGGCGTTCACTGAGATATTTTAATGTGAGCTTATACGAAATGAAAGTGAAGTAGGCTAATATTAAGTTTCGGGTTATCAGATTTTGGTGATCCGCCCATTTCATACTTCGGGCCAATCAACCCCTTGCTTCTCTACTTTCCCGATCTTTATTCATCTTATTAGTATTTAGTAATGGGTCTAAGGTAGGGGACCAAAATTCTACAGAATCTCTAAAATTTACTAATAGGGATGAAGGAAGACTTCCTGGTTGGTTATTATATTTAAAGGAAGTGGATGTGTAAGGAGGAATATACGGGGTTTGATTTATATCAAAATTTGGGGGGAAAATCTTATACTGGAATGGACTTCTTTAGGGGTACTCCCTGCTAAGGGAAGATTAAAGTCAACATCTTCTAAACTGGGCGCCATACAACTAAGGTCGCTCACCTGATTCCTTTCGTTTTCTTCGTCCCGAAAAGAGATGTCCACGTTCTGCGCCTCGTCAGCTGCCCGTATCTTCGCATGGGAGGGAAGTCGCGCCTGCGCAACTGCTCTCGACCTGGTGGTTCTAGTTGAGGGTCTCTTCTCCTGTTCTTCTGTGTAGGTGGCCCTCATGCATACTTCTTAGCTGACTGGGTGGCATCCTGTCCCCGGGGTTTCTTGTTTAACCCCACTCTGCCTGACACCACTTTGTTATACTTATCAAAGGTGGCTTCGCTTAGATTGGAGGCGAAACTCTCTTATAACAATTAATAAGTACTCTTCTGCTCGGAGAAATCGTCTCAATGTACAGGGTGTCCATAAATGTTTACCCTGAAAACAGTATGCTCTCATGTTTTAATGACGAATCTTACATCCGTTTTCTTTTTACAGGTGATCTCGTACACGCATAGAGTTTCTGTGCTGGTGTGTTTCGTCTACCGCATTCGCCGCTAGGAGCGCTGTAGTAGCTGTTCAGTTAAGATGGCGTCTGTGACAGAGAAGGCACAATGTGTTGTGTGGCTTGCAGAAACAAAATCTCCTGTCAGTGTTCAGCGAAGGTTCAGAACAAAAGAAAGAATCGGAAAACCCACGTGCCGTAAGGGAGCATATTCGGGGCAGTCCGAAGATCAATGTCTGGTGTGGACTAATGCATGACCAGATAATTGGTCCTTTCTTCTTCGCTGAGAACACTGTTTCCGCAACTGTGTACCTGGATATGCTCACCAATTACGCCATCCCCCAGCTGCAGGACAGGCAGCCAACTGTCATCTTCCAACAAGATGATGCACCCCATCATTGGGCGCATGTTGTTCGTGAAACTCTCGACGCAACATTTCCAAATCGATGGATTGGCAGTGACGGGCCAATCCCATGGCCACCCAAGATCACCAGACATTACCCCGCTGGATTTCTTTCTCTGGGGTCATGTTAAAGATTTGGTTTATGCAACAGTTGTTCCAGATATCAGGACATTGCGAGACCGCATTACGGATGCAATTGCAACAGTTAACCCACAAATGTTGGAAAATGTGTGGCGTGAGTGTGAATACCGTTTAGACATTTTACGTGCCACTAGGGGTGCACATGTGGAAGCTTATTAAGTTCATTAACTATGTATAAAAACTTTGTATGTTTATCTACTTATGATTAAAACTGTGTTTGAATACGAGTGTTTATTTAAAAGTTATAGCATGCTTTAATCAGGGTAATCATTTATGGACACCCTATATTACCTTCCGAGTCTCGCCGAATACGAGTGCGCTGATTTAATGTATCGTAATGATGTCAGAGGCACAAGTCAGCCGAAAATTACTTTAATTAAGGTTCAAGTTATAGTTCGAAATAAATCAATAAATCAATGAACGAATCAATCATTACGTTAACGGAAGTAGTATAGCCGAAAAAGGGGAGAGTGCAGGAATGGTGCAATTTATTACGTAATGTTGCAAAGGGGGGTGGGGGGGTGTTGCAAAAAAAAAAAGGGGGGATGCTGCAGGTGCAACAAGGAAAACTTGGAGGCGGCGTTATCCCCCAAGAGAAAGAAGGAGGAGAAAAAGGAGGAGAGGTGTTCACCTGGCAGGAGCCAAGTGCATATTAAGACTTCAGCCGAGTAGGCGTTGTTTTTATAGGCTCCTAATCAGCCAGTTGGCTTAGAAGGCGTAAATGGCTTGAGTTGCCAGATAGCGCCAAGTATTCAGTTTGTGCTATATATTTAATTAATTAATTCTAATCGAAGACTGAGCTGCCAGATACCATTGTATACATTATTATAGACTCCTAATCAGCCAGTTGGCTTAGAAGGCGTAAATGGCTAGAGTTGCCAGATACCACTTTTTAGCATTGCCAGATACCATTGTATACATTATTATAGACTCCTAATCAGCCAGTTGGCTTAGAAGGCGTAAATGGCTTGAGTTGCCAGATAGCGCCATGTATTCAGTTGCCAGATACCACTTTTTAGCATTATTATGGTGAGTTGTCTCACTAAACAATTAAAAGATTTCGTGCCATGTATTCAGGCTGAGTTGCCAGATACCACTTTTTAGCAGTGCCAGATACCATTGTATACATTTAGAATTCCGCTAGTAGGTTTAGAAGGCGTAACATGTTATAATTATCCAAAAGAATTAAGTAAAACAACATTGCATCATTCCATGGGCGCCCGCAGGTAGGGGCAAGGGGGGGCGCTTGCCACCCCCTGGAAATGCCAAGAAACTATATTAAATATTTTCTAAGAAAATATTTATATCCTAAACTTGCTGAAAAGTATCCAACTGCCTCCTAAAGGGTGAAAATTTTTATTTGTGTGCATGATAAAAGGTTGCTACCTTTTTATTTGTTCACCGGGAGAAAATCAACTCCAACAAAACTGATTTTATGGAAAAGGTTGTTCATAATTTTGGTAGTGACCGCAGACGACTACAATTCCTATTCAAATGAGCAGTGTAGGTGATGCTCGAAACACCGTTTTCAAATTAGGTACAACATTTACTTCAGTGTGCTTTTCTTCATTCTATCATGTTTCTGTTATAAATAAAATAAATGATTGTTATCATGTGCATTGTATGTATATACAATATATATTTGCATTTTCCATTACAGAAAATGCAACACTAAACTTGCTTAGAATTAACCTGCTGGTTCCTAAGGGCTCAAAAGTTTTTTGCTTGCTCCGGTCCCTACCTATTAATACATTAAATTTTGCCCCCCCTTGGAAAAAATCCTGCGGGCGCCCATGCATCATTCTGTTTATTATAAATATATAGAAAATAAATATACATTTCAATAATAAATGAGGAATATGCATATAATCCGTCAATACAACAGTACAGGAGAAATATATACACACACACAATTATGGAGATATGTAGAAAATAAATATACATTTCAATAATAATTGAGGAATATGCATATAATCAAAAAAATATATACACACACAATTATGGAGATATATAGAAATAAATATACATTTCAATAATAATAGAAATATGCATATAATCCTTCAATATAACAGTACAGGAGAAATATCACGCAAATATATAAATACATTTCACTTTTTTTTCAAAATACTAAACTCGCACTTAATCGAGTTTACAATTACATCATTATTGCTCTGCATTACGCAGTATATGCGGTTTAATAATATTTCACCGCTTAAAGTATAGGGAAACCTGTATTCGATATGAAGGGCTTTCATATCGTTCAGTACTATTTTTGTTCCCACTTTACAACCGGTTGGTAAGTCATCTTTAAATACGTCTAGAATACAATCAAAAGCACGCACAAAGAGTTCATCGTTAGCTACATTATTAAACACAAGTTTATAAACACGCTTTTCCAATCGAGGGTTTATTTCTACCGACTCGAGCTTTTCAATCGTGAACTCATCTTCACTCAACATAGCGGCAATTGAAATAATCTTCTAAATCGTTACGACAACTGCGCGTTATATAAAGAAATAGTTCTTCAGGGTGAACGGTGTAGGTGAGCTCAGCCTTGTACCGATCAATTGCTTTGTACCAAAGTTCATGGTATTTCAAAGAGTCTAAACTTTTTAAATAAACGTCCAGCTCTAGACCATTCTCACCTGTTCAGCCCTACACTCGGTAAACCCATCGAGCAGAGCGGTGTATGCGTATTCAAGTACTGTATCAAAATAAAGCATATCCGTAACACGCGCGTCTAATATAGGTTTCAGCTTGCGGAATCCGACGATTTCAAACATTCTGTCGAGGATGAAACGGTTTCGCGTAGGAACAAGAGCGTTATTATCAGAAGCATTCTTCCACATCAGCCGTATATCAATGCACGGCCGATCGTTATTTATACACAACGTACATACAACGGCGTATGAGGGTGCGTCACTAATCTGCTCTCTTCTTGTACCTACGTTAGCAGGTATTTTATAACGATCTTCACTCCACTTCTCAACTATCACGAAGATTCTATTCATCTCCTCGACACTTAAATAAACCCGTTTGTTTGTTTGTCTACATTCCGTTTCCAGTACATAGCTAACGGTACCGGATTTACGCCTGAACACGCGCAACGATTTCGTCACGGACACATCGTACGAGGCGTTGAGAATGCTGCTCAAAGGAAGTTCCATCGTATTCGAGGAGCGCACGTCCACTCGGTTCAAGCTCTGAGATAACTATGAGCCGTGTGAGGCACGCAGGTAGGCAGGAACGGTTCGACGGGCGGCTGACTCGATGATACGTGAATGGGGTTGTTCGAACTCGTATGATCCGCGAGTCGCACCGAATTGTTGTACATATTGGGTAGGTGTTTTTCCGGTACAAGAATTAATTTCGGTTTTATCACTACCAGACTACGCACCAGACAGTTTACCTCAGGATAATTTTCACGAACTAGGCACATTTTATGTTTTACTAAACATCTTCACACTCCGGCGCACTATTTGAGAGGAACATATGCTCATATTTTTCCTTTCTGCCCATCAAACGATACTCGTCTCTAAAGTCTGTTAAAAACTCACGCACACTAGCCACAACCTCACTACGAACCTCATCATGATATACATTAATATAGTGATAAAAATACTTAAGATTGTCCATGATCACGAGATTCACATTTTCAGTCGTAGGGTATGAGTAATCGACATGGTGTAGCATGACGTAATACCGCTTGTCACACCACCCATCCGCAAGACTCATTATCCATACCTGCTGCTTCTCTTCTGCACGCGTTGTTTCTTTTACTTCACGGTATATGTGAGACTTTATAAAGTTTAGCTCTGCAGCATACTTCAGCACATCGTCTGTGCAACGAAAGCCTTCAACGGTCTCACCAGAACATCCGTAGAGTATTTGTACATCTTGGAACTTCGCACAATCCAATGTGGTTTTAAAAGAGGCATAGGGGGGGAATAGGAAGTTTTTCGGTATCCACCACATCCTGGCACTTTGCTGAATACCATTTCATAAACGTTGTACAAGCAATATTAAAGGTAGCCATTTGAATACACGTCTGATCTTTTCTCTCTGAATACACGTCTGATTTTCTTCTACGCTGGCGAATACACGTCTGATCTCGGGCTTACTGCAGTCGACTGACCACGCAGGGACTCCCAGATAGTAGCATGACTCACGTTGCTGTCTTACAGTGGGCGGAGCTTAGAACTTTCACCTGCGCACACACACACACACACACACACACACACACACACAAAGGAGAAAGTGAAACGCTAATTGAAACATGATTTATTTAATAAACGAGATATTCAAGTTATATATATATTTACAAATACGATTTAATAAACGAGATATTCAAGTTATATATATATATAATAATTTATATATATATATATATATATATATATTTACAAATACGTGTAATAAATCAATAGATACATCAAAGATTATATACAAGACAAATACGTGTCAGTTAACAATAGAAGCATCAAACGTTATGGTATCCAAAGGGTACGGTATCATAGGTACCAGGTAACTGGTAACGTTTCCTATAGGTGTTACGGCACACCTTCGTACCCCTAAGTTCCTTCACGCCCCCCAGCTTCTGCGCCCGAAAATTGTGGTGCCTACAATTAGTTGGGGAGGTCGTTCGCCCTCATCATCGTCCAAAACACTAGATCCTTCAACGATTCAAAGTTAACAACCCGCCGATTCGCATGGTTGAGCGTAATACCCTTTGCCTTCACGATATATTTCATTTCCTCCCCCACCCTGACCCGTACCCCATAAGTTTTAGGTCCTGTTGAGACAAAAGAGTCGGCGTATGCGTTGTCCCCATACTCATCCTTGATCTCATCAGTGAGCTCGCCGAGGAACTCCCCAATAGCGGGCATGTATTCACCCTCCCTCTCTGTGAATATCACGCTATCTGTATCGGCATACAATACTCTCCGCCCAAGAGAATGCAATAGACCCCAAAGTTTTATACGGGCGTAGGCTGTTGTGAAGCTGGCCACAGGTATGTTTGTAACCCTTGAGGTATCTGTGGCCAATTCAGTGTTGTTGTACTTTATTATGTAAGTATTACCTACATTCACGATCTCCATGACCTCTTTATCGGGAGCATTGGCATAATCCCAGACATCGCTATAACTTTGTGCCAAATGAATGTTCCCTTTGCCGGTATTCTGCGCAAATTTTCCCCATAGACTGTTTAGACACAACTTTGCACTAAAGCGCTTGCCAGGATTCTTTACAATTTGGCACGATCAAGTTGTATACCTTCGCGGTCGCGGTAACGTTGAATATAGGCAGACTTTTCATCTTCGGTATCAACTCCTCGCGGATACCTTGATGCCTCAACCTTATCCTTCAAAAAGGCGTTTATATATGGTGTGAAAAGGTTGGGTAGCTTCTGAAACCTCCACACCTCATGTATCTTCAGTATTCTATAACCATGGCGTACGGCTAGGGACAGCTCAGGACTTGTATATACGCCTCTGATCTTACGCTGGTGGGGTATATGGTTACAATCGCCGTTATCCTCTTCCGCGCACTTCACGCACAGGGGAAACATGAGCTTGTCGTCGATAACGTCAGGTAAGATTGGCATCCATAAATTGCGTGGGGGGTGTACGTCTACGAAAGAGAGCCCAAAGTAACGATCATTCAAATTTTTTGAAAATTCATTGATGGAGGGTAGGCTAGGTCCCACCAGTTTCTCAGGGGCGCCCACGGGGTACGGATTGTTCTTCATCACGTATGGGTATAAAGAACAGAAATCGTAGTAATGGAGCTTCACGCCCTCCGTAGGTGGAAAGTATAGTCTGAATGGATTTGTACGTCCTCCAAACAAGCTATCACGACATTTGAGAGGATCCAGCACCATTGAACGCTTGATCGTGTTTATTTCCTCACGGTACACCTCGTCTGTCTCCATCCGTGCATCATATTCATGCTCCCACAAGACTTTGTGAGTGAACTGTGATCCTATAAGTTGATCGCGGGTGCGGGTCCATGCAAGACAGTCGGCAGGAGATCTACCGTGCATATCTCCAGCGATTCCGCACTCAGGACGGGGGCATCCATGCCACCAGCATCCGTTAAAGGAGTACACAGTCTTCACACCAGTGACACGGTTTTCACTTAACCCATCAACCCAAAAAAAAACGTCCATTAATCTTAATGGGTACTTCACCCTTGTTGTGGGCGTGCTTTATGTATACACCTGTCTGTTGCTGTAGGTGTATGAGCCAGTAAATAGCCTTGTGACCGTAACTGCGGGGGTTGTTTCGGTGAATAATGGCTAAGGTGTCTTTAGGCATGGAGTTATTCTTGAACACCGTAAAACATAATGATGCGTTGGTGGTTGCGACTTGAGTGGATCGCATTTGAAACGGGCTATGTACATCCTTCTAAAGGCCTGGAAACATACTCTAAGCACGCGCACATCATTCACGCAATAACGCTCACATTCATCAGCTATATTATAAGGGTTACTTTCATTAAAACTGTCGTAGTATCGATCAAAGTCTTCACGTTCATCCATACAGTCATAGTTAAGAAATGTTTGGGCGGTGGTGGGCCTACGTAGTTTAGTCTCGCTGGTGAGGAAAGTGTAAGGGAAGTATCCTTTGGAAACTTCAGCTGCTACTCCCATCACCTTGGGTAGCTTTGCTAATGCTCAAGTTGTGAATAATAAAGTATCTTTAAATTGTACATTACCTCTTATCTGCATCTGTATTAATTTGTTGCCTCTTTTCAATGGATCACCTGTAAATATCTCAGAGGATTCGTGTTCAAGCAACTCCTTATAAAGGAACTGCGTGTCAAACTCTGCCCCGTTATGGGCGAGAATATACACAGTCATTTTTTTGAACTTGTCGGCTAACTTGACAATATAGGACACAAATAGTTTCACAGGACTATCGCGGACATTCGTTTTAAAAACGTTTGTCCGTTTACCGCATTTGGGGCAGTCCTCACATTCGATCCCCATACACTCATCACAGATGGTCTGGCTCACAAGTAAATGTGGAATTACCTCTTTGGTTTCAGCTTTCGTATATGTTTCTATATCGTAGTATACAGTTATACAAGGGTTATTTTTAGGCTTAGCATCTTTCATATAACATACATGCTTTACTCCATCCGCCTTATATTCCTCCTGGCATGTAGGACAGTGAATTTCGTCACACTTGTGCTTAAATTTCCCCCAATTATCCATTGTGTGAAACATACCACATTCAAAGATTCTCATTTTCCTGCACGTGCCAATTGATTTATGGAAATCAAAGCAGTTATTATTGAAAAATGTGCGTCTACACACATCAGAGTCTCTCTTCTCAGCTTCAACTACACGGCTTTCACATTTGGTGCTTTTACACTGCTCACATACCATGTGACATTCTTTACAATGTCTCACTATATCATCCGCAAACTCGAGGCACCCCTTACACAAATCATGATGTCTCCCATATTTTCGACTTTTGTCATAACTCGCGTAAAGCCACCTTATATTACGGATGGGGAGATACGTTGTCCCTGACAATCCTAAAATAAGTAGGGGTCTTGTACGATCTCTCACACAGCTTTTAAAAACATACACATCCCACGACGATCATCCAACCCAAATACAACTATACGGACATTCATTTCCTGTTCTACCATTCTCAGCTCTTCAGGACCCATATTACAGTCAAATTCAAGTTCACAGTCTACAGCTAGTTTACGGGCACGTTCCACGACCGTAGGCAACCAAATTTTTTGAGTCCGTGTATTTTGTTCAGTAAACATACGTGCTAAGAGTACTGCTATAAAGCCGCAACCACGATCGACGTTTATATGCTTTCGGAAAATAGTCGGAGAATTGAAGTTAAGAGTATACGGTATGGCACTATGGCCCGCA
Organism: Bathynomus jamesi; assembly: GCA_023014485.1. Lineage (NCBI taxonomy): Eukaryota > Metazoa > Arthropoda > Malacostraca > Isopoda > Cirolanidae > Bathynomus > Bathynomus jamesi. Next base: position 105,764 of record JAJOZX010000360.1, on the reverse strand, counting down.
ACACGGAATACACGATCAATATTTACCGTGAAGTTGTCCATATTAAAGGCTATACTACTTTGGGTGGCCTGCATTATACGTCCTAATATATATTCTATATCTTCAGCCGCCAAACGTCTAAATGGTACTATCACCCATTAATCATCTACATCACCGTCATCTGACCCGAATCCAAAGGACAGACTCGTCCTGACTTCACCCTCGTCGCGGTTCTGAAGAGCAAACTCTACAATACGCTGTACAACCCGGCGTAGCCCGCGCTCAATTCCATTGCTATACATGGCTCTGGACCTACAGGATGTGGTAAAACTGTGTTTATGCTTAAAATCATTAAAGAAAAGGGAGAGATGTTCTCGAAATTTGTGCATAAAGTTATATGCTGCTATTCGACGTATCAATCAGTGTTCAACGAGTACCAAGATGATATTTTGTTCCACAAAGGCGTATATGACGTTAATTCGTTAAAGGGAAATGAACATACAATCATTGTAATTGACGATCTCATGTTGGAGATGGATAAAACGTTTGCCGAGACATTTACAGTATTCTCCCACCATCTTAACATAAGCGTGTTCTTCATCAATCAGAATCTATTTTTCAAAAATAGATACATGCGCGATGTGTCGTTAAATACACAATATCTAGTCTTATTCGCGCAACGTAGAGATGTATCACAAATTGGGGTATTAGCCAATTAAATGTTCCCGAATCAGCGTAAGGAGTTTTTGGAAGTTTATAAAGAAGCTACAAGCACGCGTTACGGATATTTGCTTTGCGACCTTCATCCGCGAAACACGTTTAGAGTGCTTCTACGAACGAATATATTTCCAAACGAGCCTGAAACGGTGTATATTCCAGAATGACAAAGAGACTAAAGAAATACCGTGAATTAATAAAAATCTATCATCGACTGCCCCGGGCAATGCAGCAGATGTTTATTAAAAATATCGACGCCGACTTTTTAAAATGCATCTGTGAAATCTGTCTTAACGTTATAAATTGCAATGTATCAATGAAAACCCCTCAGAAGGCTCGCCTACGCCGCTACAAGAACATAATACGTGCACTCGCTCGTAAAAGTCAAACTGTAGCGAAGAAAAAACGAATTATTGTACAAACAGGATGGTCATTTCTCCTCATCTTATTTTCAGTTTTGGGTCCTTTACTGACTAGATTAATATAATGAAGAAAGTGGTAGTGATTCCCCACGAGGTGTACGCTTCACTGCAAAGGAATCCAGACACGGATCTAGATCCCCGTAAAAGCAGACTTAAAAGAATGGAAAGCGAATTGCTAGCCCTATTAAACAGTGAAAAAACACCTGATGAGAAAAGAATCTTATACAAAGAAGCTCTGCAGAAATTTCTTCACGCGTATGAAAATTATAAGAGCCCTACAGAGATTCCTGTGGTTATTAGGCACAGCACGGGGGACGATGGACATGGCGACATAGGATCTGAGCCCGACGATACAGCTGACCAACCAAAAATTAAGGGATTAGCCACACAACATATCGAACATGTATTAAAAAGCACCCTCCCACATACATTGATGAGTAAAGGCTTAAGTCTTTATAATCTATTGAATGAGGATCCAGCCATACAATGGACCGATACAGGCGAGATCATTGTGGAAGGATCAAAGGTACAGGGATTGAATATCGTAGACATTGTCCATGATCTGGTGAGAAAGTGGGATAGGCCATCACCATCAGGATGGAAGCATATTAAAGCAAGACTACAACAAATAAATGTCCCTAAAACGTTGATAGGAAATCTGAACAGGTTAAAAGACTTGGAACATGCAACGCATGTAACACAATTGAAGACGCCGTCACCTCCGGCGGTAACACCTTTGAAGAGGAGCAAGAAGAGGTTAAACCAACCCTACCCACGTGCCTCTAAAATACGCAAATGGCTAACGTATTAACTAAACGCTATTATGACATTTCTAACCCATCCTCTTACCGCGGTGTAGATAGACTGTACATAAGTGTTTACGGAGTGGGGAAAAAAGATGTTGAAAGATTTTTGAGGGAGCAGGACGCGTATACGCTTCATAAGCCTGTGAGAAAAAGGTTTAAAACAGCCAAGACAACGGCTTCCTCGATTGATTCTATTTGGCAAGCAGATTTAACAGACATGCAAAGATATTCTGTGTATAACGATGGTTACCGCTACATTCTATTCATAATAGACGTATTCTCTAGATATCTGTGGCTAGTTCCTCTGAAAAATAAATCACCTGAAACAGTTGCTAAAGCCACCAAAACGCTAATGTTAAAAGAAAACAGGGTTCCTGGCTATTTTTGTACAGATATGGGGAAGGAATTTATAGGCCGTGCTTTTCAGAACATGTTGACAGAGTTTAATATCAGCTATTACACAACCAATTCTATACATAAGGCTTCTTTAGCTGAAAGAGTTCAGCGCACCATAAAGGACGCATGCACCGTTATTTTAACATAAAAACACATACAGATTTCTAGACATTCTGGAATCATTGGCATCATCCTACAACCGCTCACACCATCGCACGATTGGGACACACCTAACGAAGTTTTAGAAAGAGGTACGCTCCCGAGAAGAGATGGATCACCACCACCACACTCGGCGCGCTTCAAAATCAATGATTATGTAAGGCTGTCGCGTTCGGGGAATAAATTCGCAAAGGGTTTTGAGCAAGGATGGACACGCGAGATTTTTAAAGTTAGGGCTATGAGACCTAAAGGTGAGATAATGATGTATTACATTGAAGATTTGAATGGGGAAGAAATCTCAGGAGGTTTTTACCGCGAGGAATTGCAGAAAGTTGCGTTTAATTTAGGAAAAAATGTGTTTAAAATTGAGAAAATTTTAGGAAGCAAAGGTTCAGGAAAGAGAAAAATGTACCTGGTGAAATGGCTAGGGTACCCAGAAAGCTTCAACACCTATATAAAAGCTGATGCAATAATGAAGCTTAAATAGTATGCAACATGGCTCCTAACCATTTCTACGTCACACTCCCGTCCTCCTCGTCCCTGTCTGTACACCCTAACAACACACTAGCCAACTTTGTAACAGAACTCCACGGGCACATTGAATTGGGTCGTGATTCGTATGAGGTGGGGATATGCGAAATTCAGCTGGACACCATCTTTTTAAATATTGAACATAAAGAAACCGTTTTTACGATTCTTAGAGACATTGACGAGTGTGAAAAAGCTGGGGTAGCTATGGATGAAACTATGCGTATCGCTCGGACTAAGGCTGCACGGTATTACAGTACAGAAGTAAGACTAGGACCGGGTCAATATGGTTCGGTCGAGGATGTTGTGAGAGGCTTAAACGTAAGTTTAAGAAACTCAAACCTTACGAATGATTTAGTATACGAAATCGTAAACAACCCTGCACATACACTAATCCTAAAATCAAAGACTAACAGACGTATTAAAGACCATAGAAAGTTCAAAATTCTAACCAATGGCCGATATAGCGCAGCCTTCCAAAGAGACACATTTCACGAGACACAGTATGACTTGTCCAGATTAATGTATCAATTGAAGATGGAGAAATTGGCTGAAAGGTCCCCAGACATGTGCTATATTTACAGTAATATAGTGGAGCACCAGTTTGTTGGGGATACCCAGGCACGCCTGCTGCGCATTGCTCACATCCCCAACCATAGAGGAAGGAGTTTGAGTATTACATATGACAGACCCCATTATGTGAATGTCGCAACTAATTTAATAACCAATATCTCAATATATATAAGAACGATTGAGGGTGAAAACTTCCCATTCGGTAACGGGAGCTTAACAGTGAAGCTACACTTTCGACGCACTGAGTTATAATGGATAGAAAGCCTTTCACCGTCTATCGAGGGGTGAGATACCAGCGCGGTAGTGGACTTGGATCCATTTTTTCATCCATACTACGTACGGCTGTTCCTTTGCTGAAGAGGGGTGCCAGATACCTCGGAAGGAAAGCGCTACAATCAGGCCTTAACACTGCAGAAGACATATTGGCCGGGGCTAAACCTAAAGAAGCTCTAAAAAAACATTTAAAGCGTACACGGGACGAAATCATCAAAGATGCAAAGAGAAAAATGCGTGGTGGCGGGAAGAAGAAGAGGGCTGCCCGGAAGAAGGGGTCACGTGGTATTAAACGTAAAAGGCTATCAAAAAAGAAGTGCTGTAAGCGAATGAAACCTATGGTTGACCACTTTTTTGACTGATATAAGCTAAGGACATTGATCTCATGAATCATAGTTTGTTTACCACTTGTCGAGAGAGGAGTCACTATTTCTAACTCGCCATGGCACGCTTCATCCACCCATGTAGTTCACAATGCTGTAAATCGGAGCTGTCCCTTTTTGAGCTGCCTCCAACCCAAGTTTCTATTGAGCACAGTGACTTTATTACAATTAACCCTTTAAACACAATTAGTTCCCCGAGTGCACCTATAGAATTCGTGATACCCAGCTCAGGCCCTTACTTTTTTGATCCAAGCTGTGTGCACATGTACGCTAAGCTACGTATAGCCCATTCTGATGGAACGGTCTGCGATGACAAATATGCTGTATACCCTGAAACAAACTTTCTGCACTCCATATTCAACCAGTGTGACGTATATTTAAATCAGACCAACATATCGGCAGGCACGGGGTACTATCATCTACGAGCCTATCTGGAAAATGTCCTCAACTTTTCCAAAGAAGCGAAGGCTACCTTTTTAAGTGCCGAGGGATATTATCAAACTAAAGATGAAAGTAGTATAAAGGACAAATTTAAAAATTCTAAAAAGAAAATATACGAGTGTTTTGGACGGTTGCACACAGATTTCACTTTCCAGGAGAAGTTGCTTGTCAACGGGGTGGATATGAAAATAAAGCTCACCCGCACGAGTCCTGAGATCTGCTTAAATCTGGATGCTGATCAAGAAGAGGGTGCAAAGCCCGTTGTGGTTCACATTATGGACACATACCTCCGCGTACGGCGAGTGAAATTAAGTTCACCAAAACAACTAGAAATTGAGAAAAATTTACTAAACGCTACAGTGAAATATCCTATTAACAGAGTACAAATCAAACTATATACGGTTCCTGCAGGGTTGGCATCGAAGCAGATAGAAAACATTGCCCTGGGAAATCTTCCTAAAAGGATATTAATCGGTATGCAGGACCATGCTTCGGTGAATGGAAAATATAAAAAGAGTGCCTTTAAATTCGAGAATTTCGGACTTAAAAATATAACTCTATACGTTAATGGCACTGCTTTGGGTGGAACAATGGGTACGGACTATTCATCAGACGCTGTGTTACCTCTTTGTGCCAGAGCCTATAGTAATCTGACCCATATTGCAGGTGATTGTGATGAGCTTGGTAATGGGGTAACGCAGGAAGAATTCATTGATCAATTTAACCTTTATCCGTTTGACATTACACCTGACTTATCTGCTAGCGTAAATACCCATTTAACCCCACAGCAGAGCGGAAACATCTCAGTGCGGCTGGAATTCGCCAAGCCTATAGACGCTCCTATTAGTGTACTAGTATATCTCGAATCGCAAGCCCTAATAGAAGTAGATAGATTTAGGAGCGTTATCACTGACTTTTAAAATGGATGCTAATACACTTCAGAAAGTAATGGAACGAGTCACACGTTCCAAATTTATCGGCGTGTTTGCGAAGAATGAAACATTGAGTTTGCCAAGTACGCCAAGTTTTGTGAACACAGATGTCATCGGTAATGAAGGGATTCATTGGATTGCTGTCTATTTTAAAAATAGACAGCGCCTGTACTATTTTGATTCACTCGGTACTCAACCCTGGAGTGACCCTATTATTGTAAAATTTCTCGCTCAGTTACATATTCCCGAAGTTGTATGGAACCCGTTTCGTGTACAAGGATATTTTAGTAATGTTTGCGGAATGTACTGCGTCTCATTTCTCATGCATATGTCATGTGATAAAGAATTTATAAATTTTTTAAATTTATTTGACCCGTGCCACACTCGCCGAAACGATGAAATGGTATGCAGACAGATAAAAATCCGTTTTCCAATTGTACGTACTCGTTGTATAGTATAATGTTTTTGTTCGTGTGTATATTTGTAACGGTATATTCTGTAGTTGGTTATTGTACTGATTTCTTTCATTTAATCAATTTATGAAAATATATTGTCTTCTTACCCCAAAAAGATCGAAAAACACTTACATTATTTCGGTGTGACATTCATTATGCTGACTGATCCGTATATCCTCCGTATTCATGACACGAGATTCTTCAAAAGATTGTATAACACGTGTCAAATCCTCATCGGACCTTAAAGGAATAATGTTCATTCTTTTAAAACATATACAGAGTATACAGACAGATCCCCATTATGTGAAGATATCTTTGTTTCGAAACTCATTTAAGAGGTAAATCCAAATAACATTTAAAACGATTGCCATAAAAAAATTTCGATTTTTTGTGAGTATCTAAATGAAGTATTTGACGAGATACTACAACCCTCCATATATATATATAAAATCGAATTATAGACACTTACATTTCTATGGTAGTCCCTTGCGTCGGATTGTAAGGAGCGTCACCGCAATTATCTTCAACGGTTTGCGTTGGAAATAATTCATCACGGTCAATTGCGTTAAAAAGATTAATTGCAGTTAATGCTGCAGTGTCACTTTCTTCATACAAATCCGGGGAGACGTACAGTTCGTGGTCCATGGTGGAGGATGTGTGACATTCATTATGCTGACTGATCAGTATATCCTCCGTATTCATGACACGAGATTCTTCAAAAGATTGTTTAACACGTGTCAAATCGTCATCGGACCTTAAAGGAATAATGTTCATTCTTTTAAAACATATACAGAGTATACAGACAGATCCCCATTATGTGAAGATATCTTTGGTTCGAAACTCTTTTAAGAGGTAAAACCAAATAACATTTAAAACGATTGCCATAAAAAATTTCGATTTTTAGTGAGTATCTAAATGAAGTATTTGACGAGATACTACAACCCTCCATATATATATATATATATATATAAAATCGAATTATAGACACTTACATTTCTATGGTAGTCCCTTGCGTCGGATTGTAAGGAGCGTCACTGCAAATATCTTCAACGGTTTGCGTTGGAAATAATTCATCACGGTCAATTGCGTTAAAAAGATTAATTGCAGTTAATGCTTCAGTGTCACTTTCTTCATACAAATCCGAGGAGACCTACAGGTCCATGGTGGAGGAATGCACTGGCAGGATTATTCACTGACGCGAAAATAGCTACTGTTACTCCCAACTGAAAAATATCCCCTTTTATATGCACAATTACCAAGCTCTGCCCCAAAAGATTAAGGCCAGATGTTCGTAGTGATTGGTTGCCAGTGTAGCTGGGTGGAGCTATGATGTGTACCAATCCGCTATAACGGGGCCGGACGAGTAATGACATCTTTATATTTTCTCCAATAGATTTAATGCTCGTATTGCCCCTTTACCATGTCAATATTTTTTCCCCACTATTCCCGGATCACTAATGTAATCGAGAGGATATAAAGAAATATATCCTAATTATATTTTTAAAAAAGCATTCGGTTTCCACATTAAACTGTAGGTCTAAGGTCGGGTGAAAACCTCAACCGTTGTTACAATTCGAGCTAGTTGTTATTATTATTATTAAAGAGAAAATCATGCATTAACATGCTTTGCGGTCATGCTACTGCCCTGATCAAATGATCCTGTTATTTTAAATCCGGTTCAATAATCCTGTTATGTTGAAATGTGGAAGAATAAGCAACGACTCCCTGAGGAGATGTATTTCGATCCACAGAACAGCTGTTCACTGAAGGGTTGCGCGCGCCACAGCTCTTATAGATAATGCAGGTCCTGAGCTTTAATTATCTCGATGAAATAGTGAGCAATCGACGAGATGTATTTCTGAATCCAGGTTAAACTGTAGGTCTAAGGTCGGGTGAAAAGCTTTCCAATTCGGTGAGAAAGAGTTAATTATTATTACTACAAAGAAAAAATCGTGCATTACGATGTTTGAATGAACAAAACTCTCTCTCTCTCTCTCTTTCTATATATATACAGTGAAACCTCGTTAACTCGAAGTCGAAGGGCCTGAGAAAATCACTTCGAGTTAACCGATATTCGAGTTAACCGATCGTGAAATAAAAATGCTCTTCCCATGCTATTTTTTCGTTATTCGAGTTAAGTATATGAAAAGGTCGCTCCGGGTCTTCAAATTCACCTCGAGGTATCCGGTTTTTCGACTTATCCGATTTCGAGATAAGAGGAGTGGAAGTATAGTATTTTCTATGTAAATTAGCAGGGACTTAACAATTCATATCGACTTTATATATATATATATATATATATATATATACATATATATATATATATATATATACATTTTAACTGCAAACAACACACAGTATAATTAATGTAAAGAACGATTTAATAAACAGAATTTAATTGGATTCATCGATTAACTACCATCATATAAATATATTGTGGTATTTAGCAGCCACTCGTGTGTGTTTGTGTGTGTGTGTGTGTGTGTGTGTGTTGTTCATTCGTTTATTAAATATATATATATATATATACACAGATGGGGTGGGGGGTTTGGGGGAACGAGGGAGGAGGATCGTGTGTATTGAATTGCCGTATGTTTCAGATTTCTTCGTAAGCGCATTGAGAATGTGTTTCATTGTAGAAGTAATAACATTATTATTATTAAGATTTGGAGTGAAGGGAGACTTATCAAGAGCGGCCTGGAAGAAAGGTCCTCGCGGCCAAAAAAGGTCTCTCGACAAGCAGGTTTCTTCGAATTGACTCAGTCCTTTCCTCGTGTGTGTGTGTGTGTGCGTGCGCGCGCACGAGTTGTTCATATACAAACACAGATGGGGGATTGGGGGGAATGTACGAGCATGCTTTTTTGGTTTTAATTCGGCGAAATTCAATTTATATATATATATATATATATATATATATATATAAGGGTTGACAAATAGACAAGGTTATTATGATTCTTTCTATATATATATATATATATAATATATATATAAACACAGATGTGGGATTGGGTCGAGCGTGTGTTTTGGTTAATTTCAACTTTCTTCGTTTCTTTAGATTTCGTTTTTTTTTCAATTTTCTTCGCAGGGGATTGGGGGGGAATGTACGAGCGTGCTTTTGGTTTTAATTCGGCGAAATTCAATTTATATAATATATATAATATATATATATATATATATATATAAAAACACAGATGGGGGATTGGGGTCAAGCGTGTGTTTTGGTTAATTTCAACTTTCTTCGTTTCTTTAGATTTCGTTTTTTTTTTTGCAAATTGTGTTTTGGCTAATTTCAACTTTCTTCGTTTCTTTAGATTTCTTTTCTTTGCAATTTTCTTCGCAAGGTTTCTTCTCCTTTCGTTTTTCGGTATTTAAATAGGAATTAAGTGATTTATTGGAGCGTGTGTTTAAATGAATCTTCCAATTGATTAACTATATAAATATATTGTGGTATTTTATATGGTTGAATCTTCCAATTGATTAACTATATAAATATATTGTGGTATTTTATATGGTTTTTGCTATCTGGCCACTGAATACATGGCGCTATCTGGCAACTCAGCAACTGAATACATGACGCTATCTGGCAACTCAGCCAGAATAGAGGTCTATAAAAGAGTGAGAAGCTGATGACGGAGTCATTACAAGCTCGGCTCCCAGCCGAGCAAGGACCTCTGGTCCTATCTCTTTCTGGCCCTTTGGGAAAACCCCTTAGAGGCCTCTTAGGTTAGGTAAACAAAAATAGCTTGGGGAAGAACTCCGCCTCCAAGTTGCATGCCTTGCAATCAAAGGCAACTACTCTCTCTCTCTCTCTCTCTCTCTCTCTCCTTCAGGTGTACCCCTCCCCCCGTTGGTTCAGCCAACTGACTGATTAGGAGCCTATAAGACAACGCCTACTCGGCTGAAGTCTTAATATGCACTTGGCTCCGGCCAGGTGAACACCTCTCCTCCTTTCTCTCCTTTCTCTTTCTGGCCCTTTGGGGGGAATAGCTTGGGAGAGAACTCCCCCTCCAAGTTGCATGCTGGCAACAAAGGCCGGTACTCTTTGGGGGGAATTTTTTGTTTAATTTTTTTTTGCAACCCCCCCTTTGCAACAACACCCACCCCTTTGCAACACCCCACCTCATTTGCAACAAACCCCACCCCATTTGCAACATTGCGTAATAAATTGCAACATTCCTGCACTCTCCCCTTTTGCGGCTATACTACTAACGAATTCAATAAAGCTTCTTAATTCTGGCTCTGAGGATACGACATCTTTGAGTCAACGAAACCTGGGCCTGCCTTACTGCAGTCACCCCACAAAATAAAAGACCTTCTCAATACCGAAATTTCCTTAATTCAAAGTCCGCGAAAGCTTTACAGATCGACCCTTAAGTAACAATCCGGAGACCCTTTAATTAACCGCGTGTTTCAACCTTTACTGTCGAAGTCTAGCTGGAATCTGTCGAGAGGGCGTAGGGTCCTCCCTTATATATCAGAGGGAACGGAAACGTGCCTACGTCACCAGCGTGCGGGGCTAACTAGAGTGGGAAGCTAAGGCCAGGAGGGAATTCATGGCTTAACCCCGGATGTGGCTTGCCACCTTTGCCTCTGGACCTCTCGAATATATTATTCCACCTTGTTTGATTGCAATATATCTCATCGTCTATTCGTACCCTTTAACCTTACATTTATTCTGTAATAGTAGGGAGCTCGGATGATTATTTCCTCTCTCTCGAGCATATTCTACGACCTTACTGAATAATGTATAACAAAGGTAATTATTATTTCTAGGTTATGTTACACTAGGTTAGGTGGTCATTCTAGGTTGATTAGTTATTTCCTACGTCACCAACTTTCTGGCCAATCAGGGATCCAAAAAACTGGCGACCCCGAAACTTAATATTTATCGTGAAATGTTAGTTTATTTAGAGAATCCCTGTAACAAATTTAGACTTTGTCAAAAACCTAGTGGCATCGAAACTTAATATTTACTCTTATTTTTCATTTTAAATGTTCAACAAAACTACGTAGAAAAATGTCATATTTGTTTCGTTCTCTCTCCTCATCTTGCGCGGAATATTCTCCTATACAAGCGTCGTTCTTTACGTTAATTATACTGCGTGTTTGCAGTTAAAATGTATATAATGTACGGCACGCGGGAGGTGCCCCCTTGGGGCATTGGTTTCTGCGCGTATGTAGGAGAATTACGGTATTTGTTCGAGTGAGGCCCATGGTGTAATGGTTATCATATCTCACCGGCAATCGGAAGATCCCGGGTTCGATTCCCGGGTGGTTACCTCATTTTTTTCATTTGTTTCGTTCTCTCTCCTCATCTTGCGCGGAATATTCTCCTATACAAGCGTCGTTCTTTACGTTAATTATACTGCGTGTTTGCAGTTAAAATGTATATATATATATATATATATATATATATATATATATATATATATATTACACACAGACCGTGCATGGAACAAGGAACTCTTCTTATTATTATTATTATTATTGTTAATTTTATTATTAATATTTAATTTTAATCCTATTCATATTATTAATATTTACTTTCAGCCGACTCCATCTCCTATTTAATTGAGATTGTATGCTTTATATATCTTTTGTTGATACCCTATCCTCACTTCTGGTCCCACCGTGCCTTAAAAATTCACAGTCTTCTCTTCCTTTCAACTCGCACTCGATGATGACCTTAGAAGAAGTTGAAAGATTTTATTTAAAATAAATTCATTAACTCTACACATACAGTATTCTTGTCATATGTATAATTATCGCATTTCATCTCTCTTTGCCTCCGTCATTTTCCCTCCAAACAATTAACTTTTCATTACTTCCGAAAACATTCTTAACAGTTAATTAATCTTGGCACTCACTTGGGAAATTAACAACAGAAACGGTGCTGCAACGAGTCAATTTCCAAGCTTTTCCCTATTAATATTCTAATTTAAAATGGAATATGTCGTATTATATGCATATACAAATTTAATAGCAATATTATAAATTATTGTCATGAACACCACTGTATATTTATCATGGAACTTGAGCATACGTAGGTAGGTGCCTCCAGTGACATGTTCATCGAAAAAAAGGGGGCCGATGATGCGATCCTTCCAAATGCCACACCATACCATCACCCGAGATGCACCTTGTTCCTTTAAAGAGGTATACCGGTGAGGGTTGTTTTGAGACCAGTAGCGGGTGTTCTGTCGATTTACCTCACCATTTCCATAAAAAACAGCCTCGTCACTGAACAGAATGGTGGACGGGAAATTGGCATCCCGAGCATATTGTTCCATAGCCCATTCACAAAATTCCATCTGCCGGTCGGGATCATCTTCGCTTAATTTCTGTAGGATCTGAAGTTTATATGGATGCCATTTGTGAGCCTGAAGAATGCGATGGATGCTACTTTTCGACACTCCTGTCTCGGCGAACAATCGCCGAAGAGACTTATTGGGACTTGTTAAAATGAACCAGGATAGCAGTCGCTGTATCATCGTCAGTGGGCCTCCTTGAAGGTCCACTGCGTGGTTTATCTTCTACGGATCCTGTTTCCTTAAACTTTGCAACAAGTCTGCTAACACAACTCTGTGTTATTGGCTCGCGGTCTGGATGCAGTCTGTTAAATTCAGCAGCGGCCTCTCTTTGACTCCGATTTCCTATGAGTAGAATTATCTGGATTCGTTCTTCCTTGCTCACAGACATTATGGCCTGTAGAAAGAGAAAAATATGAATTATGGTTTCTAGAAATAGAAAAATATGAATTTCTCCTATGATGCCGGACTTATGGGACACCCTGTATATATGTTCACTGTGTAAATACAGTGCTTTTTGGTAAAAAATAAAAAAGAGGTGCCGGTACTTATATCTTGATAAATTGTAAAATTCCTCTCCCACCCCTCCCATCTTCCTGCGCTCCCTCCCCCTGAATTTGTGATGAACTTTTAATAAAAAAGTTGATAAAAATCGAAAATACATAGTAAAAATCAGAATGTTTAACATTTATAGATACCGTTTATTACTTTGAGTTTTAAAGAATTAAAAAAATGAAAACATTCCAAAATTAGAGTTTCATAGAAAATTCCAAATTTTCATCAAGTTTTCGGCCGACAAAACGTCCCAACTTCATTGCTTGCTGTTGGTGTCTACGGCTGAGTGTCGTCCTCGAAGTAACCTCTGATATATAGGAGAATTAGCTGGCTTGGCCTTCTTCACTGATGAGGCACCCCTAGATACCAAGACCCAGGTGGTCAAGTGCGTGAAGAAAGAAGATGGAAGGAACACCAAGTGACTGGAGGAGATGCTGGTTCAACATGCGGAACTGCAGCTCGATTCTTTCTTGGCATTAAGATCACGTGAGATCGTCACCGGTTTAGTGGTGGACGTCTTCTACCTGAAAAAGGATCCTGAAAGTTGGGTAGATCAGCATTTTTTCAAGGATGGAAGGTAGGTGGGGGGCTTGAAGGTGGACAACGATTGCGCGAAGAGGGGAGTAACATTAATTACTGAATACAGCAGGATTCTGTTGAAGGAAGAGAGCCAGTGACAGTACCTACTTCAGGCGGTTGAAGAACATAGTCGTAGGGTTAATGACCAACGAAAGGCCACACTGATGTGCACCACCGAAGCCAGGCAACATTGAGCAACTGTTGTCATGTTGTGAGATCCCCATTCAAAGGGATAATACCTACCCTTTAGTAGGGGGAACCTGGGAGATAGAGCGCGTGGTTGGAACTCTCAGTGTCATATGGGGAAACTTCTAGGTCCTTTAGCGAACCCCAAACTTTTATGGATTGAATCTGAATTTGACATTGAGTTTTCTCCCGAATGCCGATTGACACTTAATGATTTTTAAAGTATTTTGAACGACCCTAATATACTGTGTGTGGGTGTGTGTGTGTATATATATATATATATATATATAAATAACCTTGGTTATCCTTGGTTCTCCTTCCGCCCGAATTGTTCATTCTGACAAAGGTTAAGTCTGTTGTTTCACCTTAGATCTACAGCTTAACATAGAAACCGAACTACGACCCACCGCGGGTGGTCAATAATTACAGTCTTCGACCGGACTCGATGTCACGACCTTCCAATCAGCAGCCCAGCGTCTTAATCACGAGGCAACCCAGGGTACTCATTTATCTACCAGGCAATATTTTTATGCAGGAAGGAGAGGCCAAGGGTGAATGCCAGCAAAAGTGCCCCCCCCCCCCTAGAAGAATAAGAGAGCCAAAATCAAGTTCGAGGGTTTTCGAGATGACTAGAAACTCTGCGTTTGAAAGATGGGAAGTCATAGACAGGAGGAAAGATCCACTAAGGAAGATTGTTCCAGAGTTGACCAGTTGAGTAGATGAAAGATTGAAAATACCGATTAACCCTTGGGTTAGAGAGTTGGACAGAAAAGGAATTAAAATATGTCGAAAGTCTAGTGCTGCGTGCTCTCCTTAAAGGAGGAAGCATGCAGTTAAAGAGTTCAGAGGAGCAATATCCGTTATAATAGCGATAGTAAAGAGAGAGTGAGGCAACGTTGCGGCAAAGAGAGAGGGAGAGAGAGATTGAAGACAATCAGTAAGAGGCGGGGAACTGATGAGACGAAAAACCTTTTATTCCACCCGGTCAAGTACGCCTGTGTGGGTTGAGCCACCCTACACATAAGAAGCATACTCTAGACAGGGGCGAACAAGATCCCTGTACAGAGACAGCAACTGAGTGAGGGTGAAGAAACCACGGAGGCGGTACAGCACACCTAACCTCTTAGAAGCTGTTTTAGAAAGAGAGTATATGTGATCTTTCCAGGAAAGATCACGAGAAAAGAAAATGCCAAGAATGTTAAGAGAAGATGAAGAAGTGAGTTGTGTGTTGTTGAAGGTAAGGGGATAGTCGTGTGGAAGATTGTGAAGAGTAGACAGATGGAGGAACTGAGTTTTTGAGGTAGTGAAAGCCACATGGTTTCCCTGCCCCAATCAGATATAGCAGAATGATCAGAGGTCAGGTGCCCCATATCCGCCCCACGCGAATCCTGGAGTGACTGCTGTGAGGGACGCTTTGGGAAGCGGGTGGAGAAGTGAAGAGTGGAATCATCGGCATAGGAGTGAATAGGACAGGAAGTGCAAATTAAAAGATCATTAATAAATAAAAGGAAAAGAGTGGGTGACAGGACAGAACCCTGAGGAACACCACTGTTAATAGCTTTATGAGAAGAACAGTGGCCATCTACAACCGCAGCTATAGATCGGACAGAAAGGAAATTAGAGAGGAAGGCACAGATAGAAGGATAGACTCCGAAGGAGGGCAGTTTAGAAATTAAAGATTTGTGCCAGACTCTATCAAAAACGTTTGATATGTCTAGCGCAATAGCAAAAGTTTCACCGAAATCCCGAAAGGAGGATAACTAAGAGTTGGAGAGATATGGAAGAAGATCGCCAGAAGAGCGTCACTTACGGAACCCATACTGACGATCCGAAAGAAGAGTGTGAGAAGAGAGGTCTTTAAGAATCTTCCTATTAAGGATAGATTCAAAAACATTAGAAAGGCAAGAAATCAAAGCAATTGGACGATAGTTGGAAGGTTGAGATCGGTCACCCTTCTTTGGGACAGGCTGAATGAAAGCGAACTTCCAGCAGGAAGGAAAAGTACCAGATGAGAGACAAAGACGAAAGAGTTTGTCTAGGCAGGGCGTCAGCACAGAAGCCCAATTCTTAAGAACAACAGGAGGAACACCATCAGGACCGTAGAGTTGAGCCCAGATAGGGCAGAAGAAACATCTTTAAAAGAGATTCTAATTTCAGACATAATAAAGTCAGAGGAGGGAGGAGATGGAGGAACAGCACCGGAATCGTCCAGGGTTGAATTGTGAGCGGAAGTTTGAGCGAAGAGTTCAGTTTTATCAGGAGAAGAGACGGCAAATGAGCCGTCGGAATAGAAAAGAGGAGGGAAAGAAGAGGAAGTAAAGTTGTTGGAGAGGTTCTTTGCTATATGCCAGAAAGAGCGAGAAGAATTAGAATTGAATAGGTTTTCACATTTTTGTCGGATGAAGGAATTTTTGGCGAGTCGAAGAACAGATTTTGCACGATTCCGGGCAGAAATATAAGCTGAATGAGTGTCAGGAATTGGATAGCAACAATACCTTCTGAAAGCCTCGTTTCTGTTGCGGATAGTATTAGAACAAGTAAGTTAAACCAAGGCTTTTTGCATTAGTAGTAGTAATAGAATATGGAATGTCCGCCTCCAAACCCGAGAGAATCACTCCCGTGATGAGCTCAGCACACTCGGAAGGGCCCCGGCCACGGAAGCAGTAATCATTCCATGGGAAACCACAGAAGTACTGCCTAAGGGCCTCCCAATCAGCGGCGCCGAAGTACCAAAGTCGCCTTCTCTTGGGAGGATCCAAAAGCCCAATTGGAGCGATAGGACAGGAAACAGATATAAGATTGTGGTTGGAGGAGCCCCAACAGAGAAAAAGATTTCACAGAGTAAGACGAAGGATGAGAGGTAAAAAATAAATCCAAAATGTTGGGCCAATACAATCTGCTCCAGGTCATTTCGGATAAAAAAGTTGTAAGCTAGTTCACGAGGGATGTCAGTGAAATTGGGAAGAAAGCTAAAGGTACTGGTGAACATTCAAATCTCCTAAAATGAAGATTTCAGCAAAGGAAGAGCGGGAAAGAATGTATTCCACTTTGGAAATAAGGTAGTCAAAGAATTTTCGATAGTCAGTAGAATTAGGGGGAAGGTAAACAGCACAGATGTATTTAATTTGAGATTGGCATGTAAGCCGTAGTCAGAGGATATAGAATTTGGAGGATTGAAGTTCGGGAATACAAGAGCAAGTTAGTTCATTACGCACAAACACACAACATCCACCTTTGAAGTGAAAGTGAGTATAGAGAAAATAAGAGTGTACAGAAAAGGGGTTGCTGTCAATCGTCCCAGACACCTGAGTTTCAGTGAGGAAATGAAGATGAGGTTTAGAGGAGGAGAGGTGGTGTTCAACAGGTTGAAAATTTGAGAAACGTCCACGAATATTGCATAAGTTTAAGAAAAACGAATCAGACAGAGTCCCAGAACATCTCCATTGGGCAGTTGCAGATCCATCCCCGCTATCTGGGTTTGCATTCCCGGTATCGGCAACTGGGAGCCAGAAGTGGAGACATTTATGGTCCTCTCCACAGGGGACTCCGAGGCTTTTCAAGTTGATGCCATTTTTTTATTTTTTTTTATTTTAATTATTTATATTGTATTGAAGGATGAATAGTTGGGTTTGCAGCGCACCGACTGCCGTCACGGGTAAGCGAACCCGGTGGATTCGTCGTCATCGATGCTAACCACTACACCGCCGAGGCGCATATACTCGTGTGTACATATATATATACACACAGTGTGTGTATATATATATGTGTATATATATATATATATATATATATAGGTTGTAACATATTCCGCTCGATTTTTTAGTTCATTCAGAACAAAAATTAAAGGACTTATAAGGACAAATTTGCTCGAATTTTTAGTTTATCCACAACAAAAATTAAATGGCATAATGACAAATTAATCATCAATATAATTCCCTTCTTTTTCTATAACCTCCTCCCACCTGTAGAAAAGTTTTTTTATGCCACGTTCGAAGAAATCCCTTGGTTTCGAGTTAAAAAAAAGCGATCACTTCGTTTTCGATAGCTTCCCAGAATTGCAACTTTTGTCCATCTAGGTGGTGTTGCAGACTTCTGAATAAATGGTAGTCTGAAGATGCGATGTCCGGAGAATAAGGTGGATGAGGCTTTTTTCCCAACCAAATACCTCCAATTGGGCAGTGATGATTCGAGCAGTGTGAGGGAGCGCGTTATCCTGGTGGAATAGAACACCTCTGCGATTAATTAATGCAGGACGTTTTTCTTCTAATGCCATCTTCAATCGTTGGAGTTGTTGGCAGTAGACTTCAGCTGTGATTGTTTAGTTATCTGGCAGAAGCTCAAAATGAATAGTTCCTTGCATATCCCACCAAACGCATAAAATTTTCTTTGGATGGGGTCCATTCCTTGGCTGAGGTTCAGGCTTTCTTTCACGGCTAAGCCACTAATGTCGACGCTTAATATTGTTATAAAGAACCCATTTTTCATCCCCAGTGAGGATCCGATTCAAAAACGGTGCCTGCAGTTGCCGAGAATGCAGTGATGTGCAAATATCGATTCGATGTTGAAGATTTGCTTGTGACAAATCATGCGGAACCCATTTTCCAATCTTCACTACTTTTCCTAACAGCTTCAAATGACGATGAATGGTCATATGGCTAACGCCGAGTTGCAGGCCAAGTTCTCTTACAGTTACCGTTGGGTTTTCCTCCACTGTTGCCTTCAGCAACTCTTCATCTAACTCATTTGGTCGTCCTGTTCGTTGATAAACTTTCAGACTGAAGTCTCCATTTCTGAACTTCTCACATCATTTCCATAAAGCCTTTGAATGTTTCTTGCGGATTCACTAGCGTTAGATCCTTTATGGAACTCATACAGCATCACATGTCGAACATGCTCTTTCGTGGGCTCCATGTTCTTTCAATTACTGTAATATCGTAGGGGTGGCGTTGTAACTGTATGAAAAACACCAGAGAAAATATTCATTAGCCTAATCCTACACTAGCCTAAGCCTACACTAGCCTATTTCATATTATCTTGAGGTTATTTTATTATCTATCGTCCTTTTTCTAATCGAGCAGAATTTATGTTACAACCCTATATACACACACACACACACACCTTTGGTTAGATTCCGCCCGGATTGTTCATTCTGACGAAGGTCAAGCTTTTCACTCCACCTTAGACCTACAGTTTAACCTGGAATCCGAGCCACGCCCCACCAGCAGCCTAGCGTCTTAACCAATAGGCCACCCAGGGTACCCATTTATCTACCAACCACTTTCTTTATTGTGTGGAAGGATAAACAGCTGGGTTTTGCTGCGCGCCGGCTGCCACCATCGACGGGTCTCGATGCCGGGGCCGATGGATTCGCAGTCAGCGACGCTAACCACTACACCACCGAGGCGCATATATATATATATATATATATAGTTGGCGAAGGTTGTAGGCCTACTATAATGAAGGAAAATTTAAATGAATGAAATAATTAAGCAGGGTAACCAGTGGTCTTTCGGCCATAAACAAATAAATAATATATTTTACCAAGGAGCTAAAAATAGTTCTGTGGTTATTGATTTAATTACAAAAATAAAGGAAATATCTTTTTACAGTGAATAACTGTTGTTTATATACAGGTTTGAGCAATATTATGAAGTGCTTGTTAACGATAGTGAGTAGTTTATACAGAACATAAATTAAGGATGCAATAATGCTGGTTACAATAATTACGACAAAAGAAATATTCGATGTGGCCTATCATCACAGATAAGCTTTACAGGACAAAAATGAGGCTTATTATTATGGATAAGCCATACAAGACAATAATGAGGCCTATTAATGAGAATAGGTTTTACACGACAATAATAAGGCCTACTCATGGACTCACACTAAAGAAAAAGTAAAACGTCTACAACGGTGGGAGTCACTTTTATGATATACAGGGTGGGCCGTAAGTTTCCATACATAGGAAAAATAAACATTTTTTTATGGACAACCATTTTTATTTATATAATATGCTCTACATGTTTGCCATTGTTTTGAAAACACATTTCAATACGTGTTCCCCACTGTTGATGAACACGCATTAGCACAGTTGACGTTATGCTTGTAATGGCGTTGGTGATACGTTCCTTTAGATGATTTATGTCTCGTATCTTTTCCTGATACACCATGGCCTTCAAGTGCCCCCAAAGATAGAAATCAAGGGGGGTGAGATCTGGGGATCTGGGAGGCCACTCCACAGGACCACGCCGACCAATCCAAGCATCCGGAAACTGCTGATCCAAATACCGACGCACGTGAAGACCATAATGAGGTGGAGCTCCATCTTGCTGGAAGTAAACTGGGAAGTTACCTTCCTCGTTTAGCAGGGATGGGAAAATCTCTTCTTGCAACATGTTAAGATACCCTTCGGCATTAAGATTTCCACTGACAAAAATTGGTCCAATAATTCTGTCACCCCATATCCCGGCCCACACCATCACTTTACCGGCACCTTGCATCTTCGTCGGACTCAGCCAGTTAGGGTTAGCATTACTCCAATAACGTATGTTTTGCCGATTAACCTCTCCATTGACGTAAAAATTTGCTTCATCAGTAAACAAGATCTTACGTCAAACGCATATTCTTAGGGTATCTGAAACATAAAAACAAACGTTTAATTTTTCCTATGTATGGAAACTTACGGCCCACCCTGTATAGGGTGTCCCAGAATTAACTATCTATTTCAATGAAATCGGACAAATTTTTTAAAAACACACTTTTATTTATGTTTATCATGTTTAATATGTGTTAAAAATGTATAAATTTCTAAATTTTTTTCATAATTTTATTTTCATAATTTTTTCATAGTTTTTCATAGTTTTATTTTCATTCTCTTTCAGAACCCTATTAATAATGAATACACAAGAACGCATCTTTGTTGTAACATCCCGTATCAAAGCCTTTTTCATCAGTGTCGAACGCAAGATTCTATGAACTGTTGTCTTGGATATGTTGAGTCTTCGACCGGCCTCCCTAACCGAAGTTGTTGGTTCATCCTCAAACAATTGTCGTACCTGTTCGGTACTGTTACGTGCTGTCCTTGGGCGTCCTCTTCCCACCTCGTCGTGTACGGATCCAGTTCTTTTAAATTTGTTCACAAGTTCACGAATCGCTTTGTCTGTAGGACCGGTTCTGTGGAATCTTCTTGTAAATTTTTCTCTGATTTCATTACATTGCATTCCTTTGATACGGGATGTTACAACAAAGATGCGTTCTTGTGTATTCATTATGAATAGGGTTCTGAAAGAGAATGAAAATAAAACTATGAAAAACTATGAAAAAATTATGAAAATAAAATTATGAAAAAAATTTAGAAATTTAGAAATTTTTAACACATATTAAACATGATAAACATAAATAAAAGTGTGTTTTTAAAAAATTTGTCCGATTTCATTGAAATAGATAGTTAATTCTGGGACACCCTGTACAGTATAGCTTAATCTCGCATAGACGTCAGTTACGAGTTCATAGGCTACGCGAGAGCCTAAAACTACACAATACGCTGTAGGCCAAGACAAATAGACCTATTCAAAAGTTTACCAAACCTGAGTAGATTGTGTAGGCTGTTAAGATGGAGAGACAAACTTATAATTCGGAATAAACGTTGAAATCCTGAAAGCCGTTAGTTCGTCGGCGTGGAATTGCAGAGAAATTCACGTCGATTTTCAATAGGACTGTCGATTTCTGGTGATGTGAAACTATAGGCCTTGTGCCGGTGATGAAAATAGGCCAATTTTGACAGTAAATCCTATCGATCAGCTGGATGATGATTATGAAGAAAAAAATCGACAAAGCTTGCAAGAAAGGGGTTGCTTACATTGTTGCTTACATTGTAGGCCTGCATTAGGTTTCAGAACCACTCACGTGAGTGAGTGGATCTCTTCTGGGCATCAGGTGAGGTGACAAAATGCCGGTAAGTGGACGAGTAGAAAAACGTCGTCAGAAGAGAGACTCTGAAGTTGAAGGTACCAAGGTCGCGAGAAGAATGGAGGTCGAGGAACTTCTACTCGGCGAACTTATGGGTTTCCGAGAACGCTGAGATGGATGCCTAAGAAACCGTTAAAACAAAGCTCTTCTACCCACGTGCTCTTTCTTTCAAGCGGGCAACGGGAAATTACTTAACCACGGAATTATGTTAATGCTGTGTGTAAAACTTGAAACCTTTGTAGTTGTCACATATATATATATATATATATATATATATATATATATACACGGTCTGTCAAAAAAAACTAAGCCAATTTGAAATCTCTATAAATTGCACACTTTGATAGAGATTTCAAATATTTTTTTACACTAAATACAGTAAATAAAAGGCTCATAAATAATCTGTGATAATTTTATAACTTTATTTTAAATATTTTACGAGTTATGCGGTTATTTCTACAGATTGCGAAAATTTCAGTTTTTCTCATTATGTAATATCTTCTTTTTTCTCTTTTTCAGAATTTGTTTAGATTTAAAAATTTTCGTGAATACCTCTAAATATGCCATTCTCACATGAAGATAAAATAATTATAAAGCATTATAGAGTTGAAAAAGGTTATAGTGCAAGGAAATTACTTTCTGAATTCGATTATAATGGATGGACTAGATCAGGTTTAGATTACTTATTGAGAACTATCGATGAAACAGGAAGCATTGAAAGGAAGGTTGGTAGTGGGCGACCAAAATCAGTTAGAGTAGATGAAAATATTCAGAAAGTGGAGGAACGTATCCTTAGTCAAGAGGATCGACCTGGTAGCCACATGACACCTGCTCAAATATCAAAAGAACTAGAAATATCAGAATCAAGCGTAAGAAGGATTATTAAATCTGATCTGCAATTTAAACCATTTAAAAGAGTGCATGGACAAAGTGATAGAAATGCAAGGGAATCATATTGAAGAGTCCTTTTAATTTTATTAAACTAAAAATTATCTACAGTATATCGTAAAAAAAATTTTTTTCATGTTAAGTAGGAGAATCTCACTTTTTAGTTAATTATTAATAAAATTAACAATTCTGAAGATATCGTCATAAAAATTTAAAGGATAATAGGTGATTACCTATACTTTATTGTGTAAAAAATTCAACTTAATTAGATAAATGGTTTTGTTTTAATAAAGGTTTGAATTTGGCTTAGTTTTTTTTGACAGACCCTGTATATATGTATATATGTATATATATATATATATATATATATATATATATATATATATATGTGTGTGTGTGTGTGTGTGTGTGTGTCTAGCGACAGAGACGGCTTCAGATACTTTCGCGATTTCCACATACTGGTCACTCCGGGGTCATCAATTTATAGGTGTTCGCTGGCACTATAATAATAATAATAATAATAATAATAATAATACCAGTAATGTTAATTAGGTCAAGTTAAGGAATGTTAATGATTATGATTTGCTGATTACTTGAGACTGAGGTCACCAGTCTTTTCGGAACAAATAATGTTATTTATTAAGGAAATTGATAGAGTGAGTTTTCTTTCTTTATTAAACAAAACAAATGGTTTACGAATAAGACAGAATAAAAGTTGCAGTTGTTTGAATGCAAGTTCAATTGAAATGAAATGTATAAATATGCGAGAGAACCCATTTGAAAATTTTTCCACGTGTGTTGGCATCTTTCAACGGTCGAGCTTCTCCTTTCGTGTTTCACGGAGGCAACCCTCCCCCCTCACATTCAACCCCATTTCCTCAACTTCCCGGGCGCTAAGGACACCATGCTCTCCCCTCTCTCAGCACTACAGTAAGTTCAACTCGCTTTACATGGCGTATTATCTCCTCAAAACACCTTGCCAAATATTATTCAACGGTCCTTCCTTCTTTCGGCTGCTGTACGGGAAATCATTTGGCAAGAACCCTTCTGACGACGCCCCCTACTGCATCAGCGAGCTATTCCTTAAGCACAAGGTGTGTGTTTCACCCGCTCCTACGGGAAGCCTTAAAAAGCATTCTTCAAGCAAACAAGCGCGTACACACTCACCCAGGCAAGCACGCACGCATCCACGCAATCAGGCGCACTGCAAGCACGCACGCATCCACGCAATCAGGCGCACCGCAAGCACGCACGCATCCACGCAATCAGGCGCACTGCAAGTACAGAGAGCATCAACCTGGCCAATGGTAGCTGCCCCCTGCCCTCTGCACTCTCTGCTTGCATCATTTCGTGGAGTGCCTATTCTTTTCTGCTTGTTTTCATGAACGACGCCTTTTCTTTCCCTTCGGCAGGAGTGCATTTGTCGAGAACTGCCATGCGACGATTTTGTGGGCACCGCTTGTGAACTCAATACAGTTCCCCTTGCCCCAACTCGTCGCCTCCTTTTCTCTCCCACCCGCTCTGCGTTCCTACCGTCCCCAACCCCCATCCTCTGTGCACTCTTTCACCGAGTACCTTCCTCACGCTCCACAGACTCACCCATTTTCCTCCATCTCAGCACCCTCTCTCATGCCACGTCTCCCCAAGCAAGCGTCCCACAAGACTTTACTCCTTCTCAAGAGGAGGATTACTGTAGCGACGGAGACGGCTTCAGATACTTTCGCGATTTCACTTTACACTAGACCCGCTGTTCCATCGACACGGCCATGACCAAGATGATGTCACATCGCGAACCACACTCAAAGCATCCCTTTTGCCTTGGACGTCACATCTCTCCTCGAAGGACGTCAATGACAAGTTAGATCTCATCATGTAAATCATGTGATAGACATCAGAGCATTTTTTAAGCTTTCCCACTGGGCGACAAAGGCAGACCGAGAAGTGGGTGGGTAGGATTAAGGTAGGGGTGTGCTGCCAATTTCTTAACAACCGGTTCTGATACAAATAGAGGTGTAAATCGGCGAGCGCCAATGGTGCGAGTCATTAAGCTAGGGGGTCTGGGGTGAGCGGTAGCTCTCCCAGCGGGGTCCGGGGCGGAGCCCGGAAGCCAACGCTTTTTAGCTTTTCCAAACAGCATTTTGTAACATTTTGGCAGAAATTATTTAACATGTTCTTTATATTCACTAATGACATAATTATCTAAAAATAAACTAATTTTTCATCAAAAAATAAATAAATATTGAAACGACCACTGCTTGTGATACTACCTATAATTTTCTATAAAATCCTGAAAAAATGAAAAAATATTTAGATATAAATAAACTTCTACTGACTGTTAAATATTTGTTAAAAACAAACAAAGGGTTCGGTGATCCAATCAAAATTTTAACAACCGGTTCGGGCGAACCGGACCGAACAGGTCCCAGCACATCCCTGGATTAAGGATACTATGGATCCGGATGTTCCCTAATCAGGCCACCATCCCTGTGTGGTCTGAAATAACACTAGCATTATCTATATATATAAATATTCAATGTAAATTTCATATTTACATTTAGGATAAACAGTTCTAATTGTGGCATATGTGCATGTATTATAATTATGTATTTATATGGCTTCCAAGACAATGCTTCCAAGACAACTCCCAAGACAATTCTATTTTTACAAATTTTGAAAATTCCTTGTCGCCCAGTACCCTAAAATTTCATTTACTGGGAGATAAATTTTCTTTACTGGGTGACATTCATGTCGCCCACTCACTACGTTAAAAAATCCTCTGATGGACATCCCACAATCCTAGCTAAATGCCATTTTTACCGTCATCTCATCATCTTTGTAGATGGCCGCCAGCTTCAATTAGATTTTACACATGTTTGATATTTGACTCGAGCTTGAAATCCGTTTGTGCTAGACATGTTGATTACGAATAAAAATTTATTCAAAATGAAATAACGCATGCGCTAATGTATAATTTATATGATTTCGTTGCCCACATTTAGAAATAATGAAAATAATTCAGGAGAAAAACATTTTTTACAGTTTTTTAACATTTATTTAATATAGTTTAGAAATAGTTTTGCAAAATTGAATGGTGTGACTACAAGACATATGATGCTGTTTAGCTTCATATGTGCACTGTACAAAATTATTATAAACATTTCTGAAATTACTATTACGTGCTATTCTGCCGCCATCTTTATAACTAGCCGCCATTTAAGCCAGATCTAACACATGTGACATATTGAACTGTAGCTCAAAATCCATTTGTGCTAAACATATTGACTAAGTATTAAACGTTGTTCATAGTAACATTATGCATAGGTACAATAAAGTAAAATGTATTATTTCCATGTTTTTAGGTTGAGATTTAAATTTTGGAAATTACATTTCCTTAACCAATTACTTCATATACTATTTTTTATGCAGTGAGGAGGGAGCTAGGGGCGAACGCCCGCAAAAATGAGCCCTCCACAGAAGACAGAGAGAGCCAAAAACAAGGTCTCCACAGTTCAATGATTCCATTTTTCTTCCTTTTTTTTTTAATAGAAATTTTGAAAAGGTTGTGTAGTGTGTAAGATGCATGTGTGTGTAGTGAGGAATAGGGGGAGAAGTGTGTGTTTGAGAGTATGCTGGACTGCTCACAGGGTAGATGAGACACGGAAAAAGATCAGCTAAGGAGGACAGTGACAGAAGAAACGGGAGGTCCAGCACTCCCTGTTTCCTGCCTAATATCTACCCCGGTGTATTTCCCTGGTCGACTGGTGTCTACAATCTCCTTTGGCGTACTCTTGCATTAATAAATGGAGTGACTTAAACACGTTGTTCACAATAACATTTTGCATACGCTAAGATACTATTTAAATGGTTTCATACTACTTAATAATGAAAATATTGCAGTAAAAAATCACCTATTTTAACATTTCCAACATTTTTGTATATAGTTAGGCATAATTTTGCACAAGCTATTGAGTGACTACAAAACACACGGCACCTATTTTACATATTTTTACAATGATAACATAATATTTCACTTTCTACTCATCACACCTATCATACGAATCTTCTGCATCTTGTTCCACCTGGTTTTATTTCTCAACCGTTGTCTTCTACTTTAATCTTTCCAGCTGTCTGCAAGAAACTTTGTCAACTTGTTCTTGCTGTCAATGCATGTCAAGAGCCACCTCCAATTTTTTTTTATTTTGGTGCTAGGTCGTATTTAATGAAACGTAATGCCTTCTTTTTATGCACAGGTTTCACGTTCTGCAGACTTAATTGAATATTGACGGTGTTTCGCCAGCTCTGAGTTCTACTGCTGCTTTCAAAGGTTCACGACTATTCGTTCCTTTGAAATACTTAAATCACTTTCTGACAGAAAATGCAAATTTTATCATATACTCTGGACTCTAAGAATGCCTTTGTCTGGATGATTCTCTGATAGCCTGTACATGGTGTCCAGTCGCAAAACATTCTTTTTCCAGCTGGTTCAACGTCTTTTTGTGAGTGAATTCTGATCTACATTTCCGGTGATACTGTAACTTTGGAGCAGTAGCGGGATTGTCTCCACAAGACATAATGCCTTCTTTTTATGCACAGGTTTCACGTTCTGCAGACTTAATTGAATATTGACGGTGTTTCGCCAGCCCTGAGTTCTACTGCTGCTTTCAAAGGTTCACGACTATTCGTTCCTTTGAAATACTTAAATCACTTTCTGACAGAAAATTCAAATTTTATCATATACTCTGGACTCTATAGAATGCCTTTGTCTGGATGATTCTCTGATAGCCTGTACATGGTGTCCAGTCGCAAAACATTCTTTTTCCAGCTGGTTCAACGTCTTTTTGTGAGTGAATTCTGATCTACATTTCCGGTGATACTGTAACTTTGGAGCAGTAGCGGGATTGTCTCCACTTATAAGCCTGATAATCGGCTCAAATTGTCTAACTTCTGCAGCTTGACGAAGCTGATTATCTTGAGGGCTGGTTAATTCATTAAGAGGTGACTCATTACTGCATATAATGAATACTCCACATTCTATCTTCCGTCGTTTAGGTTTCATCCCACTGCTTGACATTGTTTGGCTATATTGCTCAGTATACAGTAGTATGAAAATGAATGTACGCATACTCTGGCGCTGCAACGTATCTGAAACAATAGAAAAAAACATTGAAACACTTTTTTTCATGCACCAGACTAATATCTGGTGCATGTTGAATTAGGCGAAAATACGAGGGGCGGTACGAAAGTAATGCCTCTTATTCTTCAGTTCGTAACCAAAGCATTGTAGAAAAGCTACACGAGATCACAATGAAGGGCTTGTACTTCCCGCTCATTTTAAGTTGAACGGCGCTGTGATCGGTCATGTGACAACAACACACCACACTTTCAAAATGGCTGCCTCGCTGGATGTGCGTACGAAGTAGAGAATAGTTATTGAATTTCTTACTGCAGAAGAGGTTTCTGCAGTTGATATTCATAGGCGTTTAAAGAATGTATACGGCGACTCTACCGTTGATGTGAGCACTGTTAGATGTTGGGCAAAGCGTTTCAAGAGCGGGGAAACCGATATTGACGACAAGTCTGAAGAGGTCGGCCTGCAACCGCAGTAAGACCGGAAAGCAAGAGTCGGATTGATATGGTCATTAAACATGATCGCCGCGTCACAATACGTCAGTTGTGTGAGACAGTGGGTATTGGAAAACCAGCAGTCATAAGCATCATACAGGACCACAGATACTCCAAGATTTATACGTGGTGGATCTCAAGATTGTTGACGGAAAAGCACAAAGGCAATCGGAAGTCCATCTGTATGGAACTCGTCAAACGCTACGAAGCCGAAGGTGAGGAATTTCTATCGCGCATAATCACAGGCAATGAGACATGGGTTCACCATTATGACCCCAAAACCAAGTGACAGTCTATGAAGTGGCACCATAAGACAACACGTGGACAACATTTTGAGGATGACATTGACATGATGAAGAAGGTTCGGGACTGGTTCCGGTGTTGCGACAGGGAGTTTTACAACGTCAGTATACAGCGCCTGGTTGAATGTTGGCAAAGGTGCATTGCAGCTGACGGAGAGTATGTGGAAAAAAAAAACATATTTGCGACGTATGTATGCATATTCCGTATAATTTTCATTGTAAGTGAAATTATACTTAGTGAGAAATAAAACAAGAGGCATTACTTCCGTAGCGCCCTATGTAATAATTTTTTGAATGGTTGCCAAATGAGATTATATATAGTTTGAAAGGATTTTAACAGGATTTTGTACAACACAGATAGCAGAGTAAGTACCATAATGTATGTTTTTGTCACTCCATTTATTAATTCAATAGTACGCCAAAGTATCATATATGAAGTAATTGATTGAGGAAATGTAATTTCCAAAATTTAAGTCTCAACATAAAAACATGGAAATAATACATTGTACTTTATTGTACCTATGTATAATGTTATTATGAACAACGTTTAATACTTGGTCAATATGTTTAGCACAAATGGATTTTGAGCTACAGTTCAATATGTCACGTGTTAGATCTGGCTTAAATTGGCGGCTAGTTATAAAGATGGTGGCAGAATAGCACGTAATTAGTAATTTCAGAAATGTTTATAATAATTTTGTACAGTCCACATGTGAGGCTAAACAGCACCATATGTCTGTAGTCACTCCATTCAATTTTGCAAAACTATTTCTAAACTATATTAAGTAAATGCTAAAAAACTGTAAAAATATGTTTTTCTCCTGAATTATTTTCATTATTTCTAAATGTGTACTACGAAATCATATAAATTATACATTAGCGCATGCGTTATTTCATTTTGAATAAATTTTTATTCGTAGTCAACATGTCTAGCACAAACGGATTTCAAGCTCGAGTCAAACATCAAACATGTGTAAAATCTGATTGAAGCTGGCGGCCATCTACAAAGATGACGGTAAAATGGCATTTAGCTAGGATTGTGGGATGTCCATCACATGATTTCATACAGTTTACCATCAAGCTAACTAAAAATCATAGTGTCATTTAGTCCCTACATTTGGTAGTCAACTCTATAATTTCAAGGTCTAGCTCACGGACTATAAATCTCAAGAAGATTTATAGTCCGTGAGGTTTATAGTCTGCATGATGGGCCTGTATGGGCCCATCATACAGTGGGCCGATACAGGCGAAATCATTGTGGAAGGAACAAAGTTACAGGGCTCGAATATCGACGACATCGTCCATGATCTAGTGAGAAAGTGGGATAGACTCTCACCATGAAGATGGAACCATATTAAAGCAAGACTACAACAAATAAATGTCCCCAAAACATTGATAGGAAATCTGAACAGGTTAAAAGACTTGGAGCAAGCCTCGCATGTGCCACAACTGAGCACGCCATTACCCCCCAGCGGTAGCATCTTTGAAGAGGAGAAAGAAGAGATCAAGCAACAACGGTTAACCCTCACCACGTGCCTCTAAAATACACAAATGGCTAACATATTAAGAAAACGTTATTGTGACATTTCTAGCCCAGCCTCCTACGGTGGTGTTGATAGACTGTACAAAGGTGTTTATAATGATGGAGTAGGGAAAAAAGATGAGAGTTTTTTGCGGGAGCATGATGCTTATACACTTCATAAGCCGGCGAGAAAAAGGTTTAAAACAGCCAAGACAACAGCGACTTCAATTTATTCTATTTGACAGGCAGATTTGACAGACATGTAAAGGTGTTCAGTGTATAACGATGGCTACCACTACATCCTATTCATAATAGATGTATTCTCTAGATACCTGTGGTTAATTCCCCTGAAAAATAAATCGCCCGAAACAGTTGCTAAAGGTACCAAAACGCTGGTGTTGAAAGAAAACAGGATTCCAGGCTATTTTTGTACGGATATGGGGAAAGAATTTATAGGCCGAGCTTTGCAGAACATGCTGACAGAGCTTAATATCAGCTACTACACCAGCAATTCTATACATAAGGCCTCTTCAGCTGAAAGAGTTCAACGTACGATAAAGGAACGCATGCATCGATATTTTACACATAAAAACACATACAGATATATAGACATTCTGGAGTCACTGGCCTCATCATACAACCGTTCATACCATCGCGCGATTGGGATAACACCTAGTGAGGTTTTAGAAAGAGGTATGCACACAGAGCGTGAGGTGAGAAGAGATATTCGTAGAACCATGCCACACTCCACACGTTTCAAAATCAATGATTATGTAAGGCTGTCGCGTTCGGTTAATAAATTCGCGAAGGGATCTGAACAAGGTTGGTCACTTGAGATTTTTAAAGTTATGGCTATGAGACCTAAAGCCGAGATAATGCTGTATTACGTTGAAGATTTGAATGGGGAAGAAATCGCAGGAGGCTTTTACCGCGAGGAGTTGCAGAAAGTGACATTTAATTTAGGAAAAAACGTGTTTAAAATTGAAAACAATTTTAGGCAGCAAAGGATCAGGAAAGAGAAAAATGTACCTGGTGAAATGGATAGGGTACCCAGAAAGCTTCAACACCTATATAAGAGCTGCTGCAATAATGAAGCTTAAATGGTGTGCAACATGGCGCCTAACCATTTCTACGTCACATAACCGACGTCTTATTCTCTGTCTGTACATCCTGACAACACCCTGGCCAACTTTGTAACAGAACTCCATGGGCCCGTTGAATTAGATAGTGATTCGTATGAGTGGGGATATGCGAAATTCAGCTGGACACCGTCTTTTTAAGTATTGATTATAAAGAATCTGTTTTTACGGTTCCTAGAGACCTTGATGAGTATGAAAAAGCTGGGGTAACTCGGGATAAAACCATGCGTACCGCCTGCAATGGGGATGCATGGTATTATACTACAGTAGTAACACTAGGCCCGAGTCGTTATGTTGCGGCCGAGTATGTTGTGGGAGACTTAAACGTTAGTTTAAAAAACTCAAATCTTACGGCTGATTTAGTATAAGAAATCGTAAAAAAAGAAACCCCTGCACACACTCTGACCCTAAAATTACAAGCTAACAGAAATACTAAAGACAAAGGGTCGTTCAAAATTATAACCAAGGGACGATATGGAGCAGCCCTCCAAAGGGATACCTTTCACGAAGTACAACAGGATTTGTCCAGCCTACTGTAATGTATCAGCTGAAATTGGAGAAATTGAGCGATGGCTATCCACCCCTAAACATGTGCTATATTTACAGCAATATCGTGGAGCATCAGATTGTTGGGGATACTCAAGCGCGCCTGCTTCGTATCGCTCATATTCCCAATTATAGAGGACAGAGCTTGATCATTGCATTTGACAAACCTCTTTATGTGAATGTCGCGATTAATCTATTAAGCAATATCTCAATATATATCAATATATATAAGAACGATTGAGAGGAAAAGTTTCCCATTTGGTAATGGGAGCTTAAAAGTGAAGCTGCACTTTCGTCGCACTGAGTTACAATGGCCCGAAAGCCTTTCACAGTCTATCGAGGGGTGAGATACCAACGTGGGAGTGGGTTTCGATCCATTTTTTCAACCATACTACATACAGCTGTCTCCTTGCTGAAGAGGGGCGCCAGATACCTCGGGAGGAAGGCGCTACAATCAGGTTTTAACACGATAGAAGACATAATGGCAGGGGCTAGACCTAAAGAAGCTCTAAAAAAGCACTTAAAGCGTACACGGGACGAAATCATCAAAGATGCAAAGAGAAAAATGCGTGGTGGTGGGAAAAAGAAGAGGGCTGTCCGGAAGAAGAAGAAGGGGTTACCAGTACGTGTCACTAAACGTAGAAGGACATAAAAAAGAAGTGCTCTAAGCGAGTGAAACCTATGGTTGATAATTTTTTAACTGATATAAGCTAAGGACATTACTCTCATGAATCATAGGTTGGTTACTACTTGTCGAGAGAGGTGGCACTATTTCTGACTCGTCATGGCACGTTTCATCCATCCGTGTAGTTCACAATGATGTAGATCGGAGCTGTCCCTCTTTGACATGCCCCCCAACTCAAGTTTTATTGAACATAGTGACTTTATTATGATTAACCCGTTAAACACAATTAGTTCCCCGAGTGCTCCTATAGAATTCGTGATCCCCAGCTCAGGCCCTTACTTTTTTTATCCAAGCTGCATGCACATGTACGCTAAACTACGTATAATACATTCAGATGGAACGGATTGCGATGACAAGTACGCTGTATTTCCCGAAACAAACTTTCTACACTCCATATTCAGCCAGTGTGACGTACATTTAAATCAGGTCAACATCTCGGCAGGAACGGGCTACTACCACCTACCTACGAGCCTATGAAGAAAATGTGCTCAACTTTTCAAAAGAAGCGAAGGACACCTTTTTAACTGCCGAGGGCTATTATCATGCTAAAGACGAAAGCAATATAAATTCTAAAAAGAAGATATATGAGTGTTTTGGTCGCCTGCATACAGACCAAAGCTGGGCACTTGCGTTTTTTTTTGCGGTACTGCGGTACTGCGGTACTACCGCACTACCAAACCGGTACCGCATAACGCAGTACCGCAAAGGATCGCTGAAAGTACAGCAGTACCGCTACCGCATTTTTTGCGGTACTGCGTTATGCGGTACCGGTTTGGTAGTGCGGTAGTACCGCAGTACCGCAGTACCGCAAAAAAAAACGCAAGTGCCTCTGAATTACAGACTTCACCTTCCAGGAGAAGTTGTTTGTGAATGGGGTGGATATGAAAATAAAGCTCACTCGCACGAATCCTGAAATCTGTTTAAATCTGGGAGCTGATCAAGAAGAGGGCACAAAGCCCGTCGTGATTCATATTATGGAAACATACCTACGCGTACGCCGAGTGAAACTCAGTTCACCAAAACAAATAGAAATTGAAAAAATTTACTACATGCCACAGTAAAATAACCACTTAACAGAGTACAGCTCAAACTATACACGGTGCCAGCAGGGTTGGCATCGAAACAGATAGAAAACATCGCCCTGGAAGCTCTACCTAAGAGGTTATTAATTGGAATGCAGGACCACGCTTCTGTGAATGGGAAATATAAAAAACGCCTTTAAATTCGAGAATTTCGGCCTTAAAAATATAACTCTATATGTCAATGGCATAGCGTTAGGGGGAACATTGGAAACGGATCATTCATCAGAAGCCGTGTTCCCGCTTTGCTCGAGAGCTTATAGTAATCATGTACATAATGCCGGTGCTTGTGATGAATAAGCGATTGGTGTAACGCAGAAAGAATTCATCGGGCAATTTAACCTTTATCCGTTTGACATCACTCCTAACTTATCTGCTAGTGTAAATACACACTTAAGTCCACAGCAGAGTGGAAACATTTCAGTCAGATTTCAATTCTTCAAGCCGCTAGACGCCTCTATTAGTCTACTAGTATACCTCGAATCACAGGCCCTAATAGAAATAGACAGGCTCTGGAGTGTAGTCACTGACTTTTAAAATGGATGCGAATACACTCCAGAGAGTAATGAATAGTGACCGAATCACACGCTCCAAATTTATCGGTGTTTGCAAAGAATGAAACATTGAAGATCCAGGCTACGAAAGACTGTGGCGCAATTATTCTGAACACAGATGTGAAGGAATTCATTGGATAGAAACCTACTTTAAAAATAGTGAACGAATGTACTATTTTAACTCGATGGGGACTCATCCTTGGAATGACTATTATTGTAAAATTTCTCGAACAGATACATATCCCCGAAACTGTCTGGAATCCTTACCGATTCCAGGGATACTTTAGTAATACTTGCGGCATGTACTGCCTTTCATTTCTCTTTCACATGGCACGTGGAAAGGAATTTAAAATTTTAAAAAACTATTCGACCCGTGTCACACTGCGCGGAATGATGACATGGTATGCAGGGAGATAGAAAAAAATGGTTCCCGTTTGTGCGCACTCGATGTATTGTGTGATTTTTTATGCATATATATATATATATATATATATATATATATGTGTGTGTGTGTGTGTGTGTGTGAGTGTGTGTGTGTGAGTGTGTGCATATATATATATATATATATATATATAGATATATATATATATATATTGCAACGAGTAATTGCAACAATATTGTGTAAAATATAAATTGTCTCCACTAATGTTAGTTTGTGTACCATACAAGGACAAGCCTTGTGCTCTGTAGCTTATTTATGTAATGAATGCTAATTCTGCAATTAATTTAAGTTGGATATAAAAATTTTACTATTTTATAAAACATTCCTTATTATTCTACCATTTAATAAATTGTTGAAAATACACTGTGTCTTCTTCTTACCCGAAACACAAGAAAAAGAAAAAAAAAGCTCTTATCCGAAACACAAGAAAAAGAAAAAGAAAAAAGCTCTTACCCGAAACACAAGAAAAAGAAAAAAGCTTACATTACTTCATCGATGATGCAGCAAACATTGGGCCGAGTGTGTTGCAATACTTCAACCTCCCTATACAGATCACTGTCCAGGACTTGCGCTTCTTCAAAACTATTACGAAAAGATTATACAACATGATTTAGCTCCTCATCGGTCCTTTAAGGAAAAAGGATACGGATGTAGACAGAAACTTTTAAATTAATTTGATTAGTTCATACATTTTCTGAATCTTTTTTAATAATAATAAAAATCCATTAGTTTTCATCAAAAACACACACAGCATATATATATATATATATATATATATATATATATATATATATGTTAACCCCCCCTTTATGGCCCTGAGTCGGTTCGGATTCGACGGGGGGGTTCTGGTTAGGAGGCTGCAACGGATGCTTCTTCTTTATACTTTTCTATAATTCTTTTCGGTCGCCTTAGGGGGTCGACACTCTGTTAATTCTTTTCTTTCAATAATTCTCGGATCCTTTCCCTTGTACTAAAATTATCGAATTTTCTGACTAAGTTCTGAAGCGAGCACGGCTCGAAGGAAAAAGATAAAAACTTCTTTTACTGTGGTTTACTTCTTAAAAATTACAGTTGGTACTCTGAATTACAAGGGGTAGAGGTTCGACCTCTTTCGACCATGGCTCAGGCCGGAATCTAAAAATATATTAAGGAGGCAAGGGGCCTCTGCCCCCTCCTAATGAGGTGCTAATCTGAAGTACAATGATGAAGTGCTAATCAGAAGTCTAATAAATGAAGTGCTCTAATTGAAGCGCTAATCTGAAGATGGTCCTAATTTTACAAGTACATGCATAATATAGTCTAATGTTTGGGGGAGACAATCGAAGGTTAAGTTTCCCCCCTTTTTAAATACATGATCAGATGTTTTTTTTTGGAAGATTTCAACTAAAAAGAATATAAATAAAAAAAAACAACAGTATCGCCGATTCTACATTTTTGACGGCAATATCATTTCGTAATAGCACATAAGCACAATTTTGAGTACATGACTGAGTACGTATTAATTTTGGTTCATTACAATTACGATTACAATTACCAATTAATTCACATTCACTTGTTATTATTTTAATTACAATTCCATTAAAGTACATTACATCAATTACATTATATTAAAGGATTACATTTAATTACAATTTTAGCAAATTGTTAATTGACATAGCTACTACTGAAATAATCTAAATAGGTGATACCATTGATATAATGAAGGGGAGTTAACCGTTGTTCTATAATTTAAAGGGGATTAACAACAATGTTATATATTTATAGTTAACAATAATTACGCCAAATTATGTTAAATAATATTAGAACCTGGTTGGTTATCAGAGTTTGAAAGTCTAATTAGCCAGCGATGAGGAAAGCGGAGGAAAATACGATATTTTTTTAATTGGAAGTACACGGATATTTATGATAACGTAATACATAAGTAATACAGAATTTGAATGACAGTTAGGTAGAAATAGTAAGTACAAGTAATGAGAACGGGGATAACTATGTGACGTAAGCCGATAACGAACTAGTGGCCAGGCGGAGAAACAATACAGTATATTATAATAACATAACACATAATATAACATAACACATGATAATGTTATAAATTCGAATCAAAGCGAAAGGAGACTTTTTAACTTTGAGCGTTCGAATTCTGCTGTGATGAGCGGAATTTCGATAATTTAATCTCAGCATTTTTGAATATCTTGCGAGGGTTGAACGCACTTGAAAGTAAAAATGAAAAAAATAATACGAGAACGTTTTTTCGCGTTCTCGAACGAAACTTCGCGCCTCACAAATTGACACGAGTAAAGATGATTATTTAATAAAAATTACATACGATAATGGTCAAGCTAAAATATGGACGTATGGGGGCGGGGATGAGATGCAAGACAATTCATAATTAATTATAATAACTTTTATAACAAATGGAAAATGGATGATGGATACGACTAAACCATAGAAAGGGTAGATCGTAGGGTTGTGACATGAACAAAAATAGGAAGCTACAAGTAAAATTATTATCCAAACTCGCGTTAAGCGATTTTGGTTCTTATGTAAAAATGGACAATGAATTCATATAATGATGGTGTAGGAATTGTTCATTGTTCACTTTTTACATTACTCTCCCCTTTTAAAAATGATATTTATACAATAATTTAATAGGGTACCATTAATACAATACAAATGAGAAAATAACATCGTAAGTAATGACGACATTCTTTACAATACAAATCTTATACAGAACGAGTTCGGGTAGTTGAGTACAATGCAGAGTAATCACATTTTTTAACATGACACTCGCGTAGAGGGCTATGATAAAAATATAAAAATTCAAAGATTAATATTTTAATTTAGACAAACATTTAATAGGATTAATACATTAATTTAGACAATCAATTAAGTTAGACAAAGAATGATATTGTAAAATTTTTAGCAAAATTTTATTATTTTTTTTTCTGTGGGGAAAATTACATTCACAATGAATAGGTAAGAGGGAAAAATATAAATCGTACAATCTATAAGCTAATTTTTATTGACTAGTGTAGGTAAAAATAGAATTACGTAATGGATGATGTATAGACCTGTGGTCAAATGTGTAGGGATTTGGAAGGTTTTTTGAATTAACAAAGTTTAAAAATGATGTATAATAATTTAAGATGGGTTTAGGGTTATATATATATATATATATATATATATATATATATATATATATATATACATTTACGTTAAGGAATAGATAAAACAACTTAATAAATGCATGAATGCAAAAATGCATGAATGCATGAATGCAAAAATGATTAAGACTAAATTAC
This sequence comes from Bathynomus jamesi, assembly GCA_023014485.1. Lineage (NCBI taxonomy): Eukaryota > Metazoa > Arthropoda > Malacostraca > Isopoda > Cirolanidae > Bathynomus > Bathynomus jamesi. The sequence goes on along the minus strand of JAJOZX010000360.1, from coordinate 68,023 downwards.
GCGCAATGAAATAGTTTATTGTGATATCCAATGATTTGAGCATGAGGTTTGTATATATAGTATATATAGTGTGCATGCATTTTTATTGACTGTTGTAGGTACAAATCGAATTACGTAGTGGATGATGTATAGACCTGTGGTCAAATGTGTATTTATGTTTGTTGGGTACAAAGTGTGTATCTGATAATTTCGAGACAGATTAAAATTCGACTACTAAAATTCATAACCATATACTGTAGTAGTATGTCAATTTGACTATAATTTTCGTTTGATACCTTACAAATGGTACAATAACAATTTAAGGACAGTTACTCACGATTAATTGAACAAAAGAAAAATAAAATACAAATAAAAATATGAATCAATTATACATTTCAACGAGCTAATACAATTTATAATATTCTAAAAAATAAAAGTAAATCGAGCCATAGATGAGTTTCGACTAAGAATAAAAAGTTATTGAAAGGAAGGGAATCATTTCGAACAATCTTTTTTAATAATTCAACTAAATTTATATTAAAAATTATTTTAGATAATAAAAAAAAATATTAAAAAGGTTTAATAAATTTTTGCCTGTTAAGTAGAAAATTATACTTTTTCGTTGAATGTTGATAGAATTTGAATATATTTGATATTTTAGTCTGAAAACTTGTTTGCATATAGACAAATACATCTGTTTTTATTGCGTAGAAGTTTTATTAAAAATTAAATGACTGAAATTTAGGGTATGTGCGGTCATACGGGTAAATTTCCCGATCGTACAGAGCAGGATAAATTAGGTACATGATCGATTAATTGTTACGCTATTTCTGTCATCATATAATCAAATAATTATAAAACTCGTTAAAAACTTTTGAAAAAACGGTTTTGGTCGACACTGGGTTCAACTGGGGTTGGGGTGTTAAAATAAAAATAAACATAAAAAAAAACAAAGTTGGAGTACTACATCGGGGGAATTGAGTGATAAGCGGGGGATATAAGTTTAAAATTGACAATTACATCTTTTCGTGAGCACTTTGCTCTTTTTTTTTTTTTTTTTTTTTTTTTTTTTAAAGATGCTTGTCACACTACTTAGAACAAAAACTAAAAAAAGTTGAAACAAAACGGAGGGACGGCATGTTCCTCATATACATTACAATAATTACCAAAATCCGTTACAAACAATGTTAAAAACGGTTTTGTGGCAATTAATGAATTACATAACTATATCTTATATACGTACAATGGCATGAAAAGAAAAGACAGATAGGTCATTTTCTTCTCACAAACACAAAAAGGTTGAATTAATCTTAAATAATTTCTTAATTACAAAGGAAAAGTTGAATTAAATTGCTGCATTGAAAACTAACTTGGGACTTGAAATAAAAATGACTTGGGACTTGGAATAAAAATGACTTGGAATAAATCTCTCTGACTTCAAGTAAAACTCTGACTTGAAAAAATCTCTCTGACTTCAAGTAAAACTCTGACTGAGCTCTATCAAGTATTCTGAAACTGAAATGAAACTGACTTGAACTCTATCAAGTAGTATTGAAACTGAAAATAAACTGACTTGAACTCTTATCAAGTAGTATCTTGAAACTGAAAATGAAACTGACTTGAACTTTATCAAGTAGTATCTTGAAACTAAAAATGAAACTGACTTGAACTTTATCAAGTAGTATCTTGAAACTGAAAATGAAACTGACTTGAACTCTTATCAAGTAGTATCTTGAAACTGAAAATGGAACTGTCTAACTTGAAACTGCTTCAAGTATTTCTATAAATCTCTAACTCTCTCTAAACTCTGTAACTCTCTCTCTTAATTTGCAAGTCAATTCAATTCAGTAATTGAAAAAAAATTTGCAAACAAAAATAAAAAAAAAGGTAAACAACATTTCACTCTAATGTACGGGAAGGTACATAAAATAAAATTATTCTATACTGATATAACAGTGAAAATAACTGAAATTCTCTCTCTGAAATTAACTTTGTTACAATTAACTCTGTTACAATTAACTCTGTTACAATTAACTCTGTTACAATTAACTCTATTACAATTAACTCTCTGTTACAATTAACTTTCTTTTACAATTACTGTTTCACTAAAAAAAGTGTATCACTGGTGTCTGAAGTGTTCACTGTGTTTTGTGTTACTTGGCTGGCTCCATACTAAATATTAACTGTAATAATACTGATTTTTCAAGTGTTTTAAATTTTTCTTAAAAAACACAACTCTGTACTTAACAAAGATTCCTACGGCGAAATCCTTAGAGACGTGTCCTGAAGACGTCTGTTGGCTACTTGTTCCTGGATGAAAAACTAGGCGTGAAGAACTTGGAGTCGTGACGCACCGGTTCAGGGTGATGTTACGAACTAGAAGTCGTGCACGCCGGTCGACTGGTTTTATCCTGATGCAGGGTAATTTATATTCTTGGCCAAAGAGTGCTCTTTCTTAAAATAATCTTCTTAAAATCTTTTTGTATCCTGATGCGGGTAATTTCTATTCTTGGCCAAAGAGTGGCCCTCTTCTTAAAATAATCTTCTTAAAATCTTCTTTTTATCCTGATGCAGGGTAATTTCTATTCTTGGCCAAAGAGTGGCCACTTGTTAAACATCTTGTTAAACATCTTCTTGTTAAACATCTTCTGGTTAAACATCTTCTGGTTAAACATCTTCTGGTTAAAATCTTCTGGTTAAAATCTTCTGGTTAAAATCTTCTGGTTAAAATCTTCTGGTTAAAATAATCTTCTTAAGATCCTGGTAAGGGTCTGGAGACTGTTAGAATCCTCTTCTTAAAATCTTCTTCTAATCCGGGGCAGGTCGCCACTTGTTAACCCCCCCTTTATGGCCCTGAGTCGGTTCGGATTCGACGGGGGGTTCTGGTAGGAGGCTGCAACGGATGCTTCTTCTTTATACTTTTCTATAATTCTTTTCGGTCGCCTTATGGGGTCGACACTCTGTTAATTCTTTTCTTTCAATAATTCTCGGATCCTTTCCCTTGTACTAAAATTATCGAATTTTCTGACTAAGTTCTGAGCGAGCACGGCTCGAAGGAAAAAGATAAAACTCTTTTACTGTGGTTTACTTCTTAAAAATTACAGTTGTACTGAATTACAAGGGGTAGAGGTTCGACCTCTTTCGACCATGGCTCAGGCCGGAATCTAAAAATATATTAAGGGCAAGGGGCCTCTGCCCCCTCCTAATGAGGTGCTAATCTGAAGTACAATGATGAAGTGCTAATCAGAAGTCTAATAAATGAAGTGCTCTAATTAAAGCGCTAATCTGAAGATGGTCCTAATTTTACAAGTACATGCATAATATAGTCTAATGTTTGGGGGAGACAATCGAAGGTTAAGTTTCCCCCCTTTTTAAATACATGATCAGATGTTTTTTTTTTGGAAGATTTCAACTAAAAAGAATATAAATAAAAAAAAACAACAGTATCGCCGATTCTACATTTTTGACGGCAATATCATTTCGTAATAGCACATAAGCACAATTTTGAGTACATGACTGAGTACGTATTAATTTTGGTTCATTACAATTACGATTACAATTACCAATTAATTCACATTCACTTGTTTATTATTTTAATTACAATTCCATTAAAGTACATTACATCAATTACATTATATTAAAGGATTACATTTAATTACAATTTTAGCAAATTGTTAATTGACATAGCTACTACTGAAATAATCTAAATAGGTGATACCATTGATATAATGAAGGGGAGTTAACCGTTGTTCTATAATTTAAAGGGGATTAACAACAATGTTATATATTATAGTTAACAATAATTACGCCAAATTATGTTAAATAATATTAGAACCTGGTTGGTTATCAGAGTTTGAAAGTCTAATTAGCCAGCGATGAGGAAAGCGGAGGAAAATACGATATTTTTTAATTGGAAGTACACGGATATTTATGATAACGTAATACATAAGTAATACAGAATTTGAATGACAGTTAGGTAGAAATAGTAAGTACAAGTAATGAGAACGGGATAACTATGTGACGTAAGCCGATAACGAACTAGTGGCAGGCGGAGAAACAATACAGTATATTATAATAACATAACACATAATATAACATAACACATGATAATGTTATAAATTCGAATCAAAGCGAAAGGAGACTTTTTAACTTTGAGCGTTCGAATTCTGCTGTGATGAGCGGAATTTCGATAATTTAATCTCAGCATTTTTGAATATCTTGCGAGGGTTGAACGCACTTGAAAGTAAAAATGAAAAAAATAATACGAGAACGTTTTTTCGCGTTCTCGAACGAAACTTCGCGCCTCACAAATTGACACGAGTAAAGATGATTATTTAATAAAAATTACATACGATAATGGTCAAGCTAAAATATGGACGTATGGGGGCGGGGATGAGATGCAAGACAATTCATAATTAATTATAATAACTTTATAACAAATGGAAAATGGATGATGGATACGACTAAACCATAGAAAGGGTAGATCGTAGGGTTGTGACATGAACAAAAATAGGAAGCTACAAGTAAAATTATTATCCAAACTCGCGTTAAGCGATTTTGGTTCTTATGTAAAAATGGACAATGAATTCATATAATGATGGTGTAGGAATTGTTCATTGTTCACTTTTTACATTACTCTCCCCTTTTAAAAATGATATTTATACAATAATTTAATAGGGTACCATTAATACAATACAAATGAGAAAATAACATCGTAAGTAATGACGACATTCTTTACAATACAAATCTTATACAGAACGAGTTCGGGTAGTTGAGTACAATGCAGAGTAATCACATTTTTTAACATGACACTCGCGTAGAGGGCTATGATAAAAATATAAAAATTCAAAGATTAATATTTTAATTTAGACAAACATTTAATAGGATTAATACATTAATTTAGACAATCAATTAAGTTAGACAAAGAATGATATTGTAAAATTTTTAGCAAAATTTTATTATTATTTTTTTCTGTGGGGAAAATTACATTCACAATGAATAGGTAAGAGGGAAAAATATAAATCGTACAATCTATAAGCTAATTTTTATTGACTAGTGTAGGTAAAAATAGAATTACGTAATGGATGATGTATAGACCTGTGGTCAAATGTGTAGGGATTTGGAAGGTTTTTTGATTAACAAAGTTTAAAAATGATGTATAATAATTTAAGATGGGTTTAGGGTTATATATATATAATATTATATTATATATATATATATATATATATATTATTATATACATTTACGTTAAGGAATAGATAAAACAACTTAATAAATGAATGAATGCAAAAATGCATGAATGCATGAATGCAAAAATGATTAAGACTAAATTACGCCCAATGAAATAGTTTATTGTGATATCCAATGATTTGAGCATGAGGTTTGTATATATAGTATATATAGTGTGCATGCATTTTTATTGACTGTTGTAGGTACAAATCGAATTACGTAGTGGATGATGTATAGACCTGTGGTCAAATGTGTATTTATGTTTGTTGGGTACAAAGTGTGTATCTGATAATTTCGAGACAGATTAAAATTCGACTACTAAAATTCATAACCATATACTGTAGTAGTATGTCAATTTGACTATAATTTTCGTTTGATACCTTACAAATGGTACAATAACAATTTAAGGACAGTTACTCACGATTAATTGAACAAAAGAAAAATAAAATACAAATTAAAAATATGAATCAATTATACATTTCAACGAGCTAAATACAATTTTATAATATTCTAAAAAATAAAAGTAAATCGAGCCATAGATGAGTTTCGACTAAGAATAAAAAGTTATTGAAATGGAAGGGAATCATTTCGAACAATCTTTTCTTTTAATAATTTCAACTAAATTTTATATTAAAAATTATTTTTAGATAATAAAAAAAAAATATTAAAAAGGTTTAATAATTTTTGCCTGTTAAGTAGAAAAATTATACTTTTTCGTTGAATGTTGATAGAATTTGAATTATTTGATATTTTAGTCTGAAAACTTGTTTGCATATAGACAAATACATCTGTTTTATTGCGTAGAAGTTTTATTAAAAATTAAATGACTGAAATTTAGGGTATGTGCGGTCATACGGGTAAATTTCCCGATCGTACAGAGCAGGATAAATTAGGTACATGATCGATTAATTGTTACGCTATTTCTGTCATCATATAATCAAATAATTATAAAACTCGTTAAAAACTTTTGTAAAAACGGTTTTGGTCGACACTGGGTTCAACTGGGGTTGGGGTGTTAAAATAAAAATAAAATAAAAAAACAAAGTTTGGAGTACTACATTCGGGGGAATTGAGTGATTAAGCGGGGGATATAAGTTTAAAATTGACAATTACATCTTTTCGTGAGCACTTTGCTCTTTTTTTTTTTTTTTTTTTTTTTTTTAAAAGATTGCTTGTCACACTACTTAGAACAAAAACTAAAAAAAGTTGAAACAAAACGGAGGGACGGCATGTTCCTCATATACATTACAATAATTACCAAAATCGTTACAAACAATTGTAAAAACGGTTTTGTGGCAATTAATGAATTACATAACTATATATCTATATACGTAACAATGGCATGAAAAGAAAAGACAGATAGGTCAATTTTCTTCTCACAAACACAAAAAAAGGTTGAATTAAATTCTTAAATTACAAAGGAAAAGTTGAATTAAATTGACTGCATTGAAAACTAACTTGGGACTTGAAATAAAAATGACTTGGGACTTGGAATAAAAATGACTTGGAATAAATCTCTCTGACTTCAAGTAAAACTCTGACTTGAAATAAATCTCTCTGACTTCAAGTAAAACTCTGACTTGAGCTCTATCAAGTATTCTGAAACTGAAAATGAAACTGACTTGAACTCTTATCAAGTAGTATCTTGAAACTGAAAATGAAACTGACTTGAACTCTTATCAAGTAGTATCTTGAAACTGAAAATGAAACTGACTTGAACTCTTATCAAGTAGTATCTTGAAACTAAAAATGAAACTGACTTGAACTCTTATCAAGTAGTATCTTGAAACTGAAAATGAAACTGACTTGAACTCTTATCAAGTAGTATCTTGAAACTGAAAATGGAACTGTCTAACTTGAAACTGCTTCAAGTATTTCTATAAATCTCTAAACTCTCTCTAAACTCTGTAAACTCTCTCTCTCTTAATTTGCAAGTCAATTCAATTCAGTAATTGAAAAAAAATTTGCAAACAAAAAATAAAAAAAAAGGTAAACAACATTTCACTCTAATGTACGGGAAGGTACATAAAATAAAATTATTCTATACTGAATATAACAGTGAAAATAACTGAAATTCTCTCTCTGAAATTAACTTTGTTACAATTAACTCTGTTACAATTAACTCTGTTACAATTAACTCTGTTACAATTAACTCTATTACAATTAACTCTCTGTTACAATTAACTTTCTTTTACAATTACTGTTTCACTAAAAAAGTGTATCACTGGTGTCTGAAGTGTTCACTGTGTTTTGTGTTACTTCTGGCTGGCTCCATACTAAATATTAACTGTTAATAATACTGATTTTTCAAGTGTTTATAAATTTTTCTTAAAAAAACAACTCTGTACTTAACAAGATTCCTACGGCGAAATCCTTAGAGACGTGTCCTGAAGACGTCTTGTTGGCTACTTGTTCCTGGATGAAAACTAGGCGTGAAGAACTTGGAGTCGTGACGCACCGGTTCAAGGGTGGATGTTACGAACTAGAAGTCGTGACACGCCGGTCGACTGGTTTTATCCTGATGCAGGGTAATTTCTATTCTTGGCCAAAGAGTGGCCTCTTCTTAAAATAATCTTCTTAAAATCTTTTTTATCCTGATGCAGGGTAATTTCTATTCTTGGCCAAAGAGTGGCCTCTTCTTAAAATAATCTTCTTAAAATCTTCTTTTTATCCTGATGCAGGGTAATTTCTATTCTTGGCCAAAGAGTGGCCACTTGTTAAACATCTTCTTGTTAAACATCTTCTTGTTAAACATCTTCTGGTTAAACATCTTCTGGTTAAACATCTTCTGGTTAAAATCTTCTGGTTAAAATCTTCTGGTTAAAATCTTCTGGTTAAAATCTTCTGGTTAAAATAATCTTCTTAAGATCCTGGTAAAGGGTCTGGAGACTGTTAGAATCCTCTTCTTAAAATCTTCTTCTAATCCTGGGGCAGGGTCGCCACTTGTTAACCCCCCTTTATGGCCCTGAGTCGGTTCGGATTCGACGGGGGGTTCTGGTTAGGAGGCTGCAACGGATGCTTCTTCTTTATACTTTTCTATAATTCTTTTCGGTCGCCTTAGGGGGTCGACACTCTGTTAATTCTTTTCTTTCAATAATTCTCGGATCCCCCTTGTACTAAAATTATCGAATTTTCTGACTAAGTTCTGAAGCGAGCACGGCTCGAAGGAAAAAGATAAAAACTTCTTTTACTGTGGTTTACTTCTTAAAAATTACAGTTGGTACTCTGAATTACAAGGGGTAGAGGTTCGACCTCTTTCGACCATGGCTCAGGCCGGAATCTAAAAATATATTAAGGAGGCAAGGGGCCTCTGCCCCTCCTAATGAGGTGCTAATCTGAAGTACAATGATGAAGTGCTAATCAGAAGTCTAATAAATGAAGTGCTCTAATTGAAGCGCTAATCTGAAGATGGTCCTAATTTTACAAGTACATGCATAATATAGTCTAATGTTTGGGGGAGACAATCGAAGGTTAAGTTTCCCCCCTTTTTAAATACATGATCAGATGTTTTTTTTTGGAAGATTTCAACTAAAAAGAATATAAAAAAAAAAAACAACAGTATCGCCGATTCTACATTTTTGACGGCAATATCATTTCGTAATAGCACATAAGCACAATTTTGAGTACATGACTGAGTACGTATTAATTTTGGTTCATTACAATTACGATTACAATTACCAATTAATTCACATTCACTTGTTATTATTTTAATTACAATTCCATTAAAGTACATTACATCAATTACATTATATTAAAGGATTACATTTAATTACAATTTTAGCAAATTGTTAATTGACATAGCTACTACTGAAATAATCTAAATAGGTGATACCATTGATATAATGAAGGGGAGTTAACCGTTGTTCTATAATTTAAAGGGGATTAACAACAATGTTATATATTTATAGTTAACAATAATTACGCCAAATTATGTTAAATAATATTAGAACCTGTTGGTTATCAGAGTTTGAAAGTCTAATTAGCCAGCGATGAGGAAAGCGGAGGAAAATACGATATTTTTTTAATTGGAAGTACACGGATATTTATGATAACGTAATACATAAGTAATACAGAATTTGAATGACAGTTAGGTAGAAATAGTAAGTACAAGTAATGAGAACGGGGATAACTATGTGACGTAAGCCGATAACGAACTAGTGGCCAGGCGGAGAAACAATACAGTATATTATAATAACATAACACATAATATAACATAACACATGATAATGTTATAAATTCGAATCAAAGCGAAAGGAGACTTTTTAACTTTGAGCGTTCGAATTCTGCTGTGATGAGCGGAATTTCGATAATTTAATCTCAGCATTTTTGAATATCTTGCGAGGGTTGAACGCACTTGAAAGTAAAAATGAAAAAAATAATACGAGAACGTTTTTTCGCGTTCTCGAACGAAACTTCGCGCCTCACAAATTGACACGAGTAAAGATGATTATTTAATAAAAATTACATACGATAATGGTCAAGCTAAAATATGGACGTATGGGGGCGGGGATGAGATGCAAGACAATTCATAATTAATTATAATAACTTTTATAACAAATGGAAAATGGATGATGGATACGACTAAACCATAGAAAGGGTAGATCGTAGGGTTGTGACATGAACAAAAATAGGAAGCTACAAGTAAAATTATTATCCAAACTCGCGTTAAGCGATTTTGGTTCTTATGTAAAAATGGACAATGAATTCATATAATGATGGTGTAGGAATTGTTCATTGTTCACTTTTTACATATATATATATATATATGTTAAACACAGACCATGCATGGAACAAGGAACTCTTCTGGGAAATTACATCCACTATAGTTCGAATAAGTAATGATAAATGACAAATACTATAGTTTTTTCTTTTTCATGATGGAAAACCCAACGTGGGCACCGGGTTACTCGCAAAGAGGCCCCAAAATATAGCTTCCCTCGCCAGCTCTCTGCAAAGCAGATAGGATTCAGCTTTGGGACAGGATCTAAGGTTTACAGCTTACACCTAGCCTACTACATTCAGAACCTCAATATACGCAAGAAACTCGTTGCATTCACGTCGGATTGAATACATCGAAGAAAAAGGGTAACTATTGTATTTTTAGCCAAAAAACAAAACTTAAACCTCAACCGGGACATCGAGCGTTCACTTTTCAAGGCACATAACACGTCCGTTTAATAAACAACAACTCAGAATGGTCCCCTCAGAAACTTATATGTTAAACACAGACCGTGCATGGAACAAGGAACTCTTCTGGGAAATGATATCCACTATTGTTACACAACAATGCGCGCCCTCATACCGCTGCACAAACTAGAAAATGCCTCCAAGAACTTAAATTTGAAGTTCTCGACCATCCAGCCTACAGTCCAGACCTGGCACGTTCGGATTTTTACCTGTTTGGACCACTAAAAGACGCTTTGAGAAGTCAGCGATTCCAAGGCGATGATGACCTGAAGGAGGCGGTGCATGACTGGCCACGCACACAACCAAAAACATTATTTTGTGGTGGCATTAGGAAGCTTGTAGATCGCTGGACTAAGTGTATTGAGAAACAGGGAGACTATATTGAGAAGTGGTGTTTATAATCTATCAGATGTGAAAATAAAATTGTGAAAATAAGAAGCGCGGATACTTAATGAATTACCCTCGTATATATAAGAATCACGTAAGAATCACTTTTATATGAAAAGTTTATTGTGCCCCATACTCTATATGTGAAATATTAGTGATAATAATAATTGGGGATAATGCAAAATGCATGGTGAAAACGTAAGAATCACTTTTATATGAAAAAGTTCTCCAATAATGTTAGCTTGTGTACCGTTAAGAACGAGTCTTCTATTGCATGGATCGGATAATTTTTTAAAATTTGTAAACTCATTAAGCTGAAAACGTACATGTAAAATACAGTTAAGGTACATTAACGAACATGTGGCCTGTCATTTAAGGAAAAATGAGTGGGGCGGTAAATGACAGATGTCTGCGATTAGTCCCTATGGGATTCGAAACATACAAGTAAAATGAATTTACAGAAATTTGATAACCATCTTACTGGAAACCGTAATTAGCCTTTCTCTGCCTCCTTATGCGCACAAATGTCTTTATGTATATTTCATGTATATTAAAATTTTATTATTTAATATAAATGTGTATATAGATTTCTCCTGTACTATTTTTTATATTTATATAGTAACTTTTGAATATATATATATATATATACACATTATTTATCTTATTTATCATTAAGAATTATTATATTTAAAATAAAATGGAATCAAATTTAATGAAGGTGCATTGTTTATATATATATATTCCCATCATCTCAGTTATTCCTTAATATCGTTTATTTATATATATATATATATATATATATATATATATATACATATATATACACTCAGAAAAGCATTTGTTGGATAATAAAACACAACTACACCATTCAGTTTATTTAGACGAATAATGGAAATAATTCATATAGAAAATAAATATACAATCAAAATTAGTTCATTCTATACAGCACAAAAAGTGTATTTTTGTGCTGTATAGAATGAACTAATTTTGATTGTATATTTATTTTCTATATGAATTATTTCCATTAATTCGTCTAAATAAACAGAATGGTGTAGTTGTGTTTTATTATCCAACAAATGCTTTTCTGGGTATATATATATATATATATATATATATATATATATAAATAAACGATATTAAGGAATAACTGAGATGATGGGAATATATATATATATAAACAATGCACCTTCATTAAATTTGATTCCATTTTATTTTAAATATAATAATTCTTAATGATAAATAAGATAAATAATGTATATACAAAATCAATATAAAAATTAAATTTTAGCCCTAATTGATATATTAATAAATGGACGGATATATATATATATATATATATTTTAGGGCATTCCGAAAACATGAAGTTCGAAATCCAGCAACGCACATATGCTAAACTGGATCCATTTGTACTAAAAAGAAACCACACAAAAAATGGTCTTGATAATCTCATTCTTTCCACTCCCCCAAGCCCCTTGTAGATTTGGGTCAACTTGTAGAGCATTGAAACAGCGAGTGTATTGACACGAGCACACAATCGACACGAGCACACGACTAGTACTACTCGTCTCCAAACACACACACACACAACCACTTTCCGTTCATCAACCCATCCCCACTAGGTGGGCATCTGCTGCCTGCCTACAAATTGTGTTATCAGTCTGACGTGTCGTACCACTACTAATGAGTCTTATTTGTTTCACAGATGGCAACAACACGCAAGCAAGTGAGTTTGTGGCTTCTCGGGCACCTCAGGGAGGAGGATTTCTCTTCCATGAGACAGCTTCCCACCATGGGTGAAGTTGGAAAGCGTCTGTTTTTCATCCAACGAGTCACGAAGCAAAGCCATCCAAGAGCATGTAGTGATGTGGCCGAAGAACTCATGGAGGTGTGGACAAAAGCATCGTTGAAGACATCCCACAAGCCATACATTGTTGCCAAGCTCAAAAAGCTTCACGAGAGGTACGTGAAGTTGTCTAATCACAAGGATCGACGAACGGAAACACAGCGAGCTCATGAACAACAGTTCTTGTTGGACATGGAGACCTTGTTTGATGTTGCTCACTCTGAAGCTGGATCTTCGAAGACAAATAAAGAGGACTGCGACTTCCTTAAAGACCAACGGACAATGAGAAAGATGGTCATTGGCCCAGAAGACGTTGCATTTGCCAAAGCATCCAAGGCCAAGGCAATGAAGCAGGAGAACGAGGAGCGACGACGACACAAGTCTAAGGAGGAAATGAAACGAATACGGGAGCCGGAGCATGCAGAGGCAGATGCAGAATTGACTGGCAGCTCGTCCAGCTCCACCGAGTCTTCGGGAGAGGAATTCACTCAGGTCAGCCACCGCCTCCGCCAATGTGGCTCTCAGCCAAAAGCCATGATGATGGACCCTCGCCGGGTTATCGATGACCCCCAGTTCGTCGCGGCCCTTGACCGGACAAATACAAGCGTGCAAAAAGCCATACACATCGTCGCTCCTGCCCTGTCAGCAGCTGGGGTGAATGTGCGAGAATTGACGCTCTCAGCGACCTCCATTCACGGTGCCAGAACCAAAACACGACACAGAATTGTCGAGGACATTAAGACCAACTTTGACCCCCAGAAGCCGTGCATTCTCTACTTCGATGGGAAGATCCTTCCCGACGAACGAGGTGGTAAGTCGGGTCGCTTACTCATCGTTGTATCAGGAGAAGACTTCGAAAAGGTGCTGGCCATTCCAAAAATTGCATCAGGAACCGGAAGAGCAATGGGAGATGCCATACTCACCGTGCTGGACAATTGGCCGAAGGTGAAACCATTCATTGCAGGAATATGTTGTGACACAACGGCGGCAAATACAGGTCTCCACACAGGAGCATGTGTCACAATTGAAGAAGGCTTGCAGCGTCCACTCGTCTTCTTCGCTTGCCGCCACCACACTCACGAGTTGGTGGTTACTGCAGTCTTCGACAAGTTCTTTTCTTCCTCTGGCCCGAACATTCCTTTGTTTGCTCGCTTCAGGGATTACTGAAGCTTTATTGACCAGGGCAGCTACCATCCCTTTGAAGATGACCCGCAAGACCCTGACCCCTTGCAGACTTTTGTCTCTGATAACCGGAACAGTGTTGTTGAATTCATCAGTGCCAGACTTAGTCAGAAGCAGGACCGGGATGATTACCAAGAATACATGGAGCTGGCGCTTCTCTTCTTGGGGGCAACCGTTCCTCCAAGGAAGCAGAAGAAGAGTCTCTTCCGCTATCCCGGAGCATTCCACCGAGCTAGGTGGATGGCAAAAGGAATTTATTCCCTCAAGATCTTGTTTCGGAGGCAGTTTTCCCTAACGCCGTCGGAAGAGAAGGCGCTGCGACGCATCAACGTATTCTCCACTGCGATTTACCTTCGAGCGTGGTTTGAGGCACCCAGTGGCGTCGATGCTCCTCGAAACGACATCGAGCTCCTCCGACAGCTTGAAGGATACAAGACCAAAGACGAGGCAGTTGCAACCATTGGGATAGCCAAGGCTCAGAATCACCTCTGGTACCTCAGTGAAGACCTTGTTGGTCTCGCGTTTTTCTCGGATAAGGTAGACAATTTGGAAAAGAAGGGGCTAAGAAAATTCGAGTCAAAGTGCATGAAATCGCCGTATCTGCTCACTCTCCCAGACTTCGTGACTAAACGGACTGCTAACTTCTTCAAATGCATGGGACTCAAAGTTCCCCACTACCTGGAGGACCTGGTGGCGATGAAGGAGAGAGTTAGGGCCATTCGGGTCGTCAATGACTGCGCTGAGCGAGCGGTGAAGCTTGCAACTGACTTCAACAGCTCGATCACCCAGTGCGAAAACGAGAAAGAATTGGCATTCCAAGTGATCGAGCATCATCGGAAGACCATGCCCAGTGCAAAGAAGTCCCATTACATATGATCCCTATGGATATGTTGGTAAATTTTTCATTGTTTTCTTAATGTGTTGAAAAGACTAAGGTTTCTGTTAATTGTTTTGGATGTAAAGTTACGGAAGTACATTTTTTGTTCAGCTGATTCCATAATCTCCCCAATAAGACTTGAAGGAGGCTCTTGGGGGACCAGTAAATATTACTCAAATTGAATAAAATTTTGTTTTTATTGTTCAGTTAATAAATGGATTTGATTAAACATGTGTGTGGTATTGAATTCCAAACTTTGTACATCACCCCTATAGCCGCAGAATGCCCTAATATAATATATATATAATATTATATATATATATATATATTGGGCTACGTCGTGGCCAATGTCATAACACCGCTTCCCGGAGATCAGAGAAGTTAAACGACATTGGGTCTAGGTAGTAGTTGGACGGGAGACCGTCCACCACATCCAGATTATGTAGCGACCCGTGGTTCAGATCCCACGTAAAGTTGTAGGTCCCCTCCGTCATATGACCTTAGCTGTTGCGAAAGAGGTTAAACAACCCCAATAAAAAACGATATATATGTATATATATATATATATATATATATATACACACTATGCCAAATGGCTGGTTGTGCCTGGTAGTAGTTATGCCCGACGGCATTGCCTTCTAAGCCAACTGGCTGATTAAGACCTACTAAGCCAAGTGCAAAGACCAAGAGCTTTATTATGCGTCTGGCGGTCCAGGCGAAAGGATGATCTCTCTTTCCTCTCTTAGGTTAAGGTTTACCTTCTTAGGTTAGGGATACCCCTTTCGGGGAAGGCCCTCCTCCCTTTTCCCCCAAAGTTAGGGTTTACCTTCTTAGGTTAGGGTCATCCTCCCTCTCCCTCCAAAGCTCCTCGCTTCATGCAACTTGGGGGTTACCCCCACCCCATTTTTGCATAATCCTCACCCCATTACTCACTTTCACCCCATCACTCCACCCCCTTTGCACATTACCTCCCCTTTGCAATATTGATCAATATTGCAATTGCATATGCACTCTAGCACTTTGCGGCCATACTACTCCCCCTACTATTATATAACCCAGTGCGGAGCGAGGAACGAGTCAGATGAGACGTACTCATCTGAAAGATTGGGATAGAACTACATTTTGAGTGTTAAACACTCTTTTTATTCGTCTTGAGCTTCTCAGACGAGGGTTTTTGTAAATCTTAACCTTTTCTGAATTTAATTTACTCAAATTCAACTTCACTTACGATACTTCTTGTAAATAAAACACTTGGCTATATATTAAATAAATTCTGGTGATTTAACCCCCTTTCTAATGGTTATATTAACGAGGAGTTTGTGGAGTGAGATACAGGCCATTGGGACTCGATCATACTTATGTCCGGAAGACCAAATTGTGACCCGAAATTTGAAGTAGACAGCTCGAATATCATCCTGAACCTGACATTAAATCCTAACATTTAACAATTAAATATCTTAACATAATTTTGGATCACCTGAAGATCAGGGCCCCCAGTCTTCTTTAGTTAGCTTTATAAGGCTAACTAACGAAAATATCACGACCTAACCTAACCAATCGTCAAGGGTGTACAGTTGACCTAACGATTGGTTAGGTTAAGTCGTGATATTTTCGTTAATTAGCCTTATAAGGCTAACTAGAGAAGGCTGGGGGCCCTGATCTTCAGGTGATCCATAATTTTTTTTATATTTGAATAATTTTCGAAGGGGAAGGAGCGAATCGCCAAAAGAATTACTAGAACCGAAGAATCACTACAAGAAATCACCGAAAGAACAATTTGATGAAAGAAGATTGGCAAAAAACAAAGTGAAACAAGGCGAATTTACGTATTCGCCGAAAGAAGATTTAATGACTGAACAGATTTTATGAAGAATCTTCACTGAAGAAAAGAAGAAAACGTCAAGGAATGACAACACTTTGGGAATACGAAGGTTGCGAGACCACCGATTTCAACTTCATCATTGTCAGAAACCAAAACGACTACACGACTACTAATATTGAAACGACTAACGACTACATGACTACTGTACTATGGGAAATCGACTACAACAATTACAGTATCGGGTAAGCAGTAATTCGCTTAAGAGAATGTGTCCGAAAAGTTCCAAAAGTGAAGTCTCATTTAAGTCACATCAAATAAAAAAAATTAAATCATATTAAATAAATTTTCGTTTCGAAAGTCATATTAAATAAAACCTTTTTAACGTAATGAAGAAAAGTAAGAAATTATATTAATTCCAATCAATACCTTTTGTCATCGATTTCTGAGAGATTTGTATTCAGTTTTAAAGTAATTTTCATCTATTTTTTTCGCTAATTTAATTGAAAAAATAAAGATGATCTTTCAAATAAATTCAATTTTATTCAACCTAACCATTCAGAATGAACCGAATATTCGCTTTTCGTTTCAAAATTTTATAATAAAGAAATAAAAATAAAAATAAGAGATTGATGATGATGATGATGATGATGATAACAGAAAATACCAATTTACTCGAGAAGAAATTAATATAATTCAGACAACAATGAATAGAATACTTTTGACTGAATTACATTTTTTGTAGAATTGCACAAAGTCATTCGCGTCTGTGTCTGGAAAAGATTATGAATTTGAATTGGGTATTATAGAGAATATTAGTGAAAATTTTGATTACGTAACTATAAATGAGATATACTGCACCGGGTGTCCCAACAAATGTCCCCATTTCTAAATAAATGTTCTAAGTTTTAAAAAAAGGGTAATTTTTTTTCACACGTTAATTATGAGATTTGCGAAATATATGAAATTAAGGAAGATCCGATATGCTTTGTTAATTCTCATATAAAGGTTTACGATTCCGTAGTGTTTGTGCGCACTGTCACTAGGAATGAAAAGAATGAATATATTGACTTTGTTAAGAATGATGATAACTTAGAAGTAAAAAAGTATTTAGTGAAATAAATAAATTAAACAAGAAAACTGAATCGGACGAAGAAGATACATCCTGCGAATAACTGAGAGGATGGAGGATTTACTGTAGTTTCTCACGAGACGCACAAAAGTTTGGCAGTGTTAAATCGAAATAACATTTTTCATCGTAACTTTATAAGTGGTGAGTACAAGCAGCGTGTTGCAAAGAAATTAGGGATGTTTTGGGTCCTTGTAAAACAGTTATCTGTGATAATGAATTTCTCGTAAATGAATCGGAGAATTATGTTTCAGATATTTTTTAAAATGATTGTAAATTTGCTGAATTCTGTAGTCATGGTAAGAATCAAGTAATTTGTGACAATGAATTTTTCGTGGATGAGACGGAACGAGAGATTTTTAAAATTTTGATGAATGCTGATGAGCATTTCGAGGAGAACGTTAATGAAAGTGGCGTTCTGAATTTTATATGCGAGGAACAGGTTCGTTCTTCAGAATGTGGATAGTTTGGATGTTGGTACCCAAACTGAGAAAAAAAGGAGGCTTCAGTAAAACTTTTTTCAGTGAAGGAACTATTCCTGAAAAAGTTGATAGTGTGGATGTTGGTTCCCGGATTACTAAAATTATGAATGCTGATGATTATGTTTGGGAAAATATTAAGGATAAATCGCTGAGACTAACTTAGATGCTGAAAACAGAGTTGATTACGAATTAGGTAGAGTATCATCGCGGGTTGACTGCGTGTAGTAGTAGTTGGAGAATGGTTGAATCATTCTTTGAGATGTATTAATCTTAATTTATTTGTATACCAGGATAGTAATCAAGCGATTCAAAGAGTGCTTAAGAGGAGTGTCGTTAATAATAAGCATATATTTATGTTAGTAAAATGTATATAAGAGGTTGTAGAATTTTTATAAATGATTATGGAATTGGAATTCAATATAGTGATATAATTGCTGAATTAATGTACTTTTACAAACGTATAGCTCTCACTGGGTTCGGATATAAAGTACCGGTACGTGAAAATGTAATTTTGTTTTGTATTTGGGAAATTTGGATAAAAATGATTAACTGACCAGCTGAAAATGTTACATTATATTTATTAGGAATGTATAAAAGAAGTATATTAAGTTAAGCTATTAATATTTTCGGGTAGTAGTATGACCGCAAAATGGACGAGTGCATATGCAATTGCAATGTTGATCATATGAGTGCCAGTGCCAACGACCCCATTGTTGTAAGACCCCCTCCCCCAGTGCCAACCCCCTGTGCCAAAAAAGGGGGGAGGGGAACTCCCTCAGCTAGAAGAGAGAGAGAGGAAGAGACCATCCAGCTTCTGCGAGAGGCAGAAGCTTAATGAGAACTCAAGCAGCAACACTTGACTTAGAACTCGAAATCCGCCAGTTGGCTTAATCAGCCAGTTGACAGGTGTCCTAATCCGCCAGGTGGCTTAGAAGGCATAAATGGCCTGTATATATTAATAACCTTCGAACGAATTAAAAGCGCACACAAACGCACATACACTCCCCGACTACGGGGCTCCAATAAACCTTAGCCGCCCCCGCCCATGGTCTAAACCATTAGAAGTGCAGTAAAACTAAATATACCTTACAAAAGATAATTTAATCCTGCATTTAATGAGAAACAATTAAAACTTGGTGTTCCCACCATTGGCTTCCAATACAGCCTGAATTCGCTTTGGGTAGCTTGCCGAAAGTGACGTGAATAGATCTTGATCGTTACGCAAATTTTCTAAAACAGTTTCAATGTGTTGCGTCATTGTATCCTTCGAAAATCGATTTGCTGCACGTTCTTCAAACAAGAGACATTCAACCTTGTCCTTTATAACTGATCCAATGTGTTCACAAACGTTCAGGTCAGGAGAATTTCCTGGCCATTCTTCATTTCCAAAGAAATCGATCTCATGGTTCCGCAACAACTGTTGAGTGGCTAATGCCTTCAAGCATGGGGCCTTATCGTGCAGAAGTGTGACCTGATCGACATCCATAACATTGTTTGGGTTTCTTAGAAAAGGAATGACATGCTGGGATAGAATAATATCACGAAAATACTGTCCATCCCAACTCTGACCATTTGGCTTCAACATCGACATGAGCTTCTTTGCAGTGAACAAAATAAACACACCAACACAGTCTGGACTTTTTAATAATTCGCGATAATGTTCATTGTCATCGATTTCATCTGGTGTTGTGGCCGACACTCGATCATTTTGGTAGTTAGGCCGACGTGTTACGTAAACAAAAAATTCATCGGAGACAGCTAAATGCATGAAATCATCCACATCCCAATCTTCAAGATAATGGGCAAACCACATTCTGTCATCGATGTTAAGTTGAGTTTTTCTTGGCTTTGGAAGTTCATGCCAAGGCTTTAAACCTTGCCTATGACGGTACAGTCGAAGGATCTCACCACTAACGATCTTTCCTCTCAACACTTCGATCTCTCTAGAAAGTTTAGCACAGCTGTTTTCCCGCTTACGCGTACTGCTTTCATTAATGTTCTTTGTTTCCTGAGAGAGTGGCAAATTTGGGCGCCCAGATTTGGTTGTATCCATTTCATATTCATCCAAAGTTTTATTCCAATTTCGTTTGACGAAGTCCTCACTTCTTCGCAACTTTTTGGCAACCCATGAACGTGTTATAAAGGTGGCTCCAGCATCACGAGCTTCCCGAAATGTCATTGCTCGTATGCGATCTATCACACGTTGCCTCTCCGAATCACCATTTAATTGAGAAGCCATTATATTATCACTTTATCAGCTAGAGTAATTTTAATACCTACAATAAATAAAGAATTTTATATATTTTTATAATCACTAAACACTATTTCGATATAATTAAACATGTAAGCTTAAAATGGGGGGCTAAAGTTTTTTGGAACTCCTTATACGCCCATATAGCCCCTATTATCACACACACACATATATTATATATATATATATAAACAGATGCATGCAAAGCGCTAATAGCAAAATATATACGAGGACAACCACCACACAAAAAAACCCACCACATCACCAAGCTCATCCCATCAACAGCACACGGTGAAATGAGGGCTACAACCAATCGTCTAAGTATAGACTTTTAGGAGCTCATCCCATCAACACCACGTAACCGATATGAGGGCTACAACCAAGCGTCTATACTTAGACGTTTGGTGATTAAACAGTATTACACAATCACCACCACTTTACTTACCAGCTCCTGGTAGACCGACAAGGTCTCTAAATACGACCCAATAGATAGAGCTATTAAACATGAACAAATACGTTTATGGGACCAAGGGATAAACCGACAAGTTCTCAAAAAGAAAGACAACGCCAATAGCTTCTCTATTGAGACCAATACAGTGCTTGGTGGGCGATCTTTTATACAAAAAATCGATAAGATAAACTGAGTTTAATACAAAAACAAATTTTCGCCATAATATACAAGCTTATCCTTAAACTATAACATGAAAAGCATTAATATGATTTTTAAAACAAAATAGAAATTAAATTAGGGGTAACTTATTCATTTTTCCTCTTTTACTTGCAGCCCTGCCAGCGACATTGCTGCATTATTTTTAATATAATTTAAAGCCAGCATTCACGATCATATTAAACCTTACTGTTGAAGATATCCAGAAATAATGATGCAAAATTATTTGAAAAGGTATAGATTCTTCGAAGTATCTTAAACTTTAGTACAAAAAATATTAACATAACTTTATTTTAAAACTAGATTTTAAGTTTCAGTTGGGCATGATCAATAAATATCTTTTTCTATGCGTATCTATTAATAATGGAATTTATGGTATAACTTATTTAATTGCACCTTCTACAATTCAATAAATTTCTTCTACAATTCAATAAATCTCAGCCAGACTCTGTACTGAATGGACGCAATTCCTGAGCTCTGATATTGCTTCTACTTTTGCATACTGCTAATAATTTTACTTTTGGAAAGTTTTGAATTTTATGTACTTGTGTTTATATTCACATTGTTATAGTTAAGTAATTGAATATTAGTGGTTTTTAGCGATTTAGAAGTTTTCATAGCCTGCCGGCTTAATTTAACTTAAACTTGTGACGGTTATAAACTAATTTTAACTGCGCGATGCCGTCGCAGAAAGCCTCGTGTATTAGGTGTGGGGTAAACCGGTGGTATTCGGATTTTAAAGATTATAACGGCGGTCCTATGGCGATTACCGAGAGATCAGTTTGTTTCTTTTGCGAGTTAAGGGAAGAAATAGTTGACATAAAACGCAGTGTACGTGAGGTAATGGAAAGACTTGCAACGCTTGATGATGGCAGGGGTAGGGCTACGGTTGACGAAAGCCGAACCAATACTAACGTTGAAGACGTTAGTAATTTGAAGGGTGAGGTGCGTAACCTAGTTTCTAGTTTAGGTAGCTTATCGGGAAGGTTGGATAGAGTTGAGGTAGGGGTTAAGGTTGGCCCGAGATTAGTAGATGGGGAGGGATTTAGAGAAGTTAAGGGTGGAGCTAGGCCGTGAACGTTAGGTGATAGGAATCCCCCCCCCCTATCGAGGTTTCGAACCCTTTCGCCCATTTGGAAAGGGACGTGAATGAGGGGGAAACTATTTTAATTGGGGGACTCTTTGGTGCGCCATATGGACACAGAGTTCGTTAAACGGCATCCAACCAAAAGGAGGAGGGTCTGTCTACCAGGGGCCAGGGTTGATAGAGTTAGAGACGAAGTGGATAGGATTGACGTTGTCTCCCGTCACTCGATGTTGGTGACTATGGTAGGGGGCAACGACTCGTATAGGCCCGATACGAGAGTGCCTGACCTTTTGGAGAGATATAGGGGGTTAATTAGGTCCATAAAGGCGAGGTCAGATAGGTCTTTAGTTCTAGGTATTACCCCTAGGCACGGTTTGGGTCTTAGGATTACGTCTAAAACGATATTTTTGAATAATAAATTAGAAGAGATTTGTGCTGAGGAAAATGTACCCTTCGTAAAGCTGTGGTCAGAATTCAGTGATCCTAGCCATTTTATAAAAGATGGGGGTGCATTTTAATGAAATAGGTAATGCTAGGCTAGGTAGGTTAATTGACGAAAACTTGCGAAAGCTGTATAGGTCGAAGCTTTCTTTAAACGTTGTGGGTCCGGGGAACGCGAGCCCGACGTGAAAAATAGTTTAAAACGCAGGCCCGTGGTAAAAAATAATTTAAAGTCTTTTATTGTAACGCGCGTAGTATTAGAAATAAATTAAACGAATTTAAGGCGATAATTTATTCCGGCAACTACGATATAGTTGCTATCACTGAAACGTGGTTAAATACCGTGACTCGGGACTTCTTGGGGGAATCTGATATACCAAGTTTTAAACTCTTTACTAATGATAGGTTACATAGGATGGGTGGCGGCGTTTTGCTGTACATTCGTAATTCCCTTAGGGCTATCGAGGTTAACATAGATTTTCCGGCAGCAATTAATGCGATATGCGTTGAAGTTAGGGCGCGTATTATTAGTTTTAATTTTATTGTTGTTTATAGACCTCCCGTTCAACCCCTCGATACCGATACTAGATTTTACTGACTTCTTGGTAACTTTATTGACAATCGCAATAATATAATTGTTGGAGACTTTAACTGCCCTAATGTTAATTACGAGAATTTTACTGGTAATGAAGAGGGTTTGAGATTGATTGAGTTCATGGAAGATAATTTTTTACGACAGATGGTTACCGAACCAACGCGCGGTGACAATATTTTAGATTTGGTGATGACGAACGGCGAAAATATAGTCGAAGGTTTAGAAGTAGGCGAGAGTTTAGGATGTTAGTGATCATCAAATTCTTAGGTTTAAGTTACTGATAGAAAACACTAAGGATAGTAACGTAATAGAACTCCCTGATTTTCGTAGGGCCAATTTTGATAGTTTTGCGGATAGGATGAGAGTAGTGGACTGGGATAACTTATTTATGGTAATGACACAAATTTGCATTGGGAGGCGTTTAAAGAAAGTTTTATGAATATTGAAAGGGAGTTTTTCTTCGTAGGCCCAAGCGCGCTAGAAATCATGGTAGGCCCAAGTGGTGGACTAGGGAAACAGGTGAGTTCATAAACGAGCGTAACAGAGCGTATAGACTTAACAAGCGCAATGGCACGGCAGCTAACTTTAATAGATATATCGAGCTTAGACGTCAGGTTAAAAGATCAGTTCGGAATGCTAAGCGTAATTTAGAGATACTTATAGCTGCTGAAAGTAAACATAATCCAAAAAAGTTTTTTGAATGCGTCAATAATCGTAAGCCGATAAAAGATAACATAGGCCCTCTAGTGGATGTTAACGGCGCTTTGGCTTCTGACGCTCTGGCGATGGCCAGTATTTTCAATAATTTTTTTGCGACAGTTTTTACCATAGAAGACGTACATAATGTCCCCGACGTGGACGATATCGTTCCATTTAGTAGCGAGACTATTTTGAATGAAATAACTGTTTACGAGGGTGAGATTGCGCATTACTGTATATCGATAGGCTAAAAGTTTGCAAGGCTCCAGGCCCTGACGCTTTTTATCCCAGACATTTGAAAGATTTTAGAAAGTTATTGTAGGCCCCTTAACGAAGATTTTTAATCAGTCACTGGAATCGGGAATTATTCCTGAAGACTTCAATTTAGCTAACGTCACGCCTATTTTTAAAAAAGACGACCGCACAGTAGCTAGCAATTATAGGCCCATTAGCTTAACGTCAACTGTCGGTAAACTTTTGGAATCCGTAGTTAGAGATCGTATCATCGATCACTTAGAAAGTCGAGATTTGATTAATAGTAGTCAGCATGGGTTTTGACGCCATAGATCTTGTTTAACTAATTTGTTAGAATTTTATAACGAAATAGTGCGCGAATACGATAGGCATAGAGCGGCTGACGTTACTTATTTAGATTTTAAAAAGGCGTTCGATACAGTTCCGCATAGAAGATTAATTGCGAAGGTTAAAGCGCACGGTATACGCGGTCAGGTAGCTAACTCGTTAAAGGAATGGCTTCGTGCTAGGAGACAGAGGGTCGTTGTTAATGGTAGTGAATCGGGGTGGTTCGATGTAGGTAGCGGTGTCCCACAGGGTTCAGTGTTAGGCCCATTGCTATTCGTAATTTACATTAACGATATAGATGTAGGATTGACTAGTAACGTTTCAAAATTCGCGGACGATACTAAAATAGGTAGTAAGGTTGTTAACGAGGACGATAGAAATAGGCTCCAAGACGATGTAAATAGGATTATGGAGTGGACAGATAAGTGGCAGATGCAATTTAACGTAGACAAATGTAAAGTTTTGCATATAGGTTCTCGTAACAATAATTACACGTATAAGATGGATGATAGAGAGTTAGCGAGCGTTGACGAGGAAGTAGATTTAGGCGTACGCGTATCTAAGGATTTAAAAGTTAGGAACCAGTGCCTGGAGTCTTGCGCAAAAGCTAATAGGATGTTAGGCTTCATAGCGCGTAATTTCGAATTTAAATCGAAGGATATTATATTGCCCCTTTACAAGTCCCTAGTCAGGCCTCATTTAGAATATGCCGTTCAGTTTTAGTGCACGTATTTGCGTGAGGATATTGATAGGTTAGAAAGGGTTCAGCGTCGTGCCACGAAACTAATTCCGTCATCGCGCAACAAGCCTTATAAAGATAGGATTAAAGAGTTAGACTTGCATTCACTTGAAACTAGGAGATTAAGGGGGAGCTTATTGAAGTTTTCAAAATCGTTTAACAACATCGATAACGTAAATGTTGACAAATTGTTCACTTTCGATAATAGCAATACTCGTAATAACGGATTTAAGTTGCGTGGCAGACGTTTCATCGCTAAAAACTTCTTTACGTTTAAAGTAATTGATAAATGGGCTACATCCTCTACCTCCCTATGGAGTGGAGAATCGGTCTGCAACAGCTGGAAGAATGTGTTGCTTTGAGTTAAGAATGTGTTGTTCTTGAGTTAAGAATGTATGAATTTATGGATCACCTGAAGGTCAAGGCCCCCCCAGCCTTCGTTAGTTAGCCTTATAAGGCTAATTAACGAAAATATCACGACGTAACCTAACCAATCGTTAAGGCAACTGTACGCCCTTGACGATTGGTTAGGTTAAGTCGTGATATTTTCGTTAGTTAGCTTTATAAGGCTAACTAAGGAAGGCTGGGGTACCTGATCTTCAGGTGATCCGAATTTATAAGTATCTATAAATATGTTTATGCTAGTATAACCGTGGATTATTCTTATGTGATTTTGATAATCAGTTACTGTTATTCAGATCGAAACTGTTAACAAGTTCTTTGCGATAACGTAAATTTTGACAAATTGTTCACTTTCGATAATAGCAATACTCGTAATAACGGATTTAAGTTGCGTGGCAGACATTTCATCGCTAAAAACTTCTTTACGTTTAAAGTAATTGATAAATGGAATAATCTTCCCGCGCCCGTCGTGAACTCTACCAGCGTTAATGTGTTTAAAAACCGTCTAGATAGGCATTTTAAAAATATTAACGTTGTTTAAAATAAAAAACAATTGGCAACAGGAGCTCTGTGGGTCGTAATCGGGGATGAGTCTGTTGACGTCTAATGCCAGCTTGTGACATGCCAGCGTGTGATATGCCAGCTAAAAAAAAAAAATTAGACTAACACGAACTTAGTTATAGCTTGTTGAGTAAATTAACCCACCTTTTGTTATTCTTTATACTTTTTTCTTCTTCTCTCCTTACTTGCATGTCTGTATCTCTCTTTATTGCATGTCTGTAGTTTACATGGTATGATAGTGTTTGAGTTAAGAATGTGTTGCATGGTTTGTAATGCGTTCTTATTTTACTTCTTTTCGTTTTTCACGCCTTTCCAGCCTAGTGGGCTACATCCTCTACCTCCCTATGGAGTGGAATGTGTTGCTTTGAGTTAAGAATGTGTTGTTCTTGAGTTAAGAATGTATTGCATGGTTTGTAAGCGTTCTTATTTTACTTCTTTTCATCTTTTTACGGCAGAGTGGGCTCTACCTCCTTATGGAGTAGAGGACCGTTCTGCAATCTTTCCTATTCTCTCCGACTATTTTTCTGACTTGTCGGCAGTGGCCGGCGGATGATGATGGTGACTCTTTTTTCTCTTTTTCTGAATTAATGTTAACCCACGAGTGATAGGTGTTGCCAGTGGCGGTCCTAGCTTACATGACGCCCTGGGCGAACCTCACCTTCAGCGCCCCCCCCCTGTTCGCCAACACACACACATTCGAATCCCCCCAAAATAAAGGACAGACATAACTCTTTCACAAATAACTTTTTATTGGACTAATTGTTGGAACTTCAGAACCAAAACAAAGACTCAAATTTCTGAATTTTACAAATCCTTCATCACGTAAATAGAATAACTCACTTAAGAGAATGTAATTATGATACTATGAACAGGAAAAATACAAATTAAATTGCACAACTGCCATAAATAAACTAGAGAATCAAATTTCTAAATTGTACAAATGCTCTATCACATAAATAGAATAAGACACTTAAGAGGGGTAATTATTATGCTACACTTTGAACAAGAAACAAAATAAATTGCACCACAGCACAACTGCCATCTAAAGCCTGACTCTTCTTACCTTCCTTGATGCAAAGTCATGAATTAAATCATCATATGAAATCTGCTCAGCAATTGTATGATTTATACTGATGATGGCCAGACCGGTAAGGCGTTCCTGTGACATAGTTGACCTCAGGTAGGATTTGATGAGCTTCAGCTTTGAAAAGCTCCTCTCTGCTTCAGCAACAGTGACTGGAAAGTAAGACCAATTCTGAGAGCAGTCCACAAATTTGGATATATTTCAGAGAGCTCCCTTTCATGGATAAATGTCAGCAGTTCAGCAAGGATATGGTCTTTGATGGCAAGTCAGGCAAGTTCTTCAGCTCCTGTGCAAGCTCTCTGCCATCCAAGTCAGATTGTCCCTTAAGTGTAGTGTAGTACTAAGGTTCACACATTGTTCTGTCAGCTCCTCAAATGTGAGATTTTGGAAATGTGTCAGCACTCCAAACTTCTCTCCCACAATTTCCAACGTGGAAAATCTTTCCTGAATGGCTGATGTTGCAGCATCAACCACTGCATTGAAAAATGTCACCTCCAGCTTCTTCAAAGCATCAATCAAGGGCTCATCAGATGCTTCATAGGAGAAGTGCCGCTTTGTGGACCTCAGCCGTTTTTGTTTTAACACAGCCTCCACATTCATTTGTTCACAGATATCTGTGGCTGCCATTTGTGCGCCACAAAACCTGTTGCCCTGTAATTGCGGAGACCTCTCTCTGTTTTTTTTAGGAGATTTACTGCAACATCAACGTGCATGCTAGGAGACTGCATCTGCTTGCTCACATGCTGAATTTGGCACAACAGGTCATGCCACACCACTGAACAATGGCGAAGCGGTATGACCCAACCTCCTCTGACAGAGATTGAGCCTCGACCTTTATTACAGAGTCTTTGGTGTGGTCCCTCACCTCGATCAGTGCATCTCTCACTGCAGCTGCCTGATATCTCAGGGGCTCCACACTCTTGATCTTGCTTTCCCACCTTGTATCAGACACATCTTCAATGTGATGTTCACATGTGTTTTTCAAAATGGCCCATCGTTGTGTGGAGGCTGAAAACAAGTTGTAAAGCTTCTGCAAGATGCCAAAGTAACTTGTGGCATCAATAGATCCTTAGCAGCATCGGCCACAAGCAAATTCAGAGAATGAGCCCCACATGGAACAAACAGAGCTCTGGGATTAATTTCTAGGAGCCTGGATTGAACACCCTTGTTTTTTCCCCTCATGTTGGCCCCGTTGTCGTATGATTGTCCTCTACAGTCCATGAAAGGAACTTTTAGCTCCTCCAGTCTCTTCAGAATCAGAGATGCCAAATGTTGACCAGTGGACTCCTCTGCCTCCAAAAACCCCTGAAATGTTCCTTTATATGGGGCTTCCCCTCCAGTGACACAACCCGAATCACAACTGACAACTGTTCAGTGTGGCTGATATCTGGAGTGCAATCTAGAATTATTGAAAAAAACTTTGATTGTTTGATGTCGCTCACCATTGCTGAAATGGTCTTGCTGCTCGACAAATCAATGAGTTCGTTTTGTATGTGGTGGCCGAGGTAGCTGGTGTGACTGGAGGTCCCTTTTTGGACACGGTTAATGTGCTCTTGCATTATAGGATCAAATTGTGCCATCAGTTCAACTTCTTTCAGAAAATTGCCATTTGATGGTGAGAACAATTTTTCTGTATGTCCCCTTAGTGCCAATTCCTAACTGCCAGAGAATGCACAATAGCAGTGAGACGTGTCAGCACCGCTCTCCATCTCAACTTCTCAGCCTCCAGAAGTGCCATCTCCTGCTTGTCAATGGTCTCCCCCTTTCTCATCCTCACTGCCAGTTCTTTCCAGATTTTCATAGAATTTAGGTATTCTGAACTGTTTCATGTGATGTGAGCAATGAGCTTGCATGCTTCCAGTCCGAGAGTCCCAAACTTGTTAAATTTATTTTCCTCTTGGAAAATAATGTACAACAGAAACAGAAAAGGCTGTTGTTTTTTAAGGAATAGACCAACCAACTTCTGGTTATATTTTCCCCACTAACCAATGACTTCCTGAAGTATTGATGGTGGAAACTTCTTCCGTCACTGTCGTTTCTAGGGAATACAAAGTCAGATGGTACTTGACTTGGTCCCCTGGAAACCAGTTGTGTCCGAATTCTCTCAGTCAGAACTGAAGGCCAGTTAGCAGGGTCGGTGGACAGAGACTCATCCTCAGGAGGCGATTCTGCTCCAGGCATTTCTAATAGAAAGAACAAGAGCATTACTCATTAGTATACACACCTAAGTTAGATAACACATTATTCACAGCACTTTGTTATGGTGGTGGTTTATGGAATTATGGTGGTGAAACACCACACATACCCAGTAACCCAGACCCAGTGATAATAACATTATAATTTATAACTGTTTGCAAAATGCTTTGCAGGGATGCACACACACATACACATACACACAACGCACACACTCACAGACATATGTGCACACAAACTCACCTGAAGAGTCCTGCCGGGGAGAAGTAGAAGCAAATGGGTCTTCATCCTCAGGATCAGACTGCATTTGTGGAGACATATGTGAGGCTGAGGAGGTAGATGGCTCCTCAGCCTCAATAATGGCAGAAGTAGACGGCTTCTCATCCTGGCTAGTGGCAGAGGGTGTTCCAAAATATTTCAAAAGTGCCCCTGCAAATAGTAAATTAGAACATAACAGACCAATGCATGAATAGGCTAGTACAATTAATTTAACATGTTATTAAGCACAATTTATTAAACTTTTAGAATAGGAAACAAATGAATAATACAACCTCCTTGGTTAATGGCTAATTATATACATAATAGTACACTTCAAATGACTCAGAAAGCTATATCACAAATAGCAGTGCAATATAGCAGTGAAGAGTAGATGACATAGCTCTATACCTTTATCTTTTGCTCGTTTCTCCTCTTCTTCTTTCCTCTTTTTTCTAAACTGAGCACCTGATAGCTTTGACCTCTTCTTATCCATTTGCGGTTATTTGACAGACCTTAGTGGCTTAGTGTGAAGATTCGTTCTGTAATAAATAATATACATTTCACTATTTAACCAAACCCAGAAAAATAACATTACATATGTTAAAGTATGGGCCTTTATTCCCAATAATATTAATCTGGAAGCATTTTGCATTGTTTAGGTCTTTTATGGGAAGGTTTATGGAAAATGCAATAGATGGTTTTTTATTAATAAAAATATATTTATTGATCTTTTATTATTTATTTTATTTTATTTTTTATTTTTATTTATTTCTTTATTTATTTATTCTTATTTTTATTTTTATTTTTTTTGCAGGCGCTCATGCCGCCCCTCCACAAATGCCGCCCTGTGCGGCTGCCCATATTGCCCATATGAGGAACCGCCACTGGGTGTTGCTACTTAACCCCTTATTCTCTTCTCTTAACCCCCTACTCTTTCCTTTCTCTCTGGCTAACCTTAGAATGGATCTTAGGGTCTTTGTTAGCCTTAGCTTCTATAGATCTGTAGAAGATAACTTATTCCTACCAGGATTCGAACCCGGGTCTCTGATTCAAAGAACAGGCCGTTTACCATTAACCTTCGACAGGATAAAAGTTAACAACGACCTGGCCCATCCCCATGAAGGTAGACGCCATCTGGAATTTTTCATCCCTACATGTACAGTTGTCCGCATATGTAATGTTCCTCACCTCACAGACGACTCCGTACATGTGGTAACGCCGCAGCAATAGTCAAGGTACCCCCACTGGGGGAAGGTGGGGTGGAGGGGGGACAACCGAGTCCAACAACATATAACATTGACATAGAAGTAAGGCGCCGTTCAAAACAAAAATTACGTAATTTGCTAAAACCTGACCCCCCCCCCCCCCCCGTAACGTTCCATAACGTGTGGGGTGGGAGAAATGTTACATAACATCTTATGGGGTGCCTGGTCTAGCGTTACAGAACGTTCCTCGGGGATCTGGACAGTGCCGTATTAAGGATTTTGGGGCCCTGGGGCCAAAATATTCTTGGGGTCCCTCAACAAGACAAATCTTCGAGTCATGTAAATTAATAAAACCATTTATTTCTAAATCAAATAATGCAAGTTTTACACAAATACCAAGCTGCTACAATTACACAACTACAAGTCCACTACTAATTTACCAAAGTTGGTCACAAAATCATCCACCACCAGTATACAAAAGTTTTTGAGCTGCTTCATATCACTAAATTTTCCAATCACAAGCTCAGTATTTAAATTCTGCAAAATATTCTTTTCCATGCATAACAATGACAGACTTTGCAATTTCTTTTAGGTTAGCATTTGACGTTTAACATTTTTAATCATGCTCAAATGAGAAAAAAAACGCTCCGCAGTTGTATTTGACATCATCAAACACAAATAAATGCGATAAGCAATGAAAGCATTTGGGAAAACAGCCCTCAGTTTGTGAATTTCCTGTAGTACTCCTTATGGGCGAGTGTCAGCTAAAGCGTTTTGTTTGCCAAACAGTACAAGATGCTGAAACTCAAATGGGAAGCTGTCCTCAAAATCATTTGGGTAATGGACTAGCCAGATTTTTTGTTGCTTTCGATGCTTCCTCTGAAGTTAGTTGTTGTTGTTTAGCCGATCAGCCCACCTTGATCGAGCAAGCCGGCGGCACGCAGGTAACCGATCGCCCTCTTCGGAGTGGACCAGAGGTTCAGCGCACTAGTGATGTTGTGTTGTGTTCGTTGTTGTGCTAGAGCGGTACAGTCTGTCATAATGTGTTCAATTGTTTGTGGTGTGTCGTGGCACAGGTGGCAGGTGTCGTCTATGGAGTTGTCTAGTCTGTGTTTATATGTCCGTAAGTTGGGGTGATGTCCACATCGGAATCGTGCTAAGTTAACTCGATCCGATCTGCTCAGGCTGATCTCTGACCTGTTAATGGGTGGCGGCTTCGCACCTAGGACCGCATTCGGACCGAGTCGTGTCAGTGCTTTGTGGGTTAGGTGTGTGTGTATGTGTTTTCTGTACTGTGTGATGTCTGTGGGGCGTGGTATGGAATGGAGTATTTGGTTATAATGTCTCTCTGGTGTTACCTTAATGGTGCGAGGTGTCGGTGCGTGATTGTACATGTAGTGGCAAGGGTGTTGTGGGTTAGTTGTCGCTGCTGCCATGAATTGTGTTCCCCTCATGTCTAAATGTTCCCTAACTTTCAGTATTTTTGTTTCTGTGTGCAGGTGTTCTATTGGTGTTGTTTGAGTGCATCCTGTAATGATACGAAGTGCGTTGTTTTGTATTATCTGTAAGGTGTTTATGTGTGTGTTTGAGATAATGGGTGCCCAGCATGGGCTAGCATAGTCCATAACTGAGCGAATATATTGTTTGTATATTAATGATGTTGTTTCCTGCTGGTGTCCAAAGTTTGTGCCTGTTAGTACCCTAAGCGTGTTAAGTCTTGACGTACATTTGTTTTTAATGTCCTAAATGTGGTTTACAAAAGATAATGATGTGTTGTATGTGACCCCAAGTATTTTGGTCCTGTGAGTGTGTGGAATGTTGATGTTGTTTAGTGTAAGCTGTGGAATTACCTGGTGTTCTTTTGTGTTGCTTGTAAGCAAGGTGATGGTTGATTTTGTGGGCGCTACTTTGAGTCTATTGTGTGTGAGCCAGTCTTATATACTGTTTATGTATGTTTGTAGGTTATTTGTAGCGGTGTCGATGTTGTTGTGGGTGGATGTTAGAGTGATGTCATCTGCATATGATGATAATGTAAGCTTGTTATCTATGGGTGTTGGAATGTCATGCATGTATAAGTTGAAGAGTGTTGGTGAGAGAACAGAGCCTTGAGGAACCCCGTTCGGAAAAAGCTTATTTTTGGATGACTTGCCATTAAATGTGACATGTGAGTATCTTCCTGAAAGATAGTTGCTTAGCCACCTTTTGGTGTTATTGTGCATGTTTGTGTTGAGTATTTTGTTTATGAGAGGGAAGCGTGGGATAGCATCAAATGCTTTACTAATGTCTATTGTTGCTAATAGTGTACGTTGAGCTGGTCGTCTGGAGTTGATGCCATCCATGATGTGCTGCGTGAGGTTAGTGAGTAATGTCGTGGTTGAGTGGTGAGGTCTGAATCCATGTTGAATAGGCGATAGTGGAATGTGTGGGTTGGTGATTTGTAAGATTAGTCTTTCTGTTACTTTGGAAGGTGTGCATAGTAAAGTAATGGGTCTATAGGAAGCTGGTTCTGTTGGATTTTTGTTTGGTTTGAGTAGTGTAATAATTTTACCTTGTTTCCATATGTCAGGAATAATACAGTGTTGGTATGAATATGTGCTGGTATTTGTGAGAGCTAGTATTCCTTGTGGGCCCAAGTGTTTAAGGTGTATGTTAGATATGTTGTCTGGTCCAGTAGCCTTCGAATTCGTAATGTTTTTGATGATCTTGGTGGTCTGGTCTGTATTGAAGGGTGTAATGGTTGTGTCGAGTCTGTAGGTTTTCTTGTGTCTGGCTGTTTGTCTGTCTGCATGTTTCTGGTTGTTGTCTCTGTTTAAGTGACTTATCTTTGCGTAGTGATTAACTAGAATGTTAGCTTGTTGTGTGTATGTTGGGATATTATCTGAAGTTAGTTGAGAGATATTATTGAGCATTCCAAATTTATCATTGATATCATTATAAACATCGGCCCCTAAAACAGCTGGGCCATGGGGCCTGGACCCCCCTGCCCCTACTTAATACGCCACTGGAACTGGGGTGTCAAGTTTTAGCAAAAATAGCGTCACGTAATTTTTGAACGGTCCCTAATTATAATGTAATATCTGTGTTCATAAAGATAAATCATTAATATGATCGTGAGCAGCGTTGAACTCTATGTTTACTAGTCTTATGCAGTAATAAAGTCCCATTATGATTACTGCAAGTCTATATGAACAGATACCACAATACAACTTTTTATATACTAGCGAATTTGAACCAAAAATAGAGATGACACAACCATCCTCCACACTCCCTCATTCCCTTTCCCCACCCACCAGTCTCGCGTATATTAAATCATTATGTAACAATACTAATAAAGCTGTTTGTAGAGTCCGTGTGCAGTTTTAAACCTTCACTAACTATGAATCTACACGATTATATATATATATATTATATATATATA
Source organism: Bathynomus jamesi (assembly GCA_023014485.1). Taxonomy (NCBI): domain Eukaryota; kingdom Metazoa; phylum Arthropoda; class Malacostraca; order Isopoda; family Cirolanidae; genus Bathynomus; species Bathynomus jamesi. The sequence continues at coordinate 33,727 of JAJOZX010000360.1, read as the reverse complement.
TATATATATATATATAGGCTGACCATACGTACCGTTTTGAACGGGACAGTACCGTTTGTTTTATATTTCCTGGCCGTCCTGTCGTTTTAATAAAAATGTCAATTTTGTTCCGGTTTATGTACTTACTTTTTCATGAATACAGAATATTACATAACCCCGTCCCTTTTTTGCCATCCCAATGTCCCGTTTTTGTCTCAAGGAAATATGGTCAGCCTATATATATATATATATATATATATATATATATATATATAAACTAAGCGAAAAAAAGATTGAGACTGTGAGAGGGAGCGAGGTAGATGGACAGAGAGAGTTCGTGGGAAATGGCTTATCGATTGTTACGCAAAGAACTTGTTAACAGTTTCGATCTGAATAACAGTAACTGATTATCAAAATCACATAAGAATAATCCACGGTTATACTAGCATAAACATATTTATAGATACTTATAAATTCGGATCACCTGAAGATCAGGTCCCCCAGCCTTCCTTAGTTAGCCTTATAAAGCTAACTAACGAAAATATCACGACTTAACCTAACCAATCGTCAAGGGCGTACAATTGACCTAACGATTGGTTAGGTTACGTCGTGATATTTTCGTTAATTAGCCTTATAAGGCTAACTAACGAAGCCTGGGGGGCCTTGACCTTCAGGTGATCCATAAATTCATACAATATTATACTAATGTTTGTGAAATGACGTTGATAGGCCAAACCGTGGTGTTGATATGGTTACTTGCTGTCGCCGTCCAGGAGAGACTACATATGGGCATGTCAGTGGAAATCGTAAGGTGACGGTTGCGTGAAGCAGGCTATCACCACCCGTTTGTGGCTGATGCCTATTATATTAATAGTGTGTTCCATCGTAAATGAATCTCTCGGTAAGATAGATTTGAAGCTCTCCACACTGAAACCTATTATGCTAAATGGATTGTCTCTGCAGAGGATAACCTACACAAAATGAGGAACACCATTCGGAAGGGTTGGGAAATTAGCGGCATTCATGACATTCTTGTTATAATACTGTATACTGTAATAATACAGTATAATTTAAAATGTTTTTACTGCTTTTACTTTACAATGTTTTATTACAATATACTGAATTTACTTTTCAAATAAAGTTCTTTAATGATCTAAGTTTTATTTTCTTACTATCTTCCAAAGATTAGTTTAAATTGTCAAATTTTCCCCTGCTGGATATTTTCACAAACGCGAAAATTTCCTGCAGGCGAACATTTCGCATTCACTAGTATACAAAAAGTTCAGATCATCTGAAGATCAGGGCCCCCAGCCTTCTTTAGTTTGCTTTATAAGGCTAACTAACGAAAATATCACGACCTAACCTAACCAATCGTCAAGGGCGTACAGTTGACCTAACGATTGGTTAGGTTAGGTCGTGATATTTTCGTTACTTAGCCTTATAAGGCTAACTAAAGAAGGCTGGGGGCCCTGATCTTCAGGTGATCCAAAAGTTCTATTGTAGTAGATGTTCATATAGATTTGCATTAATCATAATGGAACTTTATTACTGTATAAGACTAGTAAACTACATGGCGTTCAACGCTGTTCACGATCATATTAATTGTTGGTGCTACTGTAGTATGCGGTCTACCTACGATTCGGCGGTCTACCTTTTAATTATAGCTTCTTATCTTGTTTACTAATTGTTTGTTTACATCCCATTGTCAATCGCCCTTGACGATTGGTTAGGTTTAGCCATGATATTTTCGTTAGTTTTAACGAAAATATCATGATTAAACCTAACCAATCGTAGGTAGACCGCATACTACAGTAGCACCTTAATTGTTTATCTTTATGAACACAGCCATTACATTATAATTACCTGTATGTCAATGACTGAACATTCAATTGTCCTTTAGATATAGAGTATATGTCTGTGTTGTATGTTGCTGGACTCGGTTGTCCCCCTCCACCTGACATTCCCCCAGTTGGGGTACCTTGACTAACGCTGCGGCGTTGCCACATGTATGGAATCGCCTGTGAAGCGAGGAACATTATATATGCGGGCAACTGTACGTATATTAAGTTGTGATATTGCACCACTAAAATTGTTAATAAATTTGCGTGAAATATGCTTCTTTTTCTTCATATATAAATATAGGTTGAACTATTGCCTTCATTATTTATTGGGTCTGTTCCCAAACGTGGCCATTCCTATTTCAGTATTGGTCCAAAAATGAGAAATCTGTAAGTGAGAACCTCAAATCAGGAAATTCTCAAATCGATCCATTCTCATTTTGGCAGTTGGTTGCGTTACGTCTCTTTTAACCCTTTTTCCAAGTCAGGAAACTCTTTTCTCAAACTTGGAATTTTCACTTCAAGTATTCCCACTTCTGGACTGCGGGTGAGAATGGGAATGACACTATAATCGGTAAATTTTACGTTTTAGATACATTAGTTTTTGTTTTTCTTCCGTAAGGTACATCGTGGCCACATCGCAACATCACTTCACGTTAGATCAGCAAGGTTAATTGACGTTGGGTTTGTTCAGTAGTTGGATGGATGACCATCCTCTTCTCTTCAGATGATGTAGCGATCCGTAGATGGTTCGCATCCCAAGTAAAGCTTCATATAGGTGGCCTCCGCCACAGGACCTTTGTCGTTACGAAGGAGGTTAAACAATCTCGTTATTATTATTATTATTATTATTATTATTATTATTTTTATTATTATTATACATTCTTCTCATATACGTTTATTGCAATTAAAAATGAATTTGTTATGACACTGAATATTCATATTACGAACACTTGAATTAAAATTAAAAATCTGAATCAGTCTTACAGTACTTAATTTGTCCTAAAATTCTTCTTAAATTTCAATTAAAAATGAAGTAGGATCCATATTGTCTTCAAACCAAATTGATCGTCCTTCCATAAAAGATTTTTCAGTATGAAATTGCAATGTCGTGTACACTGTACAGTCCACTATTTTCGTCTTCTCATCGTTTCTGAGAGAAAGACTGAAGATAAAACAAAGGAATCGAAATTGAGTGTTGGCCTTTAAACCATATTCGCTTTCTTGCGTTTCGGCATGCAAACAACCTTCTTCAGCCACTCGTTTATTTCTAAGCGACGAACTACGTATCGAACTCCACTGTATTGATCCTACCCCAACGGCACTGAAATCCACGATTTGACCGATGTACCCATAGGTGCTGTATGGACGACAAGAAACAATTTAGTTTAGGAATTATGACCGGAAATTCATGATTTCCGAGGGATTTGTTTCTGGGACCCTCTCGAAATGGGAGTTTGACGCTGTGCCATACTGCATTCACTTCAACTATATTCGTTACTTTTAACCATTTCTGAAGCGTATTCTATACATTGTAAGAGTTCCTGAGCCTTTAAGAGGATTGTATTGCTTTGCAGTGTCTTCCAAATCGTTGTAATTAATTCAAACTTCATGAACTTAAAATAAATTTATGAAACACAGTTTCGTAAAATAATTCTACGAAATTCAGCATTTATTGCGTTTATACAAACTCATCTATTATAAATTTAACACTATGAAACGTCGCACCATCGTAAAGCAGAACAAATCAAATAATTCTGAAGTCGCATCTTAAATTACGAGAGTTTGAACGTTAAAATATTTATGTCACGTTTATACATAGTCGATTACATAAATATTCAACATTAATGTTACAGTCAATGCGCGAAACCAGTTATTTCACGTAATGCCTAAATGTTTCAGGCATTTCGCGAAATGGCCTGTGATCCTTAATCATATTATCAACCTAAACTAACGTTAAGCGAAATGTCTGAAACTTTTTCACATTACGTGGAATGCCCGTTTCACACATTGACTAAAGTGTATATGCTTAGGTTCCTTCCGACCATTGGATGACCTCGACAAGCCCGTGTCGTTTTATTATTCAGACGTAACATAATACAGAAATCAGGAGGTGTTTTGGGTGGGTAAGAGAGAGAGAGAGAGAGAGAGAGAGAGAGAGAGAGAGAGAGAGAGAGAGAGAGAGAGAGAGAGGTGGAGAAATCATAGTTTTTGAAAGATATCAATTTTTGAAATTGTATCATATGACAATAACAATAATAATATACTTTGTTTCTTCATTATGCAGATGGTCATAAAAAATTTCTTCACGTTTTTAGGGTTAATTTTATCATCTGTTAATTCACACAACCTCCCCCCTCCTCTCTCTCTCTCTCTCTCTCTCTCAGGTAGTCCCGCTCCAACAGCAGGTAGTCACCCCAACAGCAGGTAGTCCCTCTCCAACAGCAGGTAGTCCCCCTCCCCCAGTAGTTAGTCCCCCTCCAACAGCAGGTAGTGACTCTCCTTCAACGTTGGAGGGGGCTCAGGCTCCTGCGGGGATTGTCCCCTCGTTAGTGAGGGGCTCTTCAACTCCCGACAGCCCTGGCTGTTCGGGAAACGGGTCGTGCTAGGGGGCGGTCAGAATAGGGGAGGCTCCCTCCGTGCAATGCTTTTTAATGCTAGGTCGATCAGGAACAAGTTTTGCGAGCTGCGGGCGCTCTTAGCATCAGAATACCAGGATATCGTTGCTATCACCGAGTCCTGGATTCATACTGATCGTAGGGACTACGTTGGGGAGTTCGAAATTCCCGGGTATAGAATGTTTCGCAAAGACCGCACCCGTGGGGAGGGGGTGGGGTACTAATATACGTCAGAGACGCGTTGAGTCCGGTTGACTGCCAGTTCCGGTCGGAACGGGAGCTGCTTGGCGTCGATCTGAACGTGGGAGGGACGAACTATAGGTTAATCTTGGTGTACAGACCTCCGCATCTCCTCCTCGAGGAGGATACAGCCCTGTACACCGAACTCAGTAGCCTGCTAGGGGATAGGGTGTGTGTAGTTTTAGGAGACTTCAACTGTCGCGGCATAAAGTGGGAAAACAGGACTGCCGATGCTGAAGGGAGGATGCTAGTTGACTTTGCTGATGAGAACTTCCTCACTCAGTGGGTCAACGAGCCTACACGAGGCGAAAGCGTTCTAGACTTAGTATTCACGACCGAAGACAACCTCGTCACTGGCCTCACCGTTGACGAATCATTGGGCGGGAGTGATTACGGTCTTATTAGGTTCCGTGTGTGCGTCCCTCGGGTGAAGCGTAGTAACTCGAGAGGCAGTAAGCTCGATCTCCGGCGGGCGAACTTTGTTAGCCTCAGGGATAGCGTAGGAGAGATGGGGTTAGAGGTTGGCGGCGATGTTGAGGGAGTGTGGAGTGCATTCCGGGACGAGTTTATGGTGCTGCAGTCTGCTGCCATACCCTCAAAACCAGTGACCCCTGCTTCAACGCAGCCTAAGTGGTTCAATCGTGACATCGCTTCGGCTATCCGAAATAGGAAAGTAGCGTATAGGAGCGCGAAGGCCAATCGTTCCTACGAGAACACTGAAGCGTACGTCCGCCTGTGTAGGGAAGTGAAGGCGAAGGTTAGGCTAGCGAAACGTAACGAAGAACTACGGGTGGCAAGCCTCTGCAAGGGGAAGGTGCTGGCCTGGATAGTGTTAGATGTACCGCGACAGTCGTTGCCGATAGAATAGACAAACTGAGCGCGTTTAAGGCTCCTGGGCCAGACCAGTTTCTCCCCAGAGTGTTGCGAGAAGTGCGCGACCAGGTGGCTCTCCACCTGGCTACAGTCTTCAACAAATCGTTGGAGATGGGCCAGGTGCCTGGTGACTGGAGGGAAGCCAACGTGACCCCTATCTTTAAGAAAGGGGATCACGAAAGTCCAGGGAACTATCGTCCCATTAGTCTCACTTCAGTTGTAGGTAAATTATTAGAAGGGATAATAGCTGATAGGATCGTTGACCATTTGGATTCCTACAAGCTGCTTGGGGACTCCCAACATGGGTTTAGACGGCATAGGTCGTGTCTCACCAACTTGTTCGAGTTTTTCCACGTCATGTTGAGTGAGTACGATAAGAGTAGGGCGATTGATATACTTTATCTCGACTTTCAGAAAGCCTTTGATAAGGTACCTCACCGCCGGCTAATGGCGAAAGTGCGCGCGCTGGGTATCGGTGGGGAAATAGGTAGGTGGATTGAAAACTGGCTGAGGAATAGGCGGCAGAGGGTGGTAATTAAAGGGGCTAGTTCGGGTTGGGCCTCGGTCACTAGTGGGGTTCCTCAAGGTTCCGTTTTGGGGCCACTGTTGTATATCATTTACATAAATGATATCCACGGTGGCATCGTCAGTCGGATCGCCAAATTCGCTGATGACACCAAGCTTGGGGCCAATGTTGGGACGCCCGAAGCGATCGAGGAACTGCGTGCGGACCTAGGTAGGATAGGAGAGTGGTCCGAAAAATGGCAAATGCCGTTTAACTTGGGTAAATGCAAAGTGATGCACATTGGCTACGCCAATCCCAAGTCGGACTACTCGATGTTGGGTAGTAATATCGAGGTGACTGATTTAGAAAAGGACTTGGGTGTGCTAATTAGCAGCGACCTTAAGTTTACGAAACAGTGTGTAGAGGTGGAAAAGAAAGCCCAGAAACTATTGGGTTATATCAGGAGGCAATTTCAGTTTCGAAACAAGGAGATTGTGTTCTCACTGTACAATTCCCTTGTTCGGCCGCACCTGGAGTATGCTGTGCAGTTCTGGTCACCCACCCTCAGGAAAGATATTGAGAGGCTGGAGCGAGTGCAGGCGAGGGCCACAAAGTTATCCCTTCCGTTAGGCATATGGGCTACAATCGACGGTTACGCGCCCTGAACTTGTTTTCGCTTGAAACTCTGAGGCTGCGCGGTCAACTGATCGAGGTTTTCAAGCTCTTACGCGGGTTCAACGATGTCGATTTTAGAAGTATGTTTAGTTTAAATGATAACCCAACTCGCAACAATGGTTGGAAGTTGGATTTGAAACGGTTTAGGTCTAGTGTGTGTGGGAATTACTTTACGTATAAGATCTGTGACACATGGAACAGGTTACCTTCGGAAGTTGTGAACAGTTCCTCTGTGGATCAGTTCAAGAAAAGGTTAGACCAAATCTTGCACACTATTTGAGTGTATACAAAATTTTCCCTGGCACCCGTTGCCATTGGTACCTCCTCGGTATGGGCCGCAAGGCCTTTTGAGGTACTTCTTTTCCTTGTAACTCCTTGTAACTCTCTCTCTCTCTCTCTCTCTCTCTCTCTCTCTCTCTATATATATATATATATATATATATATATATATATATATATATAAATAAAAGCTATTGACTTCTCCTTAGGGAAACGGAGCTTACAGATGAACAGAAGGACCAACACAACGGCAAACATTTTCATTTATTTTTTGTACTTCAGACGTTTCGACAAATCTTTTGTCATTATCAGTGAATTAAGTCTTAAAACCTTAAAACAAAAGTAAAAAGTGAAAATTACATCAATACAATATTAAAACCATTAAAATTAAAACCTTAAGACAAAATGAAAATTGCATCAATACAAATTAAAATCATTTAAATTTCATCACAATTAAAATTAAATTAAATTACCTCATTAGGTAAATACACAATGTTTACATCCACCTCCATACTTGGCAAAGCCTAAGAGAAAACTGGATGGTCAGAGGATTAGAACGTATATGTCTATGAGAATCGGTTGGTTAGTTAAAAGAGCTGTAATTTGTAGGATGAACTATTATTGTTAATGGAGGGTTTGTTTCTATAGATGTACAAAGATTCTAAAATTCGGAGTTCTGTGAGGTTATTGGATCTAGTTAAAATTTCAAACTGAGTTTTGTGAAGGGGATGGTTGTTTTCATTACTATGGTTTCTAATTGCGGATTGTGGAGGGCTACTGAGGGGACGGTTGGTACGGACTGACAAGCCCAAATGTTGAGAAAGGCGTACCTCCAGTTGGAGTTGAGTGCTGCCAATATACGCAGCCTTACAGCTGTCGCACGTGTATTTGTAAACAACATTGGGGCATACAGTTTTGGGGAATTCATCTTTGAACTTTAAAAAATTTGATAATTTAAGTGGGTTGACGAAGGCGAATCTAAAATTTATTTGGGGATAACTAGACTTGAGCAGTTTGGACAATTCACCTCGAATACGCAATGATAAATAACCATAAAAAGGTAATTTAATATATCTGGTTTCTTTTTGTACTGTAGTTATGGCGAGTTTAGTATTAAAAGTGTTATTTAAAAATTTCTTTAATTGGTTATCAAATAGATTACTAGAAGGGTAGTAATTGTTAATAAAGTACTGTTTTAAAAATTTTAATTCTTCGTTTAACGAAAAGTAATCTGAACAAATACGGTAACTTCTTGTTAATAATGTTACTATAGCACTAATCTTATATTTATAAAACATACAACTTAAATAATTGGTTCCCAAGCCAGTAAAAGTTTGTTTTCGAAATAGTGAAGTTGGAACTTATTATGAGCCCGTTTAACTAAAACATCCAGGAAAGGTAAACTATTATTTGTTTCGTTTTCACATGTGTACTTAATATTACTATGTTGTTTATTAAGATAATCAAGAAAAAGTTTTACGTGTGAAGGATGGTTAAATATTAAGAAAGTGTCATCCACGTATCTTCTGTAATATATGGGTTTAAAACTACTAGGACAACTTTTCAACCAAATTTCTTCGTAATGGCAAAGAAATGCATTTGCTAGTGTTGGGCTCAACGGGGAACCCATAGCTACCCCATCAATTTGGCTGTAAAGGTTGCTATTAAATAAGAAAAGATTATCAAAACACACTAGTAGTATAGCCGAAAAAGGGGAGAGTGCAAGAATGTTGCAAGTGATTATGTAATGTTGCAAAGGGGGGAGGGGGGTTGCAAAAAAAAGTAAACAAAAACAAAAAAAAGGAAAAAAAAAAAAAAGAAAGAAAAAAAGAAAAAAAGAGTACTGGCCTTTGTTGCCAACCGGGGTTGCAAGGGGCATGCAACTTGGGGGCGGAGTTCTCCCCAAGCTATTCCCCCCAAAGGGCAAGAGAGAAAGGAGGAGAGGTGTTCACCTGGCAGGAGCCAAGTGCATATTAAGACTTCAGCCGAGTAGGCGTTGTTTTATAGGCTCCTAATCAGCCAGAATCAGCCAGTTGGCTGAGCCAAGGGTAGGGGTACACCTGAAGGAGAGAGAGACACCTGAAGGAGAGAGAGACACCTGAAGGAGAGAGAGAGAGACACCTGAAGGAGAGAGAGGAGTTCTCCCCAAGTTATTTTCGTTTTCCTAACCTAAGAGGCCTCTAAGGGGTTTTACCAAAGGGCCTGAAAGAGAAGGACCAGAGGTCCTTGCTCGGCTGGGAGCCGAGCTTGAATGATTCTTTCATCAGCTTCTCGGTCTTTTATAAACCTCTATTCTGGCTGAGTTGCCAGATAGCGGAATGTATTCAGTTGCCAGATAGCGCCATGTGTCCAGAAATCCATATATTAATCATCCATTGTGTAACACAATATATATGACGGTAGTTAATCCAATTAAATTCTGTTTATTAAATAAATAATTTTTACACACTCAATCTTTATTATTATGGAATTGCATACCTTTCCAGTTTTTTTTGCAATGATCGGATTGCTCTTGCTAGATATATATTATTATGCTTATATATATATACACATTCTTTTAAACATCTTATGTTAGGTATATGTATATATATATATATATATATATATATATATATATATATATATATATATGTTAAACACAGACCGTGCATGGCACAAGGAACTCTTCTGGGAAAATTAAATCCACTATAGTCCGAATAAGTAATGGTAAATGACAAATACCATAGTTTTTTTCCTTTTTCATGATTTTAGCCCGACGTGGGCAACGGGTCTCTCGCAAAGAGATCCCATAAATATAGCTTCCCTCACCAGCTATCTGCAAAGCAGACAGGATCCAGCTTTGGGACGTGGATCTAGGGTTTAAAGCAAACCTAGATCCCTACACTCAGAACCTCTATATAAGTAAAAGACTCGTTGCATTCACGTCGTGTTGAATAAATCAAAGAAAAAGGGGGTAACTATTGTATTTTTAGCCAAAAAAACCAAAACTTAAACCTCAACCGGGACATTGAGCGTCCACTTTTCAAGGCACGAAACACGTCCGTTTAGTATACACAAACTCAGAATGGTTCCCTGAGAACATTATATGTTAAACACAGACCGTGCATGGCACAAGGAACTCTTCTGGGAAAATTAAATCCACTATAGTCCGAATAAGTAATGGTAAATGACAAATACCATAGTTTTTTTCCTTTTTCATGATTTTAGCCCGACGTGGGCAACGGGTCTCTCGCAGAGATCCCATAAATATAGCTTCCCTCACCAGCTATCTGCAAAGCAGACAGGATCCAGCTTTGGGACGTGGATCTAGGGTTTAAAGCAAACCTAGATCCCTACACTCAGAACCTCTATATAAGTAAAAGACTCGTTGCATTCACGTCGTGTTGAATAAATCAAAGAAAAAGGGGGTAACTATTGTATTTTGGCTAAAAATACAATAGTTACCCCCTTTTTCTTTGATTTATTCAACACGACGTGAATGCAACGAGTCTTTTACTTATATAGAGGTTCTGAGTGTAGGGATCTAGGTTTGCTTTAAACCCTAGATCCACGTCCCAAAGCTGGATCCTGTCTGCTTTGCAGATAGCTGGTGAGGGAAGCTATATTTATGGGATCTCTTTGCGAGAGACCCGTTGCCCACGTCGGCTAAAATCATGAAAAGGAAAAAAACTATGGTATTTGTCATTTACCATTACTTATTCGGACTATAGTGGATTTAATTTTCCCAGAAGAGTTCCTTGTGCCATGCACGGTCTGTGTTTAACATATAATGTTCTCAGGGAACCATTCTGAGTTTGTGTATACTAAACGGACGTGTTTCGTGCCTTGAAAAGTGGACGCTCAATGTCCCGGTTGAGGTTTAAGTTTTGGTTTTTTTTGGCTAAAAATACAATAGTTACCCCCTTTTTCTTTGATTTATTCAACACGACGTGAATGCAACGAGTCTTTTACTTATATAGAGGTTCTGAGTGTAGGGATCTAGGTTTGCTTTAAACCCTAGATCCACGTCCCAAAGCTGGATCCTGTCTGCTTTGCAGATAGCTGGTGAGGGAAGCTATATTTATGGGATCTCTTTGCGAGAGACCCGTTGCCCACGTCGGGCTAAAATCATGAAAAAAGAAAAAAACTATGGTATTTGTCATTTACCATTACTTATTCGGACTATAGTGGATTTAATTTTCCCAGAAGAGTTCCTTGTGCCATGCACGGTCTGTGTTTAACATATAATGTTCTCAGGGAACCATTCTGAGTTTGATGTATATATATATATATATATAATTTATTTTTCATATTATAACATTTAATTTTATTTTAGTGTTTAACGTTTAGAAACAAATTTAACATTAACTTGAACTTCATTAAACTTGAAGTTAAACTTTTCGAAACAAATAACGTAGTTAACCACACATAATTCAACATAGAAAACTTAATAATAGAAAATAATTAATTTTATGGTTAACTAGTTTATTTCGACAAGTTTACTATAATTATATATATACAGTCTTTTAAACAGAAGCCTTATGTATAGAATTGGTTGTGTAATAGCTGATATTAAACTCTATCAACATGTTCTGAAAAGCACGGTCTATAAATTCCTTCCCCATATCCGTACAAAAATAGCTATATATATAGTGTTTCACTATAGATGTATAGATGTATATAGGGTTTTACAATAGATGTATATAGTGTTTAACGATTAGAATCAAATATAACATTAACTTGAACTTCATTAAACTTAGTTAAACTTTTCGAATGTTCTGTGGGATGAATCCTATTAAATTCTGTTTATTAAATAAATAATTTTTACACACTTATTTTTATTATAAATATTTGAACAACGAAACAATATGAAAATTTACGAAACAATTCAATTAAAAGTTGAAATTATCCAAAATACAATCCGCTAGAGGAAAGGGATTCCGAGAATCTGTTCAAATCGGTTCACCTATTGCCAGAGGCGATTTTTTTTCTGACCATAATGACCTTTCTCCCAGACAGCTTGAACAAAACCTCTCTCGACTCCATTTCTTAGATATGCCCACAATTATATATATATATATATATATATATATATATATATATAGAGAGAGAGAGAGAGAGAGTTTTTGTTCAAATAACGGGATATGCTTGTATCTTTTGCCATTGTGTTCGAACACAATTGTTCGAGCACAATTGTTCGAAAACCATAGTTCGAAAAACAGTTGTTCGAAGCAGCAATTATTCGACGTTATAATTGTTCGAATGAACAACCAACTAAATAAAATCTTAGTTGCCAAGACGCAAATACGAAGATGTAAATAAGAAGGTTAGCCTCTTCATTTAAACTATAACATTTATAGTGCTGCAGTAGTATACCACCCTTAAAATGGCAGAGTTTGTTTCTAGTGAGAAAGGAAATCCAAATCGAAAACCATACCCATATTATGTTATATCAGTCAGGGTGAGTCTTCTGCCACGTCAGGCGTACGCTAGGTTAGGCTGTAGAGCAATTTCCCCATGTCATCAACTTTCGGACAGTCAGGGATCGTTGGGCGTGATTTCCGACTTTTCCAAAAAATATGTGGCCGTAAAATTACCTACTGTACTTACCCCTACCATACCTCTTTGTTTAGGAGTGTATCGTACTTACTGATGTCATGCAGGGATGACACTAATAACATGTAAGTAAAAATAAAAACCGGAAACTATAAAAAATCTATTTAAAATAACAGGATCATTTGACCCGAGGCTGTCAGTAGTATGCCCGAAAAACATCGTAATGCACGATTTTTTCTATGGAGCAATAATAATTAACTCTTTCTCGCCGAATTGGTAAGCTTTTCACCCGACCTTAGACCTCCAGTTTAACATGGATTCAGAAATACATCTCGTCGATGGGGGTCGTTGCTTACTCTTCCACATTTCAACATAACAGGATTATTGAACCGGATTTAAAATAACAGGATCATTTGACCCGAGGCAGTCAGTAGTATGCCCGAAAAACATCGTAATGCACGATTTTTTCTATGTAGCAATAATAATCAACTCTTTCTCGCCGAATTGGTAAGCTTTTCAACATACCTTAGACCTCCAGTTTAACATGGATTCAGAAATACATCTCGTCGATGGGGGTCGTAGCTTACTCTTCCACATTTCAACATAACAGGATTATTGAACCGGATTTAAAATAACAGGATCATTTGACCCGAGGCAGTCAGTAGTACGCCCGAAAAACGTGTTAATGCATCATTTGACGAGTCAGTAGTATGACCGAAAAGCATGCATGATTTTCTCTTTAGTAATAATAACAACTAGCTCGAAGAGTGACAACGGATAAAGTTTTCACGTCACCTTAGATCCACAGTTTAATGTGGAAACTGAATGCTATTTTAAAAATATAATTAGGCTATATTTCTTTATTATAAAATAAGTTAACAATTATGTTAACACAAGAAAACAATACTATTAACTTGTAAGTAAAAATATAATATAAGGGACTACCATAGAAATGTAAGTGCCTATAATTCAAGAAACACGATTTTATATATATGTTACTCATCCGGTCCCGTTATAGCGGATTGGTACACGTCATAGCTCCACCCAGCTACATCGGCAGCCAATCACTACGAACATCTGGTCTTTTGGGCGGAGCTTGGCGATTGTGCATATAAAGGGGATATTTTTCAGTTGGAGTAACAGTAGCTATTTTCGCGTCAGTGATTAATCATTCCCTCCACCATGGACCTGTACGTCTCCCCAGACTTGTATGAAGAAAGTGACTGCAGCATTAACCGCAATTAATCTTTTTAACGCGATTGACCGTGATGATTTATTTTCAACGCAAACCGTAGAAGATATTTGCAGTGACGCTCCTTACAATCCGACGCAAGGGACTACCATAGAAATGTAAGTGTCTATAATTAGAATTTATATATATATATGGATGGGGTGTAGTATCTCGTCAAATAGATACTCGCCAAAAATTTTTTTATGTCAATCAATGTTATTTTGTTACCCCATTATGCTAAATCGAAATTTTTTATGGCATTCAATGTTATTCCTCGAACCAAAGATATCTTCACATAATGGGGATCTGTCTGTATACTCTGTATATTTTTAAAAGAATGAACATTATTCCTTTAAGGTCCGATGAGGATTTGACACTGTTATACAATCTTTTGAAGAATCTCGGAATACGGGGGATATACTGAACAGTCAACAATGTCACACATCCTCCACCATGGACCTGTACGTCTCCCCGGAATTGTATGAAGAACGTGATACTGCAGCATTAACCGCAATTAGTCTTTTCAATGCGATTGACCGTGGCGAATTATTTTCCAACGCAAACCGTTGAAGATATTTGCAGTGACGCTCCTTACAACCCGACGCAGGGGACTACCATAGAAATGTAAGTGTCTATAATTCGTTTTTATATATATATGGAGAGTTGTAGTATCTCGTCAAATAGATACTCGCCAAAAATTTTTTATGTCAATCAATGTTATTTGGTTATCCCCATTATGCTAAAATCGAAATTTTTATGGCATTCAATGTTTATTCCTCGAACCAAAGATATCTTCACATAATGGGGATCTGTCTGTATACTCTGTATATGTTTTAAAAGAATGAACATTATTCCTTTAAGGTCCGATGAGGATTTGACACGTGTTATACAATCTTTTGAAGAATCTCGGAATAGGGGATATACTGATCAGTCAACAATGTCACACCGAATAATGTAAGTGTTTTTCGATCTTTTTGGGATAAGAAGACAATATATTTTCATAAATTTATTAATGAAAGAAATCAGTACAATAAACAACTACAGAATATATCGTTACAAATATACGAACAAAACATTATAATATACAACGAGTACGTACAATTGGAAAACGGTTTTTTATCTGTCTGCATACCATTTCATCGTTTCGGCGAGTGTGACACGGGTCAAATAAATTTAAAAAATTTATAAATTCTTTATCATTTGACATATGCATGAGAAATGAGACGCAGTACATTCCGCAAACATTAGTAAAATATCCTTGCATGCGAAATGGGGTCCATACAACTTCGGGAATATGTAACTGAGCGAGAAATTTTACAATAATAGGGTCACTCCAGGGTTGAGTACCGAGTGAATCAAATAGTACAGGCGCTGTCTATTTTTAAAATAGACAGCGATCCAGTGAATCCCTTCATTACCGATGATGTCTGTGTTCACAATAAGACTACCGCATTCTCGCGTACTTGGCAAACTCAATGTTTCATTCTTCGCAAACACGCCGATAAATTTGGAACGTGTGACTCGCTCCATTACTTTCTGAAGTGTATTAGCATCCATTTTAAAAGTCAGTGATAACGCTCCTAAATCTATCTACTTCTATTAGGGCTTGCGATTCGAGATATACTAGTACACTAATAGGAGCGTCTATAGGCTTGGCGAATTCCAGCCGCACTGAGATGTTTCCGCTCTGCTGTGGGGTTAAATGGGTATTTACGCTAGCAGATAAGTCAGGTGTAATGTCAAACGGATAAAGGTTAAATTGATCAATGAATTCTTCCTGCGTTACCCCATTACCAAGCTCATCACAATCACCTGCAATATGGGTCAGATTACTATAGGCTCTGGCACAAAGCGTAACACAGCGTCTGATGAATAGTCCGTACCCATTGTTCCACCCAAAGCAGTGCCATTAACGTATAGAGTTATATTTTTAAGTCCGAAATTCTCGAATTTAAAGGCACTCTTTTTATATTTTCCATTCACCGAAGCGTGGTCCTGCATGCCGATTAATATCCTTTTAGGAAGATTTCCCAGGGCAATTTTCTATCTGCTTCGATGCCAACCCTGCAGGAACCGTATATAGTTTGATCTGCACTCTGTTAATAGGATATTTCACTGTAGCGTTTAGTAAATTTTTCTCAATTTCTAGTTGTTTTGGTGAACTTAATTTCACTCGCTGTACGCGGAGGTATGTGTCCATAATGTGAACCACAACGGGCTTTGCACCCTCTTCTTGATCCGCAGCCAGATTTAAGCAGATCTCAGGACTCGTGCGGGTGAGCTTTATTTTCATATCCACCCCGTTCACAAGCAACTTCTCCTGGAAAGTGAAATCTGTGTGCAACCGTCCAAAACACTCGTATATTTTCTTTTTAGAATTTTTAAATTTGTCCTTTATACTATTTTCATCTTTAGTTTGATAATATCCCCCCACTTAAAAAGGTAGCCTTCGCTTCTTTGGAAAAGTTGAGGACATTTTCCAGATAGGCTCGTAGATGATAGTACCCCGTGCCTGCCGATATGTTGGTCTGATTTAAATATACGTCACACTGGTTGAATATGGAGTGCAGAAAGTTTGTTTCAGGGTATACAGCATATTTGTCATCGCAGACCGTTCCATCAGAATGGGCTATACGTACTTAGCGTACATGTGCACACAGCTTGGATCAAAAAAGTAAGGGCCTGAGCTGGGTATCACGAATTCTATAGGTGCACTCGGAACTAATTGTGTTTAAAGGGTTAATTGTAATAAAGTCACGTGCTCAATAGAAACTTGGGTTGGAGGACTCAAAAAGGGACAGCTCCGATTTACAGCATTGTGAACTACATGGGTGGATGAAGCGTGCCATGGCGAAATAGTGACTCCTCTCTCGACAAGTGGTAAACAAACTATGATTCATGAGATCAATGTCCTTAGCTTATATCAGTCAAAAAAGTGGTCAACCATAGGTTTCATTCGCTTACAGCACTTCTTTTTTGATAGCCTTTTACGTTTAATACCACGTGACCCCTTCTTCTTCCGGCAGCCCGCTTCTTCCCGCCACCACGCATTTTCTTCTTGCATCTTTGATGATTTCGTCCCGTGTACGCTTTAAATGTTTTTTTAGAGCTTTTTAGGTTTAGCCCCGGCCAATATGTCTTCTGCAGTGTTAAGGCCTGATTGTAGCGCTTTCCTTCCAAGGTATCTGGCACCCCTCTTCAGCAAAGGAACAGCCGTACGTAGTATGGATGAAAAAAATGGACCCAAGTCCACTACCGCGCTGGTATCGCATCCCTCGATAGACGGTGAAAGGCTTTCTATCCATTATAACTCAGTGCGTCGAAAGTGTAGCTTCACTGTTAAGCTCCCGTTACCGAATGGGAAGTTTTCACCCTCAATCGTTCTTATATATATTGTGATATTGGTTATTAAATTAGTTGCGACATTCACATAATGGGGTCTGTCATATGTAATACTCAAACTCCTTCCTCTATGGTTGGGGATGTGAGCAATGCGCAGCAGGCGTGCCTGGGTATCCCCAACAAACTGGTGCTCCACTATATTACTGTAAATATAGCACATGTCTGGGACCTTTCAGCCAATTTCTCCATCTTCAATTGATACATTAATCTGGACAAGTCATGCTGTGTCTCGTGAAATGTCTCTTTGGAAGGCTGCGCTATATCGGCCATTGGCTAGAATTTGGAACTTTCTATGGTCTTTAATACGTCTGTTAGTCTTTGATTTTAGGATTAGTGTATGTGCAGGTTGTGTTACGATTTCGTATACTAAATCATTCGTAAGGTTTGAGTTTCTTAAACTTACGTTTAAGCCTCTCACAACATCCTCGGCCGAACCATATTGACCCGGCCCTAGTCTTACTTCTGTACTGTAATACCGTGCAATCTTAGTCCGAGCGATGCGCATAGTTTCATCCATAGCTACCCCAGCTTTTTCACACTCGTCAATGTCTCTAAGAATCGTAAAAAACGGTTTCTTTATGTTCAATATTTAAAAAGACGGTGTCCAGCTGAATTTCGCATATCCCCACCTCATACGAATCACGACCCAATTCAATGTGCCCATGGAGTTCTGTTACAAAGTTGGCTAGTGTGTTGTTAGGGTGTACAGACAGGGACGAGGAGGACGGGAGTGTGACGTAGAAATGGTTAGGAGCCATGTTGCATACTATTTAAGCTTCATTATTGCATCAGCTTTTATATAGGTGTTGAAGCTTTCTGGGTACCCTAGCCATTTCACCAGGTACATTTTTCTCCTCCTGAACCTTTGCTTCCTAAATTTTCTCAATTTTAAACACATTTTTTTCTAAATTAAACGCAACTTTCTGCAATTCCTCGCGGTAAAAGCCTCCTGAGATTTCTTCCCCATTCAAATCTTCAATGTAATACATCATTATCTCACCTTTAGGTCTCACAGCCCTAACTTTAAAAATCTCGCGTGTCCATCCTTGCTCAAAACCCTTTGCGAATTTATTCCCCGAACGCGACAGCCTTACATAATCATTGATTTTGAAGCGCGCAGAGTGTGGTGGTGTGGTGATCCATCTCTCCTCGGGAGCGTACCTCTTTCTAAAACTTCGTTAGGTGTTGTCCCAATCGTGCGATGGTGTGAGCGGTTGTAGGATGATGCCAATGATTCCAGAATGTCTAGAAATGTATGTGTTTTATGTGTAAAATAACGGTGCATGCGTTCCTTTATGGTGCGCTGAACTCTTTCAGCTAAAGAAGCCTTATGTTAGAATTGGTTGTGTAATAGCTGATATTAAACTCTGTCAACATGTTCTGAAAAGCACGGCCTATAAATTCCTTCCCCATATCCGTACAAAAAATAGCCAGGAACCCTGTTTTCTTTTAACATTAGCGTTTTGGTGGCTTTAGCAACTGTTTCAGGTGATTTATTTTTCAGAGGAACTAGCCACAGATATCTAGAGAATACGTCTATTATGAATAGAATGTAGCGGTAACCATCGTTATACACAGAATATCTTTGCATGTCTGTTAAATCTGCTTGCCAAATAGAATCAATCGAGGAAGCCGTTGTCTTGGCTGTTTTTAAACCTTTTTCTCACAGGCTTATGAAGCGTATAAGCGTCCTGCTCCCTCAAAAATCTTTCAACATCTTTTTTTCTACTCCGTAAACACTTCTGTACAGTCTATCTACGCCGCCGTAAGAGGATGGGGTAGAAATGTCATAATAGCGTTTAGTTAATACGTTAGCCATTTGCGTATTTTAGAGGCACGTGGGTAGGGTTGGTTTAACCTCTTCTTGCTCCTCTTCAAAGGTGTTACCGCCGGGGTGACGGCGCCTTCAATTGTGTCACAGGCGTTGCATGTTCCAATCTTTTAACCTGTTCAGATTTCCTATCAACGTTTTAGGGACATTTATTTGTTGTAGTCTTGCTTTAATATGCTTCCATCCTGATGGTGATGGCCTATCCCACTTTCTCACCAGATCATGGACAATGTCTACGATATTCGATCCCTGTACCTTTGATCCTTCCACAATGATCCCCCTGTATCGGTCCATTGTATGGCGGGATCCTCATTCAATAGATTATAAAGACTTAAGCCTTTACTCCTCAATGTAAGTGGGAGGGTATTTTTTAATACATGTTCGATATGTTTGTGTGGCTAATCTTTTTGGTTGGTCAGCTGTCGTCGGGCACAGATCCTATGTCGCCATGTCCCCCGTGCTGTGCCTAATAACCACAGGAATCTCTGTAGGGCTCTTATAATTTTCGTACTCGTGAAGAAATTTCTGCAGAGCTTCTTGGTATAAAGATTCTTTTCTCATCAGGTGTTTTTTCACGTTTTAATAGGGCTAACAATTCGCTTTCCATTCTTTTAAGTCTGCTTTTACGGGGATCTAGATACGTGTCTGGATTCCTTTGCAGTGAGCGTACACCTCGTGGGGAATCACTACCACTTTCTTCATTATATTAATCTAGTCAGTAAAGGACCCAAAACTGAAAATAAGATGGGGAGAAATGACCCTCCTGTTTGTACAATAATTCGTTTTTTTTCTCGCTACAGTTTGGCTTTTACGAGCGAGTGCACGTATTATGTTCTTGTAGCGGCGTAGGCGAGCCTTCTGATGGGTTTTCATTGATACATTGCAATTATAACGTTAAGACAGATTTCACAGATGCATTTTAAAAAGTCTGGCATCGATATTTTTAATAAACATCTGCTGCAATGCCCGGGGCAGTCGATGATAGATTTTTATTAATTCACGGTATTTCTTTAGTCTCTTTGTCATTCTGGAATATACACCGTTTCAGGCTCGTTTGGAAATATATTCGTTCGCAGAAGCACTCTAAACGTGTTTCGCGGATGAAGGTCGCAAAGCAAATATCCGTAACGCGTGCTTGTAGCTTCTTTATAAACTTCCAAAAACTCCTTACGCTGATTCGGGAACATTTGATTGGCTAATACCCCAATTTTTGATACTCTCTACGTTGCGCGAATAAGACTAGATATTGCGTATTTAACGACACATCGCGCATGTATCTATTTTTGAAAAATAGATTCTGATTGATGAAGAACACGCTTATGTTAAGATGGTGGAGAATACTGTAAATGTCTCGGCAAACGTTTTATCCATCTCCAACATGAGATCGTCAATTACAATGATTGTATGTTCATTTCCCTTTAACGAATTAAACGTCATATACGCCTTTGTGGAACAAAATATCATCTTGGTACTCGTTGAACACTGATTGATACGTCGAATAGCACCATATAACTTTATGCACACAATTTCGAGAACATCTCCCCCTTTTCTTTAATGATTTTAAGCATAAACACAGTTTTACCACATCCTGTAGGTCCAGAGATATAATATGTGGATGGGCTCGTGAATCTGAATTTTTCTACAGAGTCCATTTCTAACACGTCACACTCCTAAGTGGGTCATTTACAAAATATTACAAATTTTGAGTGCTGTTCCTTATATTTCTTCTCCCACAGAACCGTGAATGACGATGAGGTAGAGCAGCCCATCATTACGGATGACCTCGACGACAGTGTAGTTGTGATCTCCTCCCCTGCCAACGAACCCTCACCAGCGATACCGGTAGCACGTCCAAAGCGGAGGTATGAGAACCCACGTCAGGTATAAAGCGCCCGAAATACGCGCCTGTTGCAGCGGTAATAGATCCCCAACCCTCAACCTCTTACGCAACAACCCCAGCAGCACCTCCCGCTAATATATCCCCTTATTCATCCGCCGCCCCCCGTTCTGTTAAGTCTACAATAATAGAGCCCCAACCCTCAACCTCCTACGCAACAGGCCCCCTCACAGCACCTTCCGCTAATATACCCCCTAATTCATCGCCGCCCCCCGTTCTGTTGAGGATGGTATATACGCTCGAATTGGTGCGCTCCGCAGCCCCCACCCCAGCCTTGACTAGAAATCGGTATAGAGTCAGGGTCGACCCTAGAGTCATGTATAGCAATGGAATTGAGCGCGGGTACGCCGGGTTGTACAGCGTATTATAGAGTTTGCTCTTCAGAATCGTGACGAGCGTGAAGTCAGGACGAGTCTGTCCTTTGGATTCGGGTCAGATGACGTGATGTAGACGATTATTGGGTGATAGTGCCATTTAGACGTTTGGCGGCTGAAGATGTAGAATATATATTAGGACGTATAATGCAAGCCGCCCAAAGTAGTATAGCCTTCAATATGGACAACTTCACGGTAAATATTGACCATGTATACCGTGTTGCGGGCATAGTGCCATACCGTATACTCTTAACTTCAATTCTCCGACTATTTAACCGCATATAAACGTCGATCGTGGTTGCGGCTTTATAGCAGTACTCTTAGCACGTATGTTTACTGTACAAAATACACGAACTCAAAAATTTGGTTGCCTACAGTCGTGGAGCGTGCCCGTAAACTAGCTGTAGACTGTGAACTTGAATTTGACTGTAATATGGGTCCTGAAGAGCTGAGAAGGGTAGAACAGGAAATGAATGTCCGCATAGTTGTGTTTGGGTTGGATGATCGTCGTAGGACTGTGTATGTTTTTAAAAGCTGTGTGAGAGATCGTACAAGACCCCTACTTATTTTAGGATTGTCAGGGACAACGTATCTCCCCATAATCGCTAGTTATGACAAAAGTCGAAAATATGGGAGACATCATGATTTGTGTAAGGGGTGCCTCGTCGTTTGCGGATGATATAGTGAGACATGTAAAGAATCACATGGTATGTGAGCAGTGTAAAAGCACCAAATGTGAAAGCCGTGTAGTTGAAGCTGAGAAGAGAGACTGTGATGTGTGTAGACGCACATTTTTCAATAATAGCTGTTTTGATTTCCATAAATCAATTGGCACGTGCAGGAAAATGAGAATCTGTGAATGTGGTATGTTTCACAACAATGGATAATTGGGGAAATTTAAGCACAAGTGTGACGTAATTCACTGTCCTACATGCCAGGAGAATATAAGGCGGATGGAGTAAAGCATGTATGTTATATGAAAGATGCTAAGCCTAAAAATAACCCTTGTATAACTGTATACTACGATATAGAAACATATACGAACGCTGAAACCAAAGAGGTAATTCCACATTTACTTGTGAGCCAGACCA
The DNA here is from genome assembly GCA_023014485.1 of Bathynomus jamesi. NCBI lineage: Eukaryota > Metazoa > Arthropoda > Malacostraca > Isopoda > Cirolanidae > Bathynomus > Bathynomus jamesi. The sequence continues at coordinate 11,359 of JAJOZX010000360.1, read as the reverse complement.
TCTGTGATGAGTGTATGGGTATCGAATGTGACGAGTGCCCCAAATGTGGTAAACGGACAAACGTTTTTAAAACGAATGTCCGCGATAGTCCTGTGAAACTATTTGTGTCCTATATTGTCAAGTTAGCCGACAAGTTCAAAAAAATGACTGTGTATATTCTCGCCCATAACGGGGCAAAGTTTGACACGCAGTTCCTTTATAAGGAGTTGCTTGAACACGAATCCTCTGAGATATTTACAGGTGATCCATTGAAAAGAGGCAACAAATTAATACAGATGCAGATAAGAGGCAATGTACAATTTAAAGATACTTTATTATTCACACCTTGTAAATTAGCAAAGCTACCCAAGGTGATGGGAGTAGCAGCTGAAGTTTCCAAAGGATACTTCCCTTACACTTTCCTCACCAGCGAGACTTTAAACTACGTAGGCCCACCACCCCCCAAACATTATTTTGACTGTATGGATGAACGTGAAGACTTTGATCGATACTACGACAGTTTTAATGAAAGTAACCCTTATAATATAGCTGATGAATGTGAGCGTTATTGCGTGAATGATGTGCGCGTGCTTAGAGTATGTTTCCAGGCCTTTAGAAGGATGTACATAGCCGTTTCAAATGCGATCCACTGCAAGTCGCAACCACCATCGCATCATTATGTTTTACGGTGTTCAAGAATAACTTCATGCCTAAAGACACCTTAGCCATTATTCACCGAAACAACCCCGCAGTTACGGACACAAGGCTATTTACTGGCTCATACACCTACAGCAACAGACAGGTGTATACATAAAGCACGCCCGCAACACGGGTGAAGTACCCATTAAGATTAATGGACGTGTTTTTTGGGTTGATGGGTTAAGTGAAAACCGTGTCACTGGTGTGAAGACTGTGTACTCCTTTAACGGTTGCTGGTGGCATGGATGCCCCCGTCCTGAGTGCGGAATCACCGGAGATATCACGGTAGGTCTCCTGCCGACTGTCTCATCACCCGCACCCGCGATCAACTTATAGGATCACAGTTCACTCACAAAGTCTTGTGTGGCATGAATATGATGCACGGATGGACAGACGAGGTGTACCGTGAGGAAATAAAACGATCAAGCGTTCAATGGTGCTGGATCCTCTCAAATGTGGTGATAGCTTGTTTGGAGGACGTACAAATCCTTTCAGACTATACTTTCCACCTACGGAGGGCGTGAAGCTCCATTACTACGATTTCTGTTCTTTATACCCATACGTGATGAAGAGCAATCCGTACCCCGTGGGCGCTCCTGAGAAACTGGTGGGACCTAGCCTACCCTCCATCAATGAATTTTCAAAAAATTTGAATGATCGTTACTTTGGGCTCTCTTTCGTAGACGTACTCCCCCCACGCAATTTATGGATGCCGATCTTACCTGTCGTTATCGACGACAAGCTCATGTTTCCCCGTGCGTGAAGTGCGCGGAAGAGGATAACGGCGAATGTAACCATATACCCCACCAGCGTAAGATCAGAGGCGTATATACAAGTCCTGAGTTGGCCCTAGCCGTACGCCATGGTTATAGAATACTGAAGATACATGAGGTGTGGAGGTTTCAGAAGCTACCCAACCTTTTCACACCATATATAAACACCTTTTTGAAGGATAAGGTTGAGGCATCAGGGTATCCGCGAGGAGTTGATACCGAAAGATGAAAAGTATCCTATATTCAACGTTACGCGACCGCGAAGGTATACAACTTGATCGTGTCCAAATTGTAAAGAATCCTGGCAAGCGCTTTAGTGCAAAGTTGTGTCTAAACAGTCTATGGGGAAAATTTGCGCAGAATACCGGCAGAGGGAGCATTCATTTGGCACAAAGTTATAGCGATGTCTGGGATTATGCCAATGCCCCCGATAAAGAGGTCATGGAGATCGTAAATGTAGGTAATACTTACGTAATAAAGTACAACACACTGAATTTGCCACAGATACCTCAAGGGTTACAAACATACCTGTGGCCAGCTTCACAACAGCCTACGCCCGTATAAAACTTTGGGGTTAGGCATGCATTCTCTTGGGCGGAGAGTTTGTATGCCGATACAGATAGCGTGATATTCACAGAGAGGGAGGGTGAATACATGCCCACTATTGGGGAGTTCCTCGGCGAGCTCACTGATGAGATCAAGGATGAGTATGGGGACAACGCATACGCCGACTCTTTTGCCTCAACAGGACCTAAGACTTATGGGGTACGGGTCAGGGTGGGGGAGGAAATGAAATATATCGTGAAGGCAAAGGGTATTACGCTCAACCATGCGAATCGGGGTTGTTAACTTTGAGTCGTTGAAGGATCTAGTATGTTTGGACGATGATGAACAACCTCCCCAACTAATTGTAGGCACCCACAATTTTCGGGCGCAGAAGCTGGGGGGCGTGAAGGAACTTAGGGGTACGAAGGTGTGCCGTAACACCTATAGGAAACGTTACCAGTTACCTGGTACCTATGATACCGTACCCTTTGGATACCAATGATGCTTCTATTGTTAACTCACACGTCTTGTATATAATCGTATCTATTGATTTATTACACGTATTTGTAAATATATATATATATATATATAACTTGAATATCTCGTTCATTAAATCGTATTTGTAAAATTGATTTATTACACGTATTTGTAAATATATATATATAACTTGAATATCTCGTTTATTAAATCGTATTTGTAAATATATATAACTTGAATATCTCGTTTGTTAAATAAATCATGTTTCAAATAGCGTTTCACTTTCTCCTTTGTGTGTGTGTGTGTGTGTGTGTGTGTGCAGGTGAAAGTTCTAAGCTCCGCCCACTGTAAGACCGTGAGTCATGCTACTATCTGGGAGTCCCTGCGTGGTCAGTCGACCGCAGTAAGCCCGAGAGATCAGACGTGTATTCAGATCAGACGTGTATTCAAATGGCTACCTTTAATATTGCTTGCACAACGTTTACGAAATGGTATTCAGTAAAGTGCCAGGATGTGGTGGATACCGAAAAACTTCCTATTCCTCCCTCCTATGCCTCTTTTAAAAACACATTGGATTGTGCGAAGTTCCAAGATGTACAAATACTCTACGGATGTTCTGGTGAGACCGTTGAAGGCTTTCGTTGCACAGACGATGTGCTGAAGTATACTGCAGAGCTAAACTTTATAAAGTCTCACATACACCGTGAAGTAAAAGAAACAACGCGTGCAGAAGAGAAGCAGCAGGTATGGATAATGAGTCTTGCTGATGGGTGTGTGACAAGCGGTATTACGTCATGCTACACCATGTCGATTACTCATACCCTACGACTGAAAATGTGAATCTCGTGATCATGGACAATCTTAAGTATTTTTATCACTATATTAACGTATATCATGATGAGGTTCGTAGTGAGGTTGTGGCTAGTGCCCTGCGTGAATTTTTAACAGAGTTTAGAGACGAGTATCGTTTGATGGGCAGAAAGGAAAAATATGAACATATGTTCCTCTCAAATAGTGCGCCGGAGTGTGGAGATGTTTAGTAAAACATAAAATGTTCCTAGTTCTTATCCAAAATGTCTGGTGCGTAGGCTGGTAGTGATGAAATTAATTCTTGTACCGAAATATGTACAGCAATTCGACTCGCGGTCATACGAACAAGCCCATTCACGTATCATCGAGTCAGCCGCCCGTCGAACCATTCCTACCTACCTGCGTGCCTCACACGGCTCATAGTTATCTCAGAGCTTGAACCGAGTGGACGTGCGCTCCTCGAATACGATGGAACTTCCTTTGAGCAGCATTCTCAACGCCTCGTACGATGTGTCCGTGACGAAATCGTTGCGCGTGTTCAGGCGTAATTCCGGTACCATTAGCTATGTACTGGAAACGGAATGTAGACCGACAAACAAACGGGTTTATTTAAGTATCGAGGAGATGAATAGAATCTTCGTGATAGTTGAGAAGTGGAGTGAAGATCGTTATAAAATACCTGCTAACGTAGGTACAAGAAGAGAGCAGATTAGTGACGCACCCTCATACGCCGTTGTATGTACGTTGTGTATAAATAACGATCGGCCGTGCATTGATATACGGCTGATGTGGAAGAATGCTTCTGATAATAACGCTCTTGTTCCTACGCGAAACCGTTTCATCCTCGACAGAATGTTTGAAATCGTCGGATTCCGTAAGCTGAAACCTATATTAGACGCGCGTGTTACGGATATGCTTTATTTTGATACAGTACTTGAATACGCCTACACCGCTCTGTTCGATCGGTTTACCGAGTGTAGGGCTGGTGAGAATGGTCTAGAGCTGGACGTTTATTTAAAAAGTTTAGACTCTTTGAAATACCATGAACTTTGGTACAAAGCAATTGATCGGTACAAGGCTGAGCTCACCTACACCGTTCACCCTGAAGAACTATTGCTTTATATAACGCGCAGTTGTCGTAACGATTTAGAAGATTATTTCAATTGCCGCTATGTTGAGTGAGTTCACGATTGAAAAGCTCGAGTCGGTAGAAATAAACCATCGATTGGAAAAGCGTGTTTATAAACTTGTGTTTAATAATGTAGCTAACGATGAACTCTTTGTGCGTGCTTTTGATTGTATTCTAGACGTATTTAAAGATGACTTACCAACCGGTTGTAAAGTGGGAACAACAAAATATTACTGAACGATATGAAAGCCCTTCATATCGAATACAGGTTTCCCTATACTTTAAGCGGTGAAATATTATTAGGCCGCATATACTGCGTAATGCAGAGCAATAATGATGTAATTGTAAACTCGATTAAGACCGAGTTTAGTATTTTGAAAAAAAGTGAAATGTATTTATATCTATATTTTGCGTGATATTTCCCCTGTACGATTATAGGCATATTTCTATTGAAATGTATATTTATTTCTATTTGAAATGTATATTTATTTTATATACTCGATTAAGACCGAGTTTAGTATTTTGAAAAAAAGTGAAATGTATTTATATATATTTTGCTTGATATTTCTCCTGTACGATTATGTACATATTTCTATTGAATTGTATTTATATATATTTTGCGTGATATTTCCCCTGTACTGTTATGTACATATTTCTATTGAAATGTATATTTATTTCTATTTGAAATGTATATTTATTTTATATATATCCATAATTGTGTGTATATATTTCCTGTACTGTTATATGCATATTCCTCAATTGAAATGTATATTTATTTTATATATTTATAATAAACAGAATGATGCGATGTTGTTTTACTTAATTATATCATGTTACGCCTTCTAAACCAACTTTTAAGAAATATAATAATGTATACAACGGTATTGCGGTATCTGGCAACATTTACGCCTTCTAAGCCAACTGGCTGAATAGGAGTCTATAATAGTGTATACAATAATAATGCTAAAAAGTGGTATCTAGCAACTCAGTCTTCGATTAGAATTAAATGAATACATGGCGCTATCTGGCAACTCAAGCCATTTACAGCCAACTGGCTGATTACGCGTCTATAATAGTGTATACAATGGTATCTGGCAACTCAGTCTTCGATTAGAATTAAATGAATACATGGCGCTATCTGGCAACTCAAGCCATTTACAGCCAACTGGCTGATTAGGAGCCTATAAAACAACGCCTACTCGGCTGAAGTCTTAATATGCACTTGGCTCCTGCCAGGTGAACACCTCTCCTCCTTTCTCTCCTTTCTCTTGGGGGATAACGCCGCCTCCAAGTTTTCCTTGTTGCACCTGCAGCATCCCCCCTTTAGGGGGATTTTTTTTTTTATGATTTTTTTGCAACAACCCCCACCCCCCCTTTGCAACATTACATAATAACTTGCAACATTCTTGCACTCTCCCCTTTTTCGGCTATACTACTGCCCTTGACGATTGGTTAGGTTAGGTCATGATATTTTCGTTAGTTAGCCTTATAAAGCTAACTAAAGAAGGCTGGGGTCCGAATTCTACATTTGATCCAAAAATTGTATATAAATGCTTAAACCCGATTAAAATCGGTCCACTAGAACAAATTTTATATCAAAATAAAGCTCAGACTCGCGCGCGTCTAGCGCGATCAAATTCGGGTAAACGGAGTAAACTCGCCCTAATGATGGCGTCACTACAAATTGCCATCTTTCGCCATATATCCACTGCCAAGCAGTGTTTCCACTTTCAAAGAAATTTCCTGATTTCAGGAAATTTTGGGCTTCAAAATCCAGTTAAGGAAATTTTGAAGGAAATCAGGACTGAAAGGAAATTTATGGAAATTACAGATAAATAAGAAAAGTTTTTCTATAATATTCAAAACAAATTATCGTTATAAATTATTATTGTAAATTTTAATTGTTAATAGAAATCAGATTGCTTTAAAAACTATTCCCCCTACTTCAGTAGAAGCAGAAAGTCTTTTCTGCTCTAGGACTCTTTGTTACCAAACTGAGATCGAGATTAAATGACGAAACCATCGACAACATTTGTTTCTTGAGGCAATATTATAAGTAGTTCTCTATTTTCTTTGTGAATTAAGTAAAAAAGTAATTTTTGTTAAATAAAAGAGATTAAAATTGTTTTTTTATGATTAAAAAGATTTTTTATAAGTAAAAGAGTTAATTTTAGTTTTTTGGTTTCTAGTAAAAGGAGCTATCTACATAATTTTTTTTATCCTTAACTCTGGCTCAAATATTAATTCTTAGCAAGGTAAAAGAATACAATTAACAGTCAAATTTAATATTGGACTGAGACAATTTTCAATGCTTTCCCGGGAATTTCCCGGGATCCCGGGATTCGTCGATTACGCTCCCGCTTTCCCGGGATTGGAGAGAGCCGGGAAATCGGGCAACCCTAATATGTACGGCATGCGAAGGTGCCCCCTCAGGGCATTTGATTCCGCTCGTATGTAGGAGAATTACGAATACTGACTAATCGGGGTCCTTGGTGTAGTGGTTAACATATCCGACCGGCAGTTGGATGATCCCGGGTTCGATTCCTGGGAGGTACTTCATTTTTCATTTGCTCGTTCTCCCTCCTCATCTTGTATGGAACACTTTTCTACACAAGCGTCGTTCTTTACATATATATATATATATATATATATATATATATATATATATATATATATATATGGTACTTTTCCATTATACCCTCACAATTTCTTCTTTCCCGGTTAGGTCATCCCGGTTAGGTCAACTGTACGCTCTTGACAATTGGTTACTAAATGGTTAGGTTAAGTCGTGATACTTTCGTTGAAATGTTAGTTAGCCGTCTCTAGTTAGCCTTATAAGGCTAACTAAAGAAAATATCACGACCAGGTACTGTACGCCCTTGACGATTGGTTAGGTTAGGTCGTGATATTTTCGTTAGTTAGCCTTATAAAGCTAACTAAAGAAGGCTGGGGGCCATGATCTTCAGATCAGCTGAAGATTTTCGGATCAGCTGAAGATCATGGTCCCCCAGTTTTCCACCTGAAAATCAAGGCCCCCACTTTTTCCCACCTGAAGCTAAAGGCCCCCACTTTTTCCCACCTGAAGAGCAAGGCCCCCACTTTTTCCCACCTGAAGATCAAGGCCCCACTTTTTCCCACCTGAAGATCAGGGCCCCCAAATTAAAGGAAGATAAAAATAATAAGTTCAGAAAAATTTTATTGTGATAAAAAAACAATTTATGAGAAACATAAAGGTGGATCGGGCTGTGTGTGTGTGTGTGTGTGTGTGGGGGGGGGAGGGGTAATCTTCAGGTGATCCATATATATATACACAGCATATGCCAGGTTGGGTTAATTGAATGCCCGGTTAGGTCAACTGAATAGCCGGTTAGGTTAACTGAATGCCCGGTTAGGTCAACTGAATAGCCGGTTAGGTTAACTGAATGCCCGGTTAGGTCAACAGTACGCCCTTGATGATTGGTTAATTTAAGTCGTGATATTTTCGTTAGTTTTAACGAAAATATCACAACTTAACCTAACCAATCGTCAAGGGTATACAGTTGACCTAACCGGGTTTCAATTAACCTAACCGGGCATTATATCCCATAGAGTGAATTGTTTGTTTTATTTGTCAAAACTGGGGGGGGGGGAGTATCTCCAAGTGGGACGGACTGGGGTGGAGTATCTTCAGGTGGATCAGGCTGGGGGGGGGGAGTATCTCCAGGTGGGGCGGACTGGGGTGGAGTATCTTCAGGTGGATCAGGCTGGGGGGGAAGATCTTCAAGTGGACACTCTCAGGGGGAAGATCTTCAGGTGATCCCAGATCAGTTTTACGCAATGATGATAGAGGGAACTAACATAACCACTACGACTCCTATCGGTGTAACCTTAACCTAAAAATTTAACATAAAAATAAAATAAATTTTGCCACCTGAAGATCAAGGCCCCCAATTTTTCCCACCTGAAGATCAGGGCCCCCAGATGAGCTGGGGGCCCTGATCTTCAGGTGATCCTTATTTTCTTTACTAAGATTATATGTTAAAGTTTAATTATGAGACTGTTATCAGTATTTTATTTGTTGGGCTTTTGTGCAAAAGTTTTTCGATACATTATATCACTGGGGAACAAATTTCAACTTTTTGTCTATTGAATTAGATTTGACAGTTAGTTCTAGGTAATTTGGGTGCGCTGAGCAGGAATTTTTACTCGGTTTTGCTCTATCAGGTCCTGATTTTGCTCAACACCCCTCCTCTTTCGTCGTATTCATAAAAAGGTTTTTTTCTCAATACTCGCTAAGTCTTTTTGCAGTTACACATTATGCAACTAGGTTTTTATCTAGGTATTTGTACCTATTGTTATGGTATTGTTGTATTATGTATATTTTTATATGTAACACCCTAAAAATATTTTTAATTTTGTCATTTTTAACCCATTTTAATATTAGTAAATTAAGCTAAAAATATCATAGAATTCTAAATTTTCTCGAGCGTTCCTGTTCTCTGTAGAGTATTCTAGAGGGACAACTAAAATATATAAAAGCGACTCGTTTCCAGAGTTAATCAGTCAATTCAATCAGTCAGTCAGTCAGTCAATCAGTTGAGTTAGTTAATTAAGTTTGGGCATTAACATAATTTTGAATTGGCATATGATTTAGTGAGTAATTTTGTCATCGTGATTTAATATAGTTGATTTAATTAGACGTAATTTATATTGTACCTACTCATCCGTGTTTCTAGTTTAATTTCATAGATTGTAAGTACCTATTTCATAATAAGTACCTATTTAAACTAATTTTTGTGTTTATATTTCAGATTTTCTTAAATTTATATGAATTAAGGGCTTTAAATACCTTTACAAATTGGCAGAACAATCAAGCAATATGTCATCAAGCACTAGAAAGTTCAAATGCAAAAACAACCCTGATTCCTTCTGTTATATATGTGGAAATTTTACACTTCCACATCAACGAGCAAATATAACTGACTTCGTAAAAAGAGCTTACTTAGCTTATTATGGCATAAAACTGGGGGACCAAGATAAATCGTGGGCTCCACATAAAGCCTGCACTATATGCATTGAAAGACTGCGACATTGGACGAAGGGTTCGGATTCAAAAATACCTTTTGGAGTTCCGATGGTAAGTTTATGATTTCATAAAACTACGTAATTTAATCACTAGTATACTGTAACTTACCTAAATATAATTGTAACTTAGGTACATAAACAAAAATTTACAGAAAATGTTTATAAGAATCTCAAATATTGCATAAGGTTGAAACACATAGAAATGTTAAATGTTTGGGTGATAACTTTTGATAAAATTCATAAAAACAAGTCTCTCGTCGCTTTTGTTAACGCTTTACAATTTTTTTTCCATATCAGGTGTGGCGAGAGCCTACTAACCACGAGACCGATTGCTACCTTTGCTTTGTCAAGACTTCGGGCTTCACTAAGAAAATAAACATTGTATCGAGTATCCAAATTTCGACACCGCGATACGACCTGTGCTACATTCAAATGAGATCCCCATTCCAAAATTTAAGGGTCTGCCAACTCAAGAATTAGTTGAAGATGTTCCTGAAAATATTGTTATGCACTTTGAGGAGTCAGACACCGATTTTGACCCCAGCGTATTTGAAATTCAAAACGATCCGCAAAAGTTTAACCAGGCCGAGTTGAATGATCTTGTAAGGGATCTAAATTTGCCAAAAAAGGCTGCGGAAATTTTAGCTTCAAGACTTAAAGAGAAAAACTTGCTTACTTCAAACACGTACATTTCATTTTACAGAAAAAGAGAAGAAGAACTTGTTAAATATTTTAGAACAGAGGATAGTTTAGTATATTGCTGCGACATAGTTGGTTTGTTAAAGAAGATGGGGGTTGAGTCTTACGATGCAAATGATTGGCGCTTGTTTTTAGACAGTTTCGAAAGAAGTCTTAAGTGTGTGTTGTTGCATAATGGCAATCTATACGGCTCGATACCGATTGGGCACTCAACAAAATTAAAAGAAAAGTATGAACATATAGAAAAGGTTTTAAATCTTATCAAATATAGGGAGCACGAGTGGATCATATGTGTTGACTTAAAAATGGTTAATTTTCTGCTAGGACAACAAGGAGGGTATACTAAATATCCCTGCTTCCTTTGCTTATGGGACAGCAGAGTCAAGGAAGAACATTATTTCAAACAAATCTGGCCAGCACGAACATCACTTACTGTCGGAGAAAAAAACGTAATTAATCCACCTTTAGTGAGCAGAGATAAAATCATATTTCCTCCTCTGCATATAAAACTAGGCCTCATTAAACAATATGTAAAAGCTTTAGATACGAACGGCGAGTGTTTCAAATACATAACTTCAAAATTTCCAAGTTTAAGTTATGAAAAAATCAAGGCGGGAATTTTCGACGGTCCACAAATAAGAACAATGATTAAAGACAGCAATTTTCCTAATGTCATGAATGAACGCGAAAAAAATGGCTGGTTCTCATTCGTGGACTTGATAGAAAACTTTTTAGGCAATTATAGGGCAGATAACTACGAAGAAATCGTAAAAAAACTTTTAAGGGACTACAAAGAGTTAGGTTGCAATATGAGCATAAAAATGCATTTTTGAATAGCCATCTTGACCAATTTCCAAGTAATTTAGGTGATGTAAGTGACGAACAAGGGGAGAGATTCCACCAAGATATCAAAATTATGGAGGAACGGTACCAAGGCCGCTGGGATTCCCACATGATGGCTGATTACTGCTGGTGCTTGAAAAGAGACCTGCCATCAACAAGCAAATACGCTAGAAAGTCTTACAAAAGAAAATTTTTGCCACAGTGAAAGCTTCATATCTGTTTGTTTTTTATTTTAAGTCATTTCTATCGTTATAATGTAATTTTACTGTAGTTTGAACTGCTTGTATTCATGAAACTTGAAAAAAAAATTTAACACATGACTTAATTTTTAGTCCTAATT